>JAGDYQ010000267.1:270000-422745 GCA_021962125.1 Bulinus truncatus | reverse complement strand
CAAATCGATGTTGACTGACTACAATTTAAATTCAGTCATGCGATTGATGCGAATCACAGACTGGTTCCACAGTGGAAAAACATTATCCCAAAATTGTGAACAGTTTCATACTTCTCATAAATCATGATTGTACTCTGTGGTCAGCTTGTATGTAAAATATGTTCCACCGTCCTCGAAATTATTATGACAGGTAATAATAAACTTTTGTTGAAATAATTATGAATAGTAAGGTCTTATTGCCAACGTAGAAAATGATAAATTGTAATTGAAGTAGATAAATTATATATGCGGTCCGCCGATAACAATCAATTTTTCAATGAGGCCCTCCGTAGAAAAAGTTTGCCCACCCCTGCACTAATCTATTGAAAGGTCTGTGTGTATGATATCCCCGTAAGGATGAGATGAAATCTCTTAGATCCTGTAAACCAGTGCTTCTCAAAGTGGTGGGCCGCGGACCCCTAGGCGGCCGTGGACTGTCCGGAGGGGGGCCGTGGAATTTCGAAAAATGTGACACATAAAATATAATTAACCTAATGTATTGTATGTAAATAGTATTAATATTTGTTTAAAATAAAATCTAGTTTATTTTATATGTTGCATCCTTTCAGGGGGGGGGGCGCGACATATTAATTGGCGTTACAAGGGGGGAAGGGGCGCGACATATTGATTGGCGTTCCAAGGAGGGGGGGGCGCGACATATTGATTGGCGTTCCAAGGGGGGGGAGGCCGTGAATTCAAAAAGTTTGAGAAGCACTGCTGTAAACCACTAACGGGACGATTTTCGAAGTACCCTTCTTTTATTACCACCATAGCCGATCGTGCAATGGCACTGGAGGCACCAAGGGAGACATGTAAGGAGCATTCACCATGACCTGAAAAACTCCTTATGTTGTCACTGGAAAACTAACCCGGGAACCTCAGGTCGATAATTGAGTGTTTTACCGTAAGATAATCCGTCCACTATCAACAAAGAGGTTACATCGTCTGTTTACTTTACTACACCACTATGTGCAAAAATAAAGAAGTAACTCTGCGGATATGATTAAATCCCTTAGATCATATTTACCACCACTGAGCCTGTTTTTTATGGTGGCCCTTCTTTCATCCGAACCATAGCCGTTGAGGCACCATGGAAGACATGGTGGGAACTCTGCACTGAAATATTTATTGATCGCCATCGTGAATCGAACCGGGGATTCACGGACCAAACTGCCGTACGTCCCCTGCACATGTGACATCAAACATTTCATTATTACAATAACAGGAGACTTCATATGGATATCAGCATGTGTACATTGATGTCATTTAAAGTTGAAATATGCATCCGAGTAAATGTCAGAATTCAACAAAACTAGAAAGTATAATAATGTTAGTGCACCTAAATGTGCACAGATGACAGCACAAATCATGACAAGTTGTAACGCTGTGCACTGACGTTATTTTATGTCGTTATGTTGTGTCAATATATGTATTATTGTCGCACTAAACTAGAGTAAGTTGTGATGTTAGTGCACAACAATGGGTCATGCGGTAAAGTGCCTGACTGTCAACCTGACAGTCCCTGGTGCTGAAAGAAGGGCCACCATAAAGACCGTCCATTAATTGTTTATAAAATCTAAGAAATTTCATCTCATTCACAAACAACACAAATATTTTTTTTATCATTACAAAAATTACATAAATATTAAATGGCGAACGGGATTACTATTTGAAACACGTTCTCACATTATGTTCAATATATATACTGGGGAACATAGACTTTACTTACAAAAAGAATCCAGTAAAGAAAATAACATCAAAAAAGTCTGAAAGAATCGCCTATGAAATCTCATGTTAATTGTAATATACTCACAATTATCAAAAATTATATTACATTAGTTAATGATTTACTAAGTTAATAAACTAATTCTTGTAATTAAATTTGTTTATTGAAACTACTACAATAGTAAACTTATTAGAGATTATTAATCCATATACACAATTTCTAAAACTATTTTAATTTCTATGTAAAAGTAAAATTTAAAAAATAATTCAATGTCTTTAATTCACATGACTCATTTCCGGGGTTTTACTTAAATATTTCATTTGTTAAAAAAAAACATGAACTAATGAAACTTTACTTTAGTCAATACAATTAGTCATTTGAAAAAAAAAAATTTTAAATAACCAAGCGTATGTAAACAATTTATCTTAATACAAGTTGCTCGTTTATACTGATTAAAACTAGGCACAGACGTAAATTTCAAAGCTATTGATCATATCATTGCTTTAACATTTTTTCTACAATCATGCATCATTTTCGTAATAATGATAGCCACAGAATAGTCATTATAGCATCCACAATTTCAATTGACTTTAACCTTAAAAGTTCATTTTATACTAGCTCAAACCTTTTATTGTGGATCTCACGTTCCGAAAGAAAGACATTTCGCTGACTTCAAAAAATCTTCAACCTCCCCCTTAAGCCAAGTTAACAGCCGTCAGTTTCCTTCCCCCCTCACCCAAACGGCAGTTTACAAACGAACCCATTTGCCATTGGGTTATTTTTATCTCATAATCTAATTTTAAAAAATCATTTCGGAAATTCCTGTTCGAAATTACTCGACTTTTCAGCACCAGTTTCAAGTGTACAAGTAATGCACATGTCAACTGACATGTAAGAAATCTTTTCTTCATATCTGTGTTCGTTTTTTTACGTTTTTACCCATATTAAAATAGGAAATAAGTTAATTTTTCTTGGGCAGCCATATGCCATTTGATCCCCGGGGATCGGGGACCACTGATCTAACGAACTTAAAGACACTGCCGCTTAATAGCAATGAAATTAAATTACAAAAACTAATTACAAGGTTAAGATAGTAATTTGTAAATGTATAGTTACACTAACAAATATGTATAAATAGAGATTTTATTGAAAAAGTCAGCTCAAGACGAAAAAAACTACAAATTGCTTTGGCCCTACTCCTCCAAACAGTGCAGTCATGGTTTGATAACATTAGGCCCCTACAGTTATTTTAATCTGGTCCTGAGTATAGTGTGTAAGATTAAGCTCTTTTAAATACCATTTGAGGTCATAATTAAGCCAAGACACTGTCGTTTTAACGACATCATATCATTAAAATTAGTTCAAGGCTGGAAAAACACAATTCATTTTTTAACAGTTAACTTATTGAATGATTTAAACTTCTAGATAGATATTTTTAGAGCAATTTCGAAAAAAAATGCTCTATTGTCCCCGTTTTGTCTGTCTGTCTGTCTGTCCGTCATCACCCTAGATCTCAACAACCATAAGTCCTAGACCCATGATGTATATATCATTTTGTAGGTCTTGGCCTGCCAGAAAGTGACTTTTCTCCATTTTGCGATCTGACCTCTGAGGGCCGTAAAAGGGAGCTTATAAAGTACCGTTTTTTACAATATAAGCTATATTAATAAAAGAGCGTCCTATATCTCAGCAACCATAAGTCCTAGACCCATGATGTATATATCATTTTGTAGGTCTTGGCCTGCCATGTGTTCATCAAAAGTTCATTTCACGATAGGACCGCTCAGGGCCGGGCTTCCGGGCTCCTAAGGGGCTTATATATTATATATAAATTATAAGCTAAACAAAGGGGCGAAATCATTATTTATTTTTGTAACAGTTATTCAACATGACTTACTTCCCTTACTTTTTATAAAACCCATAATCAATGACAACTTTGCAGCACAGCTCAATCAACCAAAAGTCATCATTTGTTGGGACTTCAATCAAGATTTCAAAGAGCCCGGGGCAGAAATTGAAAATTTCTTCAAAACAAACTTCAACATTCAACTACTTTCACCAAGATTGGCAACAACAATTTATCAAACAACAATTGACGGAGTTTTCGGACGATTAAATAACTACGATTTAGAATGTTTCAATTATGAGTCCTATTTCAGTGACCACAAACCACTTGTAGTTAGATTTAAGAGAAAATATTTTTTTTTCAAATATAAAGAAACGTCTTTTTAATATCTTTTTTCAGATATATGCATTACACAATTGAATGTATAAATATTTCCAAAATTGACAAATATTTACTGAAATATAGCATACGTACTGATACATACACGAAAATGCGCTAACACGTCCTGTGTCCAGTATGGAACAGGCTTAAATTGCTTGTTTGTATCTATCATTCCTTTCAATCGCCAAGCATTTAAATGATTTTCATATAACTAAATAAATTTTCTAAATAAAACAAATACATGTTAGCCTTGATCAAATGTAATTTTGTTATGTTTTGTGTACTTGGAAAGTGCATTTATAACTGTCATTAATTTGGTTTGTATTGAGGTTCTGTATTTTTAGTTTAAAATATATATTATTTTGTTTAAATCCGGGATGTTTAATTTCTTACAAGTTATGACTAAAAGTTCCCTCAACCCTAAAGGGACTTCCGGGAAGATGAAGTGTAGAATTCATCTGTTTCTATAACCTCGGCTTATAAAGGGATTATGTGGTTAGCACAACGCCCCAGTTCAGCATTTTTTAAAATGGCCACAATTCAGCATTTTGCGGGATGACCCCAGTCCAACATTTGTCGAAATGGCCCCAGTTCAGCGTTTTGCGGGATGACCTGACTCAAAAGATTTGCTAGATGTCACCTAAGCTGACGGAGACAACACTGATAGTGTCTATGATAAGAACAATATTGCATAATTCATTGTCTGTTTTTTATGTCTCGATAATTTTCTATATTTACTATAAACCACTATGTTGATTTCGTAGTTTAACTGTCCAACAAAATGTTGTTATCTCTTGACTGCAATCTTTGGATTTGCAATCTTTAGCGAACATGTCTTTACATTCACTTTTTTTTTCCTTTCAAAAAAAATGTTTCACCATTGCGTACACTACTTCATTTCATAAAAAATGTAAATAACTTATAGATTATATAAATTATAAAATGCAAGGGTATACCAAATAAACACACGTCACTAGATTCTGATTTGAAAAAGATACAAATAATGAGTCGTGATATGCCTGAATTTATGAAAGGTTCTATAGTGAGTATATAGCGGGACAAATTGTCGTGTGGTCAAATGCTCGACTGTCCACCTAATGGTCGTCAGGAAAAAAAAGCAATGTTATTTTTCAGGGACTTTTCGACCCCGGACAATCCGACCCCGCCATTTCGACCCCGTGACACTTCGACCCCGCGACGTTACGACCCCGCCATTTCGACCCCGTGACACTTCGACCCCGCGACGTTACGACCCCGCCATTTCGACCCCGTGACACTTCGACCCCGCGACGTTACGACCCCGCCATTTCGACCCCGTGACACTTCGACCCCGCGACGTTACGACCCCGCGACACTTCGGCGCTAGGACAATTCGACCCCGGACTATTCGACCCCGGACTATTCGTCCCCGTTAACAGATAATAATAATATTTGAATAAGTATATCTTTGTTTTAAATATGTTCAGTAACTTTGTTCAACATGTGTTTAATTGTTAAAGAAATTACTTGTTCTTTTTAATTTAAAATGTGTGTTTTAATTGTTAATTTTTTTTGTTTTTAATGTATAAAGTATGTGTTTTAGTTTTTGTGATGTCTTATCAATAGACACAAGTTGTGTGATTATGTCACGTAAATTCTACACTCAACAATTCTCTCCCCTCCTCTTTGATTATAACCCAACTTTGATAAGCGAAGATAGAAATGGGGTAAGTGTTGCCAGACAGGTATAAGACAGATATAATAATAATGTACAGATAAGTCATGAGGTAAACGTTATAGTGGACCTATCCACTATGGATATTAGTCACTTCTATCATGTGTGCCAGTGGCTAAAGTAGACAGAAACCATTGGTCAATGAAGCTCATGTGCAAGCATGATAAGTAGTAGTAAGATATCATGTCGTTCTTTAAATTTTTGAACGTGCTTAGAGCATCAGAACTCAAACCTTACAGAAAAACATATTTTAAACAATTAGATCACATATTTTAAACAATTAAAACACATATTTCAAACAATTAAAACAAAATTAATACAATATAAATATTTTTACCAATTATACACATGTTGAACAAAACTAATAACATATTTAAAAAAAAAGAAATAATAATTCAAACATTATTTTTATCAGTTGACAGAGTCGAATAGTCCGGGGTCGAACTGTCCCGGGGTCGAAGTGTCGCGGGGTTGAAATGTTCCGGGGTCGAAAATTCGTGGAACGTTTATGTCTACCGTGGTACCTCCAAGGCCATTTCACTAACGACGTTTATAGTTCGAATGAAAGGAGGACATTTCGAAAACCCGCCTGATAACCGAAAGTTTGTTTGCTTTTAACTAGACAAATAATTGTGAGGAACTAAATCACATTTTAAGAAATTCAAAATGTATTCGTTCAGGCCATGTCTAGTAATGGAAAAAAGAAATGCTTTTCAATGGATTTACACACTTCAAACACTTGAGTAAATACACTCAAATACATTACAAGGCTTTTTCAGTACCATTTGACAATGAGTCATTTGATGACAAATAAAATACACATTGTGTAAACGTTTGTTATTTATAAATTAGATTCCTTTAAAAAAAAAATGGCGAAGGCTAACAGTCACAATATAGTTTTGATAGTCTATGTTGCAATATTTTCCGTATCTCCAGGTATGAAATATTTATTTTTTTCTTTATTGTATTTTTTAATCAATACGACGGCACAAAAATAAGACAATACCATCACAAACCATACATACGCACAGAGCCTTAGTTAGCCCTGTGCAAGTTACATTTTTTTTTGGCGCCACCCTTTAAATGTGAAAATTGCTAAAACATCCCGTTGAGCTCCTTCGTCGCCCTATGCTGTACACTTCTTGCTATACCACTGCACACACATCTATATTGTATTATATTGACAAATAACTTATCCCAGTGCAAATGTTTACACCCCACACCAGGAGTGGTAGATAAGATAGCTAATGTTCTCAATCTTTTTTTTTTTTGCAACTTTACCCTGAAGGTTGCGAACATATTTTTGTGGGTACCCCCCTGACACGTGAATTCGCGAATAAATGTACTTATTTTCTTAATGAAATGTACTTTACATGTCTGATGCAGTACTTGGTTTTGGTGATAAGTCACGCAAGCAAACTTTCGACCTTCTTCCAACTCTAGGTTGTTTTTTAATGACAATTATATGTCGCTTAGTAGCCCTGCGGGACGGATGGCCGAGTGGTGTAGATACTCGACTGTCGACCTGAGATTCATGCTTTAAATGGGTACCTGACTTAAGATGGGGAGGTAAAGGCGGCTGGGCGTTGTGCTAAACACACAATCCCTTCATATGCCGAGGTTATAGAAACAGATGAATTCTACCCTTTATCTGCCCCCGATGGCCCAGTAGGGCTAAGTGAACTTTACTTTTTTATTTTTAGTAGCCCTACGTAACATTTCCCGTACCCCTTGGGCGGTACCATCGGGTGAGAACTGCGGTTTTAAAGTACTTCGTTGAGTTTCTGTAGCGATGGCCCTAAGGGTTGGATACTAAGGGGCCCGGACTTGGATTTTGTTTTGTTTTTTTTATCTAACAGTGACAAAACTAAACTTTTCTTCCAGGCCCCAACAAACTAACACACTCGGCGCAGGCCTCGCTAATCCTGCTTACCCTGTCTAACAGTGAGAGAGAACATGCTCAAAAAAAAATTTCTAAGTTCACACTTAAATGTTTTGTATTTATATTCTATACAGAAAAAGTGACTTAGAAAGAATCATTTTCTTATGCTTCTATTTTCTTTAAAGTTCCGTTCCATCAATCGTTAGGCTAAATTAAAACATCTAAATCAGACGGACACAAATAAATGATAGCAATATTTCTTTTTCTATTTTAAAATGCCTGGCTTTGTATACTTAAATATATGATTGTCTATAAATATATATATACTAGCTGTACCCTGCAAAACCTTTGCATAGAGTTATATCCCCTTATGCTTGATCGGTAGGTTAGGTTATTTTTTTGGTTTCGGGCAGATCCGATTTTTTTCATGGTTGTATTTTAAACTGGAATACTGTTGTATTAATTCTTTACTTTCGATTTAACGCACACTGGAAATGAGTATTATTATATATGATATATAGTCTTGACTGAGGAGAGTTTAACCTGCCTGCCGGTGATGGAAGGATCCTTGGCTGTTGTGAAATTTACGACAGACTTGATAAAAAACGATGCCAGCAGATATCAAATTACCTTTGAAAAAGACGATGTATTGTATGGGTACTGCGTACTCTCTCCAAACCATACATGTCACTCACTTACATCGCAGATTAATTTAACTATGGATTTGTCCAGTCGTCACTTTACAGTTACCATTACCAGCGAATTCACCGGTCTCAACGAAACACATTCTGTGGCTGGAGTGTGGAGATTTTCATCGACAAATTTCGTCCACGATAAGAAGCGACATACCTGCAAACTGATGGTTTACAGTAAGTCGGTTAATGAAATGCTTAACTGGTGGTTTACAGTAAGTCGGTCAATAAAATGTTTAACTGTTGGTTTACAGTAAGTTGGCTAATAAAATGTTTAACTGTTGTTTTACAGTAGGTCGGTCAATAAAAGGTTTTATTGGTGGTTTAAAGTAAGTCGGCTAATGAAAGGTTTAATTGTTGGTTGACAGTAAGTCGGTTAATAAAAGGCTTTGCTAGAGATCGTGGCTAACCAATCATGGACTGAAATAATTATGATAATTAGCATGGAGCTCTTAGACTGGTATGCATAGCTGTTATAATACGTTGTCAAACGCCTTGGGCCCATTCATGTCAAATTTACAACTATGTTTTTTGAAAGTAAGAATGAAGTAAAGTCCGACTGTTATTTATTTATTTTCTTTTAAAGTAATAGTTATTTGTTTCCTGTTAATAGAAATATATTCTTAAATTGTATTTCTTACCCTTAAATAAAGTAAAGTTCCCTTAGCCCTATCGGGCCATCGGGGCAGATGAAGTGTAGAATTCATCTGTTTCTATAATCTCGGCATATGAAGGGATTGTGTGGTTAGTATTATTACTTCCCCAACTTAAGTCAGGTACCCATTTAAAGTAGGGTGGACTTGTGGGACGACTTTGCACCAAATTTAACCTGGAAAAATTCCATGGGCTTCACCGAGGATCGAACCCAGGACTCTCAGGTCGACAGTCGAGTATCTACACCACTCGGCCATCCGTCCCACTTACCCTTAAATAGCAAGTGTATAAATACTTTGCATTGCCCGTTGACAACTCATGCAGTTATCAGGATATTTACTGCGATCAATTATCGATTCTCTGTTACTCACTTTAAAGCACAACAAGGGATATCGCGATTGCATTGCGCGCTGAGCGGGTGTTACACGGCGACCACAGTTAATTGATAATTCCAGATAATAAACCGCGACGATCATGCAACTTCCTATTTCATGTTAAATATTTACATGTAATATGAATTATCCTTATCGAAGTTATTAACCTGTTCTCAATGTGTGTACATTGCAGCAAGACCTACGATTCCAAGATGTTCAAAGACATTTACCCAGTGTTTTTATAAAATAGTCTGTACTACACTCAGAATTCATCCAGATGCGCTGTGTCATGTCGACATCAAGAATAACAGAGTATGTAAATGACTCATGGCTTTATATGATAGAATTTACTCTCGCAGGGGTCGGCAACTTTTTGAGACGGAAGAGCCAAAAGTTAAAATTTGCATTTTTCTCAGTTTTTAAAAAACAAAAAAATTTTTGTTTCAATAATATGTTATTTAATTAACCCGCGATTTGACATTGAAAGAGTCGCAACTTGAGATCGAAAGAGTCGCATGCGGTTCGCGAGCCGCAGGTTGCCGACCCCTGTACTAGCGGATTTTAGTGCTAAAAAAATCCCTATTTTGACTTTTAAAAAATGTAAAGTTGCCTTCAGCCCCTAAGGGCTCGTCGGGGCAGATGATGTGTATAATTCATCTGTTTCAGTATCCTAGGCACATTAAGGGGTTAGCACAAAGCCAAGCCGTCTTTATTCCCCCAACTTAAAGTCAGGTACCCATTTGACGCTGGGTGGACTTGGGGACTTACACCAGGATCTGAAAAAAAAGCCAAGGCTCTCAATGAGGTTTGAACCCGGGACCCCCCTCTGTTGTTCGACAGTCGAGAGCACCCGACTCCCCCCCCCCCACACACACACACATTTGACTTATAATCAAAACAGTATCATTTATCAAAATATCTTTTTAATCTAACAATGCATACATATATTTTTATATTAGATAACAGCATTGAACGATACTTACGAAAGTCGTACTGAAAACTATCATGGAAACTTCACGTCGGTCTGCTATATTAATATATATCCTATGAAAATCGGTGGTGACTTCAATGTAACAGTGACAGTCTATCCAAACATCAGTGGCGGCGATACCGACAAAATCTTAGGTGGAAGCACATCGATAAACATTAACACCGGTGGGTAACACCTATAACAGTTAAACATTGGATTGGCATGGGTGTATGTTTACTCACTGAAACATTCTAAGATGGCTTGCGGTAATGAGTAGCATTATTTAAAATTGTAAGATAAGTAGACAACCAAGCAGAAAATGATCGACTGATAGACGGACCTGATGGATAGATAGATAGATAGATAGATAGATAGATAGATAGATAGATAGATAGATAGATAGATAGATAGATAGATAGATAGATAGATAGATAGATAGATGGATGGATGGATGGATGGATGGATGGATGGATGGATGGATGGATGGATGGATGGATGGATGGATGGATAGATAGATAGATAAATAGATAGATAGATAGATAGATAGATAGATAGATAGATAGATAGATAGATAGATAGATAGATAGATAGATAGATAGATAGATAGATAGATAGATAGATAGATAGATAGATAGATAGATAGATAGATAGATAGATAGATAGACAGAAAATCAGACAGAAGCTCAGCCTTAAAGAGATTACAATAGAAAAACGGAAAACCAGACTGGCTAAAAGTCACAGATATATTGATTTATAGTTAAATAGATCAGAGTCTAAACTTTATTTAATCTGGTATAATTTAAAAAGTTGGATTCGGGCTGACTCTATCTGACTGTCCAGAAGTGGTCGAAGAAGGAGCAGACGTCACTTGCAGGTGTCACATGATGTACTGCCTGCCTCAGCACTTGACAGTGTGGTGGTACAATATTAGTGGAATTAAAACAATACAATCGGAATCTGGTGATTTGAAATTTACTGCTGAACAATATAATAAAGGTGAAATTCGTTGATCATTTCAATGCTTGTAGAATAATGTGAAAATTTCTAAAGCATGCACACAAATACAATGTAAACATTAGAACACGTAGTTTACGGATGAGATAATATTAATCTTCTAAGTCTAAATATAAAAATAATATTGCTATAGTTCTAGCAATACAGTTTTAATTACATATATATTCGCAAAAAAATCTGAATTTAAACCTTATATTTTATTGCATTTTTTTTAGCTTTTAGATGTGAAGGAAGTTATGCAAATGCACAGACCAAGTTTAGTTTGGATTATAAACCAACTATCAAACGTAAGTGTAAAGCCTATTAAGTCATTATATTTATAACGTATAATGATATTTTTAAATATATATCTTATAAGTCTATTGTTTACTATAGCATTGATTATAACAATTTTTACCAAGATTGGTTAAACATATTTTGGACTATATGGAACATTTTTTCATCGACCACAGTTTTATGTATTCAATTTCATGAGTAATTGTTTGATAGAAATTAAATATTCTGGGAATAAGGCCTTTTGACGTAATACAAGGAAAGATTGAGTCTGATGAAACAGCTAAATTGGCCTGCTTCAAACGTCGGCTTTCTAATGGACATGAAAATAACGCAGCTGCTTAAGGCTTCCCAAATATACCTCTACCATAGATCCCAAATATACCTCTACGATATATCCCAAGTATACCTCTATCATAGTCCCCAAATATAGGCCTACCTCTACCATAGATCCCAAATATAGGCCTACCTCTACCATAGATCCCAAATATAGGCCTACCTCTACCTTAGATCCCAAATATAGGCCTACCTCAACCATAGATCCCAAATATACCTGTACTATTGATCTTAAATATAATTCTACGATAGATCCCAAATATACCTCTACCATAGACTCCAAAGATACCTTAACCTTTGGGCGAAAATATGTCTCCACATTGGAACACCCCCCCCCCCCATATATAACTCTATATAGGGCCCCTGAATATACCTCTACCTGGAAATGGACCAGATATCAGAATCAAGACACACCGGTAAAAGGGGAGGACAATCTGACAGCCAAAAATCCAAAAATGTGTGTGTGGGGGGGGGGGAAGGGTGATGAGTCACTATATTCAATTTTTCCTTAATACTTATAAATATTACACAAAAATATCATAACAGATTTAAAACAAAAAATCTAAAGAAAAGTAATGCTTTTTTCTAAAAAAATAAACTGAATAATCAATAAACAAACAAACAAACAAACAATAGTGTAACGAATCACCAGTGCAGGTAAAAGTTTTATTTCCTTTTTTTTTTCTATTAATAGCTTTATTTTCAGTGGGGTTTTTTTTATCCTTCCTTTTTTTTCAGTGGGTTTTTTTTATCCTTCCTTTTTTTCAGTGGGTTTTTTTTATCCTTCTTTTTTTTCAGTGGGTTTTTTTTTTATCCTTCCTTTTTTTCAGTGGGTTTTTTTTATCCTCCCTTTTTTTCAGTGGGTTTTTTTTTATCCTTCCTTTTTTTCAGTGGGTTTTTTTATCCTTCCTTTTTTTCAGTGGGTTTTTTTTATCCTTCCTTTTTTTTCAGTGGGTTTTTTTTTTATCCTTCCTTTTTTTCAGTGGGTTTTTTTTATCCTTCCTTTTTTTCAGTGGGTTTTTTTTATCCTTCCTTTTTTTCAGTGGGTTTTTTTTTATCCTTCCTTTTTTTCAGTGGGTTTTTTTTATCCTTCCTTTTTTTCAGTGGGTTTTTTTTATCCTTCCTTTTTTTCAGTGGGTTTTTTTATCCTTCCTTTTTTTCAGTGGGTTTTTTTTATCCTTCCTTTTTTTCAGTGGGTTTTTTTATCCTTCCTTTTTTTTTCAGCTCTGACTCAAGTTACGATCTTCACGTTCAATGATATCTCAGACCACTTCATTACATTTAACGAGAGGACAAAATTAGAAATAAAGTGTCTCTCAGGGCAGTCGATGGATAACCATAGTTTACTTTTGCTCAAGGATGACACTGAACTTTACCATACATCGGGAACATCTGGATTCATGTGGGCCATAGATGACGTAACTTGTGGGGCATCGGGGCTCTACACATGTTTGGCATGTAGGCTTAACAGGACGTCACTGAAAAATGTAACCATAAGAATCAACTGTAAGTCCTTCATCATAGATGACAATGTAAATTAATAACATCTATAGGCCAGTGGCGTACCTGGGGGGGGGGGTGCGGTCCGCACCGGGCGGCACTTATTATTACTTTTTAGGGGGGGGGGCGGCAAAAATGTATAGATTAAATTGAAATACCTAAATGAGAGGGCGGCAAAAATCGTCTTCTGCCCTGGGCGGCCGATACCCACGCTACGCCGCTGCTATAGGCTATTTATATGGATCAGAGGGTCTCGATCATCCTCCGTGACCACTATAACGACAGGTTTTAGTTTCGCAGCCCAACATAAAATACTGATCGATTTTCGCAAGGCCCCCCCCTCCTCCACCGATTCCCCTTACAAAAAAAGATAATGAAAGCATTTTTAATGATAACATATATCAATAGAGAGGGGGGGAGAGAGAGAGAGAGAGAGAGAGAGAGAGAGAGAGAGAGAGAGAGAGAGAGAGAGAGAGAGAGAAATCGAGACAGTGAATTCCCATTTTACTTTGCATACTTACAAACTTTAAAGTTTTATGGCATACTGAGAATTAAAGTTGGTTATTTCGTATACAAGTAAATAGACTTTCGATATTTTAAGTATACATTTCAATATTCGTCGCAGCCCATACTTCGAGAACCACTTATATGAATGATAGCATATGCAGGACATATTAGGCTTTGTGCTAGTTATCCCGTGACTAATAGAAATATAGGGTCGGCATCATTATTCGACAAGCCAGCAAACTTCCATCACTTTTGAAGTAATAAGCGAATAGAAAAAATCTATAAAGAATGTAGTATAAAGTAGCGTTCACATATAAAACTTTGTAATAATAATTTATTAGCAGCTTAGAAACTTTTTTTTTTGTAGCAGGTGGTCGGCAAGAGTAGCGAACTTGTCTCGCTTAACTGCCGTCTTCTTAACTGACCCGTGGTCTTGTTCTCTCGTCCAGAAGAAAAAACAAACTCGTGCAACCCTCTGGCTATATGAAATATTGTGGGCACACACAATTGTTCATCCATGTACTCACACACAACTGTTCATCCATGCACTCACACACAATTGTTCATCCATGCAGTCACACACAATTGTTCATCCATGCACAATTGGTGCCCCACTCACACACAATTGTTCATCCATACACTCACATACAATTGGTGCCCCACTCACACACAATCGTTCATCCACACACTCACACACAATTGGTGGCCCACTCACACACAATTGGTGGCCCACTCACACACAATCATTCATCCACACACTCACACACAATTGGTGGCCCACTCACACACAATCATTCATCCACACACTCACACACAATTGGTGGCCCACTCACACACAATTGGTGGCCCACTCACACACAATCGTTCATCCACACACTCACACACAATTGGTGGCCCACTCACACACAATTGTTCATCCACACACTCACACACAATTGGTGCCCCACTCACACACAATCGTTCATCCACACAATCACACACAATTGGTGGCCCACTCACACACAATTGGTGGCCCACTCACGCACAATTGTTCATCCATACACTCACACACAATTGGTGGCCCACTCACACACAATTGTTCATCCACACACTCACACACAATTGGTGCCCCACTCACACACAATAGTTCATCCATACACTCACACACAATTGGTGGCCCACTCACGCACAATTGTTCATCCACACACTCACACACAATTGGTGCCCCACTCACACACAATAGTTCATCCATACACTCACACACAATTGGTGGCCCACTCACGCACAATTGTTCATCCACATACTCACACACAATTGGTGGCCCACTCACGCACAATTGTTCATCCATACACTCACACACTATTGGTGGCCCACTCACGCACAATTGTTCATCCATACACTCACACACAATTGGTGGCCCACTCACACACAATTGTTCATCCATACACTCACACACAATTGGTGGCCCACTCAAACACAATTGGTGGCCCACTCAAACACAATTGGTGGCCCACTCACACACAATCATTCATCCACACACTCACACACAATTGGTGGCCCACTCAGACACAATCATTCATCCACACACTCACACACAATTGGTGGCCCACTCACACACAATTGGTGGCCCACTCACACACAATCGTTCATCCACACACTCACACACAATTGGTGGCCCACTCACACACAATTGTTCATCCACACACTCACACACAATTGGTGCCCCACTCACACACAATTGTTCATCCACACACTCACACACAATTGGTGGCCCACTCACACACAATTGGTGGCCCACTCACACACAATAGTTCATCCATACACTCACACACAATTGGTAGCCCACTCACACACAATTGTTCATCCATACACTCACACACAATTGGTGCCCCACTCACACACAATTGGTGGCCCACTCACGCACAATTGTTCATCCATACACTCACACACAATTGGTGGCCCACTCACACACAATTGTTCATCCATACACTCACACACAATTGGTGCCCCACTCACACACAATTGGTGGCCCACTCACGCACAATTGTTCATCCATACACTCACACACAATTGGTGGCCCACTCACGCACAATTGTTCATCCATACACTCACACACAATTGGTGTCCCACTCACACACAATTGTTCATCCACACACTCACACACAATTGGTGGCCCACTCACACACAATAGTTCATCCATACACTCACACACAATTGGTGGCCCACTCACACACAATTGTTCATCCATACACTCACACACAATTGGTGCCCCACTCACACACAATTGGTGGCCCACTCACGCACAGTTGTTCATCCATAGACTCACACACAATTGAAGGCCCACTCACACACAATTGTTCATCCATACACTAACACACAATTGGTGCCCCACTCACACACAATTGGTGGCCCACTCATGCACAATTGTTCATCCATACACTCACACACAATTGGTGGCCCACTCACGCACAATTGTTCATCCATACACTCACACACAATTGGTGCCCCACTCACACACAATTGGTGACCCACTCACGCACAATTGTTCATCCATACACTCACACACAATTGGTGGCCCACTCACACACAATTGTTCATCCACACACTCACACACAATTGGTGGCCCACTCACACACAATAGTTCATCCTTACACTCACACACAATTGGTGGCCCACTCACACACAATTGTTCATCCATACACTCACACACAATTGGTGCCCCACTCACACACAATTGGTGGCCCACACACGCACAATTGTTTATCCATACACTCACACACAATTGGTGGCCCACTCACACACAATTGTTCATCCATACACTCACACAATTGGTGCCCCGCTCACACACAATTGGTGGCCCACTCACACACAATTGTTCATCCACACACTCACACACAATTAGTGCCCACTCACACACAATAGTTCATCCATACACTCACACACAATTGGTGGCCCACTCACGCACAATTGTTCATCCATACACTCACACACAATTGGTGGCCCACTCACACACAATAGATCATCCATACACTCACACACAATTGGTGGCCCACTCACGCACAATGGTTTATCCATACACTCACACACAATTGTTCATCCACACACTCACACACAATTGGTGCCCCACTCACACACAATCGTTCATCCATACACTCACACACAATTGGTGGCCCACTCACGCACAATTGTTCATCCATACACTCACACACTATGTGGTGGCCCACTCACGCACAATTGTTCATCCATACACTCACACACAATTGGTGGCCCACTCACACACAATTGTTCATCCATACACTCACACACAATTGGTGGCCCACTCCAAACACAATTGGTGGCCCACTCACACACAATCATTCATCCACACACTCACACACAATTGGTGGCCCACTCAGACACAATCATTCATCCACACACTCACACACAATTGGTGGCCCACTCACACACAATTGGTGGCCTACTCACACACAATTGGTGGCCCACTCACACACAATCGTTCATCCACACACTCACACACAATTGGTGGCCCACTCACACACAATTGTTCATCCACACACTCACACACAATTGGTGCCCCACTCACACACAATCGTTCATCCACACACTCACACACAATTGGTGGCCCACTCACACACAATTGGTGGCCCACTCACACACAATAGTTCATCCATACACTCACACACAATTGGTGGCCCACTCACACACAATTGTTCATCCATACACTCACACACAATTGGTGCCCCACCCACACACAATTGGTGGCCCACTCACGCACAATTGTTCATCCATACACTCACACACAATTGGTGGCCCACTCACACACAATTGTTCATCCATACACTCACACACAATTGGTGCCCCACTCACACACAATTGGTGGCCCACTCACGCACAATTGTTCATCCATACACTCACACACAATTGGTGGCCCACTCACGCACAATTGTTCATCCATACACTCACACACAATTGGTGGCCCACTCACACACAATTGTTCATCCACAAACTCACACACAATTGGTGGCCCACTCACACACAATAGTTCATCCATACACTCACACACAATTGGTGGCCCACTCACACACATTTGTTCATCCATACACTCACACACAATTGGTGCCCCACTCACACACTATTAGTGGCCCACTCACGCACAGTTGTTCATCCATAGACTCACACACAATTGGTGGCCCACTCACACACAATTGTTCATCCATACACTCACACACAATTGGTGCCCCACTCACACACAATTGGTGGCCCACTCACGCACAGTTGTTCATCCATAGACTCACACACAATTGGTGGCCCACTCACACACAATTGTTCATCCATACACTCACACACAATTGGTGCCCCACTCACACACAATTGGTGGCCCACTCATGCACAATTGTTCATCCATACACTCACACACAATTGGTGGCCCACTCACACACAATTGTTCATCCATACACTCACACACAATTGGTGCCCCACTCACACACAATTGGTGCCCCACTCACACACAATCGTTCATCCATACACTCACACACAATTGGTGGCCCACTCACGCTACAATTGTTCATCCATACACTCACACACAATTGGTGGCCCACTCACACACAATTGTTCATCCATACACTCACACAAAATTGGTGCCCCACTCACACACAATTGGTGGCCCACTCACACACAATTGTTCATCCATACACTCACACACAATTGGTGGCCCACTCACGCACAATTGTTCATCCATACACTCACACACAATTGGTGTCCCACTCACACACAATTGTTCATCCACACACTCACACACAATTGGTGGCCCACTCACACAATAGTTCATCCATACACTCACACACAATTGGTGGCCCACTCACACACAATTGTTCATCCATACACTCACACACAATTGGTGCCCCACTCACACACAATTGGTGGCCCACTCATGCACAATTGTTCATCCATACACTCACACACCAATTGGTGGCCCACTCACACACAATTGTTCATCCATACACTCACACACACTCATTGGTGGCCCACTCACACACAATTGTTCATCCATACACTCACACACAATTGGTGGCCCACTCATGCACAATTGTTCATCCATACACTCACACACAATTGGTGTCCCACTCACACACAATTGTTCATCCACACACTCACACACAATTGGTGGCCCACTCACACACAATAGTTCATCCATACACTCACACACAATTGGTGGCCCACTCACACACAATTGTTCATCCATACACTCACACACAATTGGTGCCCCACTCACACACAATTGGTGGCCCACTCATGCACAATTGTTCATCCATACACTCACACACAATTGGTGGCCCACTCACACACAATTGTTCATCCATACACTCACACACAATTGGTGCCCCACTCACACACACAATTGGTGGCCCACTCATGCACAATTGTTCATCCATACACTCACACACAATTGAGTGGCCCACTCACACACAATTGTTCATCCACACACTCACACACAATTGGTGGCCCACTCACACACAATACTTCATCCTTACACTCACACAATTGGTGGCCCACTCACACACAATTGTTCATCCATACACTCCACACAATTGGTGCCCCACTCACACACATTTGGTGGCCCACTCACGCACAATTGTTTATCCATACACTCACACACAATTGGTGGCCCACTCACACACAATTGTTCATCCATACACTCACACACAATTGGTGCCCTGCTCACACACAATTGGTGGCCCACTCCTACACAATTGTTCATCCACACACTCCACACACAATTGGTGCCCCACTCACACACAATAGTTCATCCATACACTCACACACAATTGGTGGCCCACTCACGCACAATTGTTCATCCATACCTCACACACAATTGGTGGCCCACTCACACACAATAGATCATCCATACACTCACACACAATTGGTGGCCCACTCACGCACAATAGTTTATCCATACACTCACACACAATTGTTCATCCCACTACTCACACACAATTGGTGCCCCACTCACACACAATCGTTCATCCATACACTCACACACAATTGGTGGCCCACTCACACACAATTGTTCATCCATACACCCTCACACACACAATTGGTGGCCCACTCACACACAATTGTTCATCCATACACTCTCACACAAAATTGGTGCCCCACTCACACACAATTGGTGGCCCACTCTGCGCACAATTGTTCATCCATACACTCACACACAATTGGTGGCCCACTCACGCACAATTGTTCATCCATACACTCACACACAATTGGTGTCCCACTCACACACAATTTTTCATCCACACACTCACACAATTGGTGGCCCACTCACACACAATAGTTCATCCATACACTCACACACAATTGGTGGCCCACTCACACACAATTGTTCATCCATACACTCACACACAATTGGTGCCCCACTCACACACAATTGGTGGCCCACTCACGCACAGTTGTTCATCCATAGACTCACACACAATTGAAGGCCCACTCACACACAATTGTTCATCCATACACTAACACACAATTGGTGCCCCACTCACACACAATTGGTGGCCCGCTCATGCACAATTGTTCATCCATACACTCACACACAAAATTGGTGGCCCACTCACACACAATTGTTCATCCATACACTCACACACAATTGGTGCCCCACTCACACATTGGTGACCCACTCACACACAGTTGTTCATCCATACACTCACACACAATTGGTGGCCCACTCACACACAATTGTTCATCCACACACTCACACACAATTGGTGGCCCACTCACACACAATAGTTCATCCTTACACTCACACACACAATTGGTGGCCCACTCACACACACAGTGTTCATCCATACACTCACACACAATTGGTGCCCCACTCACACACAATTGGTGGCCCACTCACGCTGGAATTGTTTATCCATACACTCACACACAATTGGTGGCCCACTCACACACAATTGTTCATCCATACACTCACACACAATTGGTGCCCCGCTCACACACAATTGAGTGGCCCACTCACACACAATTGTTCATCCACACACTCACACACAATTGGTGCCCCACTCACACACAATAGTTCATCCATACACTCACACACAATTGGTGGCCCACTCACGCACAATTGTTCATCCATACACTCACACACAATTGGTGGCCCACTCACACACAATAGATTCATCCATACACTCACACACAATTGGTGGCCCACTCACGCACAATGGTTTATCCATACACTCACACACAATTGTTCATCCACACACTCACACACAATTGGTGCCCCACTCACACACAATCGTTCATCCATACACTCACACACAATTGGTGGCCCACTCACGCACAATTGTTCATCCATACACTCACACACTATTGGTGGCCCACTCACGCACAATTGTTCATCCATACACTCACACACAATTGGTGGCCCACTCACACACAATTGTTCATCCATACACTCACACACAATTGGTGGCCCACTCAAACACAATTGGTGGCCCACTCACACACAATCATTCATCCACACACTCACACACAATTGGTGGCCCACTCCAGACACAATCATTCATCCACACACTCACACACAATTGGTGGCCCACTCACACACAATTGGTGGCCCACTCACACACATTGGTGGCCCACTCACACACAATCGTTCATCCACACACTCACACACAATTGGTGGCTCACTCACACACAATTGTTCATCCGAACACTCACACACAATTGGTGCCCCACTCACACACAATCGTTCATCCACACACTCACACACAATTGGTGGCCCACTCACACACAATTGTTCATCCACACACTCACACACAATTGGTGCCCCACTCACACACAATCGTTCATCCACACAATCACACACAATTGGTGGCCCACTCACACACAATTGGTGGCCCACTCACACACAATTGTTCATCCATACACTCACACACAATTGGTGGCCCACTCACACACAATTGTTCATCCACACACTCACACACAATTGGTGCCCCACTCACACACAATAGTTCATCCATACACTCACACACAATTGGTGGCCCACTCACGCACAATTGTTCATCCACACACTCACACACAATTGGTGCCCCACTCACACACAATAGTTCATCCATACACTCACACACAATTGGTGGCCCACTCACGCACAATTGTTCATCCATACACTCACACAAAATTGGTGGCCCACTCACACACAATTGTTCATCCATACACTCACACACAATTGGTGCCCCACTCACACACAATTGGTGACCCACTCACGCACAATTGTTCATCCATACACTCACACACAATTGGTGGCCCACTCACACACAATTGTTCATCCACACACTCACACACAATTGGTGGCCCACTCACACACAATAGTTCATCCTTACACTCACACACAATTGGTGGCCCACTCACACACAATTGTTCATCCATACACTCACACACAATTGGTGCCCCACTCACACACAATTGGTGGCCCACTCACGCACAATTGTTTATCCATACACTCACACACAATTGGTGGCCCACTCACACACAATTGTTCATCCATACACTCACACACAATTGGTGCCCCGCTCACACACAATTGGTGGCCCACTCACACACAATTGTTCATCCACACACTCACACACAATTGGTGCCCCACTCACACACAATAGTTCATCCATACACTCACACACAATTGGTGGCCCACTCACGCACAATTGTTCATCCATACACTCACACACAATTGGTGGCCCACTCACACACAATAGATCATCCATACACTCACACACAATTGGTGGCCCACTCACGCACAATGGTTTATCCATACACTCACACACAATTGTTCATCCACACACTCACACACAATTGGTGCCCCACTCACACACAATCGTTCATCCATACACTCACACACAATTGGTGGCCCACTCACGCACAATTGTTCATCCATACACTCACACACTATTGGTGGCCCACTCACGCACAATTGTTCATCCATACACTCACACACAATTGGTGGCCCACTCACACACAATTGTTCATCCATACACTCACACACAATTGGTGGCCCACTCAAACACAATTGGTGGCCCACTCACACACAATCATTCATCCACACACTCACACACAATTGGTGGCCCACTCAGACACAATCATTCATCCACACACTCACACACAATTGGTGGCCCACTCACACACAATTGGTGGCCCACTCACACACAATTGGTGGCCCACTCACACACAATCGTTCATCCACACACTCACACACAATTGGTGGCTCACTCACACACAATTGTTCATCCGAACACTCACACACAATTGGTGCCCCACTCACACACAATCGTTCATCCACACACTCACACACAATTGGTGGCCCACTCACACACAATTGTTCATCCACACACTCACACACAATTGGTGCCCCACTCACACACAATCGTTCATCCACACAATCACACACAATTTGTGGCCCACTCACACACAATTGGTGGCCCACTCACGCACAATTGTTCATCCATACACTCACACACAATTGGTGGCCCACTCACACACAATTGTTCATCCACACACTCACACACAATTGGTGCCCCACTCACACACACAATAGTTCATCCATACACTCACACACAATTGGTGGCCCACTCACGCACAATTGTTCATCCACATACTCACACACAATTGGTGTCCCACTCACGCACAATTGTTCATCCATACACTCACACACTATTGGTGGCCCACTCACGCACAATTGTTCATCCATACACTCACACACAATTGGTGGCCCACTCACACACAATTGTTCATCCATACACTCACACACAATTGGTGGCCCACTCAAACACAATTGGTGGCCCACTCAAACACAATTGGTGGCCCACTCACACACAATCATTCATCCACACACTCACACACAATTGGTGGCCCACTCAGACACAATCATTCATCCACACACTCACACACAATTGGTGGCCCACTCACACACAATTGGTAGCCCAATCACACACAATCGTTCATCCACACACTCACACACAATTGGTGGCCCACTCACACACAATTGTTCATCCACACACTCACACACAATTGGTGCCCCACTCACACACAATTGTTCATCCACACACTCACACACAATTGGTGGCCCACTCACACACAATTGGTGGCCCACTCACACACAATAGTTCATCCATACACTCACACACAATTGGTAGCCCACTCACACACAATTGTTCATCCATACACTCACACACAATTGGTGCCCCACTCACACACAATTGGTGGCCCACTCACGCACAATTGTTCATCCATACACTCACACACAATTGGTGGCCCACTCACACACAATTGTTCATCCATACACTCACACACAATTGGTGCCCCACTCACACACAATTGGTGGCCCACTCACGCACAATTGTTCATCCATACACTCACACACAATTGGTGTCCCACTCACACACAATTGTTCATCCACACACTCACACACAATTGGTGGCCCACTCACACACAATAGTTCATCCATACACTCACACACAATTGGTGGCCCACTCACACACAATTGTTCATCCATACACTCACACACAATTGGTGCCCCACTCACACACAATTGGTGGCCCACTCACGCACAGTTGTTCATCCATAGACTCACACACAATTGGTGGCCCACTCACACACAATTGTTCATCCATACACTAACACACAATTGGTGCCCCACTCACACACAATTGGTGGCCCACTCATGCACAATTGTTCATCCATACACTCACACACAATTGGTGGCCCACTCACACACAATTGTTCATCCATACACTCACACACAATTGGTGCCCCACTCACACACAATTGGTGACCCACTCACGCACAATTGTTCATCCATACACTCACACACAATTGGTGGCCCACTCACACACAATTGTTCATCCACACACTCACACACAATTGGTGGCCCACTCACACACAATAGTTCATCCTTACACTTACACACAATTGGTGGCCCACTCACACACAATTGTTCATCCATACACTCACACACAATTGGTGCCCCACTCACACACAATTGGTGGCCCACTCACGCACAATTGTTTATCCATACACTCACACACAATTGGTGGCCCACTCACACACAATTGTTCATCCATACACTCACACACAATTGGTGCCCCGCTCACACACAATTGGTGGCCCACTCACACACAATTGTTCATCCACACACTCACACACAATTAGTGCCCCACTCACACACAATAGTTCATCCATACACTCACACACAATTGGTGGCCCACTCACGCACAATTGTTCATCCATACACTCACACACAATTGGTGGCCCACTCACACACAATAGATCATCCATACACTCACACACAATTGGTGGCCCACTCACGCACAATGGTTTATCCATACACTCACACACAATTGTTCATCCACACACTCACACACAATTGGTGCCCCACTCACACACAATCGTTCATCCATACACTCACACACAATTGGTGGCCCACTCACGCACAATTGTTCATCCATACACTCACACACTATTGGTGGCCCACTCACGCACAATTGTTCATCCATACACTCACACACAATTGGTGGCCCACTCACACACAATTGTTCATCCATACACTCACACACAATTGGTGGCCCACTCAAACACAATTGGTGGCCCACTCACACACAATCATTCATCCACACACTCACACACAATTGGTGGCCCACTCAGACACAATCATTCATCCACACACTCACACACAATTGGTGGCCCACTCACACACAATTGGTGGCCTACTCACACACAATTGGTGGCCCACTCACACACAATCGTTCATCCACACACTCACACACAATTGGTGGCCCACTCACACACAATTGTTCATCCACACACTCACACACAATTGGTGCCCCACTCACACACAATCGTTCATCCACACACTCACACACAATTGGTGGCCCACTCACACACAATTGGTGGCCCACTCACACACAATAGTTCATCCATACACTCACACACAATTGGTGGCCCACTCTCACACAATTGTTCATCCATACACTCACACACAATTGGTGCCCCACCCACACACAATTGGTGGCCCACTCACGCACAATTGTTCATCCATACACTCACACACAATTGGTGGCCCACTCACACACAATTGTTCATCCATACACTCACACACAATTGGTGCCCCACTCACACACAATTGGTGGCCCACTCACGCACAATTGTTCATCCATACACTCACACACAATTGGTGGCCCACTCACGCACAATTGTTCATCCATACACTCACACACAATTGGTGGCCCACTCACACACAATTGTTCATCCACACACTCACACACAATTGGTGGCCCACTCACACACAATAGTTCATCCATACACTCACACACAATTGGTGGCCCACTCACACACAATTGTTCATCCATACACTCACACACAATTGGTGCCCCACTCACACACACTATTGGTGGCCCACTCACGCACAGTTGTTCATCCATAGACTCACACACAATTGGTGGCCAACTCACACACAATTGTTCATCCATACACTCACACACAATTGGTGCCCCACTCACACACAATTGGTGGCCCACTCACGCACAGTTGTTCATCCATAGACTCACACACAATTGGTGGCCAACTCACACACAATTGTTTATCCATACACTCACACACAATTGGTGCCCCACTCACACACAATTGGTGGCCCACTCACGCACAGTTGTTCATCCATAGACTCACACACAATTGGTGGCCCACTCACACACAATTGTTCATCCATACACTCACACACAATTGGTGCCCCACTCACACACAATTGGTGGCCCACTCATGCACAATTGTTCATCCATACACTCACACACAATTATCACACTCACACACAATTGGTGGCCCACTCACGCACAATTGTTCATCCATACACTCACACACAATTGGTGGCCCACTCACACACAATTGTTCATCCATACACTCACACACAATTGGTGCCCCACTCACACACAATTGGTGGCCCACTCACGCACAATTGTTCATCCATACACTCACACACAATTGGTGGCCCACTCACGCACAATTGTTCATCCATACACTCACACACAATTGGTGGCCCACTCACACACAATTGTTCATCCACACACTCACACACAATTGGTGGCCCACTCACACACAATAGTTTATCCATACACTCACACACAATTGGTGGCCCACTTACACACAATTGTTCATCCATACACTCACACACAATTGGTGCCCCACTCACACACAATTGGTGGCCCACTCATGCACAATTGTTCATCCATACACTCACACACAATTGGTGGCCCACTCACACACAATTGTTCATCCATACACTCACACACAATTGGTGCCCCACTCACACACAATTGGTGGCCCACTCATGCACAATTGTTCATCCATACACTCACACACAATTGGTGGCCCACTCACACACAATTGTTCATCCACACACTCACACACAATTGGTGGCCCACTCACACACAATAGTTCATCCTTACACTCACACACAATTGGTGGCCCACTCACACACAATTGTTCATCCATACACTCACACACAATTGGTGCCCCACTCACACACAATTGGTGGCCCACTCACGCACAATTGTTTATCCATACACTCACACACAATTGGTGGCCCACTCACACACAATTGTTCATCCATACACTCACACACAATTGGTGCCCTGCTCACACACAATTGGTGGCCCACTCACACACAATTGTTCATCCACACACTCACACACAATTGGTGCCCCACTCACACACAATAGTTCATCCATACACTCACACACAATTGGTGGCCCACTCACGCACAATTGTTCATCCATACACTCACACACAATTGGTGGCCCACTCACACACAATAGATCATCCATACACTCACACACAATTGGTGGCCCACTCACGCACAATGGTTTATCCATACACTCACACACAATTGTTCATCCACACACTCACACACAATTGGTGCCCCACTCACACACAATCGTTCATCCATACACTCACACACAATTGGTGGCCCACTCACGCACAATTGTTCATCCATACACTCACACACAATTGGTGGCCCACTCACACACAATTGTTCATCCATACACTCACACACCATTATCTACACTCAATGCCCACAACACAATTGGGGCCCACTCACGCACAATTGTTCATCCACACCTCACACACAATTGGTGGCCCACTCACGCACAATTGTTCATCCATACACTCACACACAATTGGTGCCCACTCACCCCCACACTTCACAATTGTTCATCCACACACTCACACAAATTGGTGGCCCACTCCACACACAATAGTTCATCCATACACTCACACACAATTGGTGGCCCACTCACACACAATTGTTCACATCCTACACACTCACACACAATTGGTGCCCCACTCACACACAATTGGTGGCCCACTTCACGCACAGTTGTTCATCCATACCACTCCACACAATTGAAGGACCCACTTTCACAATTATTCATCCCTATACCAACACACAATTGGTGCTCACACTCCACACAATTGGTGGCCCACTCCACATGCACAATTGTTCATCCATACACTCACACACAATTGGTGGCCCACTCACACACAATTGTTCATCCATACACTCACACACAATTGGTGCCCCACTCACACACAATTGGTGGCCCACTCACGCACAATTGTTCATCCATACACTCACACACAATTGGTGGCCCACTCACGCACAATTGTTCATCCATACACTCACACAATTGGTGTCCCACTCACACACAATTGTTCATCCACACACTCACACAATTGGTGGCCCACTCACACACAATAGTTCATCCATACACTCACACACAATTGGTGGCCCACTCACACACAATTGTTCATCCATACACTCACACACAATTGGTGCCCCACTCACACACAATTGGTGGCCCACTCACGCACAGTTGTTCATCCATAGACTCACACACAATTGGTGGCCCACTCACACACAATTGTTCATCCATACACTAACACACAATTGGTGCCCCACTCACACACAATTGGTGGCCCACTCATGCACAATTGTTCATCCATACACTCACACACAATTGGTGGCCCACTCACACACAATTGTTCATCCATACACTCACACACAATTGGTGCCCCACTCACACACAATTGGTGACCCACTCACGCACAATTGTTCATCCATACACTCACACACAATTGGTGGCCCACTCACACACAATTGTTCATCCACACACTCACACACAATTGGTGGCCCACTCACACACAATAGTTCATCCTTACACTCACACACAATTGGTGGCCCACTCACACACAATTGTTCATCCATACACTCACACACAATTGGTGCCCCACTCACACACAATTGGTGGCCCACTCACGCACAATTGTTTATCCATACACTCACACACAATTGGTGGCCCACTCACACACAATTGTTCATCCATACACTCACACACAATTGGTGCCCCGCTCACACACAATTGGTGGCCCACTCACACACAATTGTTCATCCACACACTCACACACAATTGGTGCCCCACTCACACACAATAGTTCATCCATACACTCACACACAATTGGTGGCCCACTCACGCACAATTGTTCATCCATACACTCACACACAATTGGTGGCCCACTCACACACAATAGATCATCCATACACTCACACACAATTGGTGGCCCACTCACGCACAATGGTTTATCCATACACTCACACACAATTGTTCATCCACACACTCACACACAATTGGTGCCCCACTCACACACAATCGTTCATCCATACACTCACACACAATTGGTGGCCCACTCACGCACAATTGTTCATCCATACACTCACACACAATTGGTGGCCCACTCACGCACAATTGTTCATCCATACACTCACACACAATTGGTGGCCCACTCACACACAATTGTTCATCCATACACTCACACACAATTGGTGGCCCACTCAAACACAATTGGTGGCCCACTCACACACAATCATTCATCCACACACTCACACACAATTGGTGGCCCACTCAGACACAATCATTCATCCACACACTCACACACAATTGGTGGCCCACTCACACACAATTGGTGGCCCACTCACACACAATTGGTGGCCCACTCACACACAATCGTTCATCCACACACTCACACACAATTGGTGGCTCACTCACACACAATTGTTCATCCACACACTCACACACAATTGGTGCCCCACTCACACACAATCGTTCATCCACACACTCACACACAATTGGTGACCCACTCACACACAATTGGTGGCCCACTCACACACAATAGTTCATCCATACACTCACACACAATTGGTGGCCCACTCACACACAATTGTTCATCCATACACTCACACACAATTGGTGCCCCACTCACACACAATTGGTGGCCCACTCACGCACAATTGTTCATCCATACACTCACACACAATTGGTGGCCCACTCACACACAATTGTTCATCCATACACTCACACACAATTGGTGCCCCACTCACACACAATTGGTGGCCCACTCACGCACAATTGTTCATCCATACACTCACACACAATTGGTGGCCCACTCACACACAATTGTTCATCCACACACTCACACACAATTGGTGGCCCACTCACACACAATAGTTCATCCATACACTCACACACAATTGGTGGCCCACTCACACACAATTGTTCATCCATACACTCACACACAATTGGTGCCCCACTCACACACTATTGGTGGCCCACTCACGCACAGTTGTTCATCCATAGACTCACACACAATTGGTGGCCCACTCACACACAATTGTTCATCCATACACTCACACACAATTGGTGCCCCACTCACACACAATTGGTGGCCCACTCACGCACAGTTGTTCATCCATAGACTCACACACAATTGGTGGCCCACTCACACACAATTGTTCATCCATACACTCACACACAATTGGTGCCCCACTCACACACAATTGGTGGCCCACTCATGCACAATTGTTCATCCATACACTCACACACAATTGGTGGCCCACTCACACACAATTGTTCATCCATACACTCACACACAATTGGTGCCCCACTCACACACAATTGGTGGCCCACTCACGCACAATTGTTCATCCATACACTCACACACAATTGGTGGTCCACTCACACACAATTGTTCATCCACACACTCACACACAATTGGTGGCCCACTCACACACAATAGTTCATCCATACACTCACACACAATTGGTGGCCCACTCACACACAATTGTTCATCCATACACTCACACACAATTGGTGCCCCACTCACACACAATTGGTGGCCCACTCACGCACAATTGTTCATCCATACACTCACACACAATTGGTGGCCCACTCACACACAATTGTTCATCCACACACTCACACACAATTGGTGGCCCACTCACACACAATAGTTCATCCTTACACTCACACACAATTGGTGGCCCACTCACACACAATTGTTCATCCATACACTCACACACAATTGGTGCCCCACTCACACACAATTGGTGGCCCACTCACGCACAATTGTTTATCCATACACTCACACACAATTGGTGGCCCACTCACACACAATTGTTCATCCATACACTCACACACAATTGGTGCCCCGCTCACACACAATTGGTGGCCCACTCACACACAATTGTTCATCCACACACTCACACACAATTGGTGCCCCACTCACACACAATAGTTCATCCATACACTCACACACAATTGGTGGCCCACTCACGCACAATTGTTCATCCATACACTCACACACAATTGGTGGCCCACTCACACACAATAGATCATCCATACACTCACACACAATTGGTGGCCCACTCACGCACAATGGTTTATCCATACACTCACACACAATTGTTCATCCACACACTCACACACAATTGGTGCCCCACTCACACACAATCGTTCATCCATACACTCACACACAATTGGTGGCCCACTCACGCACAATTGTTCATCCATACACTCACACACAATTGGTGGCCCACTCACACACAATTGTTCATCCATACACTCACACACAATTGGTGCCCCACTCACACACAATTGGTGGCCCACTCACACACAATTGTTCATCCACACACTCACACACAATTGGTGGCCCACTCACACACAATTGTTCATCCATACACTCACACACAATTGGTGGCCCACTCACACACAATTGGTGGCCCACTCACACACAATAGTTCATCCACACACTCACACACAATTGGTGGCCCACTCACACACAATTGTTCATCCATACACTCACACACAATTGGTGCCCCACTCACACACAATCGTTCATCCACACACACTCACACACAATTGGTGGCCCACTCACACACAATAGTTCATCCCACTCACACTCACACACACACAATTGGTGGCCCACTCACACACAATTGTTCATCCATACACTCACACACAATTGGTGCCCCACTCACACACAATTGGTGGCCCACTCACGCACAATTGTTCATCCATAGACTCACACACAATTGGTGGCCCACTCACACACAATTGTTCATCCATACACTCACACACAATTGGTGCCCCACTCACACACAATTGGTGGCCCACTCACGCACAATTGTTCATCCATACACTCACACACAATTGGTGGCCCACTCACGCACAATTGTTCATCCATACACTCACACACAATTGGTGGCCCACTCACACACAATTGTTCATCCACACACTCACACACAATTGGTGGCCCACTCACACACAATAGTTCATCCATACACTCACACACAATTGGTGGCCCACTCACACACAATTGTTCATCCATACACTCACACACAATTGGTGCCCCACTCACACACAATTGGTGGCCCACTCACGCACAATTGTTCATCCATAGACTCACACACAATTGGTGGCCCACTCACACACAATTGTTCATCCATACACTCACACACAATTGGTGCCCCACTCACACACAATTGGTGGCCCACTCACGCACAATTGTTCATCCATACACTCACACACAATTGGTGGCCCACTCACACACAATTGTTCATCCATACACTCACACACAATTGGTGCCCCACTCACACACAATTGGTGGCCCACTCACGCACAATTGTTCATCCATACACTCACACACAATTGGTGGCCCACTCACACACAATTGTTCATCCATACACTCACACACAATTGGTGGCCCACTCACACACAATTGTTCATCCATACACTCACACACAATTGGTGGCCCTCATTCAATACACTCACACACAATTGTTCATCCATACACTCACACACAATTGGTGGCCCACTCACACACAATTGTTCATCCATACACTCACACACAATTGGTGGCCCACTCACATACAATTGTTCATCCATACACTCACACACAATTGGTGGCCCACTCACACACAATTGGTGGCCACTCACACACAATTGGTGGCCCACTCACACCCAACTTGTAAAATTCCAGAGGTTCGAAAAGTTTGCCCACCCCTGGTCTAGTCTGACCTCAGAATGATATTGATCGCTCTCAGTGGGCCAACTATTCATATTTACGACGGAATAGGGGATAAGTTCCCATAACTCTCTTTACAACAGGGGATTAAGTCCCTTAACTATCGGTTTAAACCGCCGATGTAAGGATGTTTGGGTGGAGGGGGTGTGGCCAACGTTTATTGTATATATTTTATATTTGTAACTGATACCTTTTTATTTGTAAATAAAATAAATTTCATGTTTATTTCCTTTAGGCTGTCCCAGACTACATCAGAACACAGACAGACACAAGCTCTTAACTGCAAGGGCTGGTCAGAATGTGTCAGTTTTGGTCAATTTAACAGCCTACCCAGCACCTCAGTCCTATACCATCAGCTCGTCCGGTCACCAATCATGTGAGCTGGCTATTGCGTCCCTTGAAGAGAAGGTCATAAGTTTTTGTACAGGGTTCTCACTGCGATACGCAAGCCACAATCTGAGCTTTGGTGCGGTGCATCTCACCGTGTTGGACGTTGGTTCAACCGGACAGACACCTTTCACCACCTACAACCTCAGCATCAGCAACAGTGTGGGAGATGATCTGAGCATCAGTTTAACAATTACGCAAGGTAATCTATGATTGACTCAAACACATTTCACCAGTGAAATTCATTAGTAACAATTTAAGTGAGCTTAGTATTATAATAGTAAAACATTGCTTAATTTTTTTTTTTTAAGTTCTAAATATACAAATGACATTTAAGTTCACACATATTTCATATCTTACCATCTTTTATTAAAATCATCATTGTTGTACTAATTCATCTTTGTCATAATATCATATAAGATGGAGTCTCATATATCTTGATAAAACGATACAATATACTGGTCAATTACTTTAATAATATAAACAAAGAAATGAATAATTCATTTTATAAAATGTAATATAGATTTCTTAAATGCATTTTTATGAGAATGGAAGGAGGAGAAAGGGATACATTGTACATAATAGTTACATTATTAGTGAAATTTATTTGCAGTAAACAACAAAGAAAGTAAACAGTCTTGACTTGTTGACTTATTTTTTTTTTATTTTATTTTGATTTCTGGATAACATCTTTATCAAGGTAAGCTCTTTTACTATAATTTTGTTATATAACGGTGTTGAAACACTTTTAAAAAGTTATGCCTTATTATTATTATAATTCAATTATTCACTAAGCAGAACGTTGTAAATAACAAATTAATTAAACATGGAAATCGATGGATTTTATATACCCTCCCCAGGTGAATGAAAAGGGGTGAAACATCTGATTTACTACCTCCTGTCAAGTTATTAAAAGACACAAACATGATTGAAAATAAATCCAACACAAATGTTTTGAAATTTATAATAAGGTGGAGGGAGAGAGAGAGAGAGTGAAACAGTAAAAAGAAGAACCTGTGACAACTTTGTATTTGAAATGAACTAAACACAGTGGGCAACCCAAGAAGCAGATATGCCATACCCAATCAGTGTTGATTGGCCATGGTAAAAGAAAAACCTGTGACAACTTTGTATTTGAAATGAACTAAACACAGTGGGCAACCCAAGCAGCAGATATGCCATCCCCAATCAGTGTTGATTGGCCATGGTAAAAGGAAAACCTGTGGCTTTGTTGTCAATAATTTATCTAATGTTTAAATCATAGTTAGTAATAAAGGAGCTGTTGTGAGATCGCAGATATTGTCATTATCTGCTAACATTTCTATGATATATATTATTTATGTTACTAATTCTCATTCATCAAACATAAACTTAGAAAAAAAAACTAATTTAAAAAAAAGAAATAATAAATTTATTAATTAAAGTTTTATTTTTAAAATCATCATTAAAAAAATACTTTGTGATATTATCTGTAGACAGAGATTATAAAAATAAACAAAAAGGATTAGCTTGAGCTAATATCTTAATACATGTATATATATAAATATAACACAATTATCACATTATAAATATGCATAAGTGTAAAAGTAACACATTATAGTATAGTGTTTAAATAACACTCCCATTATAATCTACAGCCTAAGATTAATATTTCAAATAACAACATTGTAAAAAAAAAAAAAACAGTTTTAGATTAAATATTTCAAACAACATCCAATCATAAGCTACAGTATTAGATTCAATATTCAATAAAAATTTCGAATTGCATCACTTTAGAACATGAAATCATGAGTTTTTCTCTTTAAATATATTTATTCCAACCAAAAAAAAAAAGGTTCCATATAAAGTAATACCTCAGAATCCATGTCTGTTCCTGGAAATTGTTAAGACATCAAATCCTTTGAGGGGGAAATAAGTTTTTTCCAATATAAATCATCTAAAAATATCTGATTTTTCAAAAATACTTCAAGATATTAAGGCAAATGTACAATATGTGAATGGCAAAAATTTGGTGCACTAAAAAGTGTTATAATTTGAAAAGGTTTTTTGGATTTTGAGGTATCACTGTACTTCATCGCTTCAGCAATAACAAACCCATTCTCTTTTTATAATTGGCAGAGTGTTGTGGTTTTATATTTAATCTTCAAGCCCCATGGCCAACTAGGTAAATGTAAAAAAGAACAGTAAAAAAATTTACTAGTTAGTCGTTCTAAATACAATTAACACACATCAATGCTAAAATGTAAATATTGCAAAAGAGGAACATATGCTACATTACTGACAGATAAAATGAAAGACCCAAAAGAAATGGTTGATTTCTTAATGATAAATTCTTTGGCTTACATTTGGAAAATAAAATAAACATGTATTTTCTCAAATAAATCTATATTTATATATAAGCATATAAATATGTAAATAAATATATAGAGTCCACTGGAAGAACCGGAAGTCACAAAAAACTAAAATGGGGAAAAATGAATTTGCAACATGGCAAAAATGCTCTAAATTCTACGTTTTTTTTACATTTTTTAAATTTTATCTACCTTGTTCCAGCATCAATTCATTTTTATTACTATTGTGTAGAAACCTAGAAAAAGCTTCCAATATGGCATGGTGGAAATAACTCGATTTTTCTCATTTTGTGACTATGCCTGTTCTTCCTGTGGACTTCTCATAAATAATTTACACCTAATAAAAAGAATCACATCAATGTTACAAAAAAGAAAATTAAGTTAAGTTACTTGTTCAAATGGCTTTGGTACCCATAATTCTATATAACTGCAATAGGGAAGCGTTTGTAAACAATCACAATATATTATCACAAAAAAAAATGAATTTCAATTATTAAAATGATACATGTGGTTCAGATCCTGAATTTACAATGTGTAAAAAAAAGGTTGTTCATATTTCCAATATCAAAAATATATCTTTCTATAAATAAAGTATTATGTATGTAAAATGTCATGTTTACTGCATTTTATATAAAAGTATAGCTTTTTTTTAAACTGTGTGCAAATACATGTATCTTCAAAAAATTGCGTAATTAAGATAAAAATAAAATACAAATAATTTCCCATAAACAAAGACCATTAAAAAAAATTCTGAAACAAATTATTATTCAATTCTATTTACCTGACAAGCATTTTATATTAAAGCTATGGGAACAGACCCTTTGTGTTTCCAAAAGGTTTGGTTTGCTTGGATAGATTGATCTAAATGCACTTGGTGACTGGAGATATGTGAAATGTTTTATAATGGTGATGTGGGGAAAAAGGGAAGTCATTTTTCATTTTGTATTCTAACGTATCATTTTAAGTTAAGCTAAAATTCTTTCCATTGCTGTGTTTTCAGAGTATCAAGTAAATATGTTAAATTGAATAATCATGAAACACACATTTCATTTTTTTTTAAAATTGTCATGTGGATATACTCCTCTGCAATTTACTTGGGTTGACATATCATGTTCAAAGAACAGCAAGTAGTCTTTCTGAAATAAACAGTAGTCAAAAACAAGATTAATACTTCTTTTTACTTACATAAAAGTAACAGTGATTAAAAAGTGATTTTAACTGCATCAGCGATAAAATTTGTAGATAATTCTAGCTCAATAATCCTACATTTATATAAGATAGGTGTGAATAATTACATGTATTAAAGAAAAGTAAATTGAGCTTACAATCTTGCCTTGATGCTTTTTTTGTTAAAAGAGTGCATCTAACAAATACATTTGGTCATCTGTAAAAAGAAAATAAAAGAAGGTTCACAGCCTACTGGGATTCTATTTGTTATAATATATTTTCAGCACATTACGATTGGTAAATAGATACAATCTTACAAGAAGAATGCAGCAACACAAGCAATGAATATAACAACAATGCTGTGTCTTACTTCCAAGAAATCCTTACCAAAAAAAAAAAGAAAGCAAATATCACTGGATAAGTTCCATGTTAACATCACATAGAATGGTGAGCTAACAGAGAGCAGAGATTCCATTATTAAATTGAAAGATGCCCTACACAATAATCAATTTGATCAAAATATATTCATTATTTTGCATTTTTTTTCTTTGTTTTTTAGAAGCCATCATCAGATTTTCTACTATTTCTTACATTGATACGAGGGTGCTTTGGATTTTGAGCACTTTACTGGTTGCATCTAGCTGTCCTGTTAATTAACTTATCGTTTACTTGTACCCTCATCACCCCGAATCAGAGAGAGATTATATTTAATATATATTCTAACTAAAAGTCAATTCATTGCAAATGTATTTTCTATGACTTACTCAAAGCATGCATTGTTCTCATAAATCTCACTGCTATGGGGAAAACAACCCATTCCGAGATGGATGATGTAGGTTAACTATTCAGGGCATTCACCCCCTCACCTGATACTAGTTATCTAAAACTGTCATTCGCCACCTCCACTTTGCACACATTCGCAATGACCTCCACCTGCAATTTTGGCGGGAAACCATAAGTACAGGTGGTCTGTCTATATAAGGGACCACTCTGTGATTTAATTGAGTCATGCCAGATCAAGAGAAGACAGGCGAATACAAGAAAAGAAGCCAGACACACTCATACAGAGAGACACACATGAGTGCCGGAACCAGAGGAGAAGATGGATAAATGCAGAGCGAGTGCCATGGACAGAGAGCAGGAGAGATCAAGTACAGTTTAGAGTGCTTGCTGAAGGATGCAATGTGCCAGTTTATTATTGACATGTTGCCATAACCCAATTATCTCGTTCATCTGGGTGACTTGAACACACAGAAGATTCTTGTTTTGCCTGGTCTATTACTGTAATTAGACTGTGAATAAATCTTGCATTATTTAACTAGTGAGCCCATGTGTGCTTCAGTGCTTACTTTAGAACTTTTTAGAAATGTATATAATTATAAAAATTTCTGTTAGCTTAAGTTAGGATTTAAATTGCTGCAATGTACATAAAATTCATTCAAAAATTATTTATGATTAAAGCTGATGAAAAATTTGCTCAACACTCTGACAATTTGGAAAATTCACATCAAGATCTAGATACATTCTGAACCATCTAGATACATGAAAAGGAAAATGCTATCTATATTTTGATTCTAGATATTTTTCTTTCAGCTCGATATAAATTTTGATCATTACCAATTTTTTCATATATATATATATATGTATACTGATTTCATCAATTTCTGGATAATTATTCTGGGGGGAAAAGTTGGCAGCCCTGAGGTCAAGTTAGTGTAAATGAAACATATTTTAGAAATATATGCCATGAATTGCACAAGACAAACAATCACATGCTCTTTGAACATTATTATGACTAATAAGAGGTTTACTTTCATCTGTCACAGGAGCCGTATTTTTTAGATATAAAGCGAGATGCATCATAAGTTTAAACAAAAATGAAAAGTTATGCAGCATTTTAAAAAGATAAATAAACACAGCTTGATAGCTTATGCCTCTCAAGTACATTTTTAAATCTTTTAAGAACATCTCATAATGGTTGTTATTATCATTGTGATTCATTATCACATTATTTCTAAGAGTAGATATTGGTTTTCCCCCATAAAACCAACATATATGTCGATTTCATCAATTTCGGGATAATTATTCTGGGGGAAAAAGTTGGCAGCACTGAAGTCACAGGATAATAGTTAAGATAGTGTGAATGAAACATATTTTAGAAATGATTGTCATGAATTACACAAGAAATGAAACAGTTACCTGTTCTTTGAACATTATCATGAGGGGATGGACGGCTAATAAGTGGTTTACTTTCATAAGTCCGAGGAGCTGTATAAGTCAGATAAAGAGTGAGATTTATCATAAGTTTCATAAAAATGAAATGCTGTGTAGTATTTTACAAAGATAAACACAGCTTTTAAGAACAACACATGTCTTTTATATGCGATTCATTATCATATTATTTTTCCCCCATAAAACCAACAGGAAAGCTAGCATAAATAACATCTAATAAACAAATCTACTGGATAATGGTTAAAACAAAAAAAGAGTAAAAGAGGACATTACCATTCTGTGTGGTTCTTTTATTTCTGCTTTTCCAGAAGTATCTGGGAATCAACTGTAGTTAACAAGAAAATTAACAGAAATTTTAACAAAGAAGTTACTTTATCATGATACAGCAAAATTTCAATTAGTTATTATCTCTATATAAAGAAGCGTGTTTTCAGAGAAATAAGAGGGAAATTATTTATAATCCCTTTGGATTACGGAGCAAGTTGTGCACTGTAGATAAAGCACGTGATTTTACAACAGTTTGAGGATGATGCAAGTGACAAATTTACATAATAGATGAACATTTCTAGGAATTGTAACTCCAAGTTCTAAATTTATAAAAAATCAATTGAAAAATAATTAGTCATCACTGATTATAAATAACTTGACATTAATTTTGCTTCCTTAAATCATAAAAACAAAATGTATTTTTATCAATTTTATCAATATTACAATAGAGTCTTTGTAGAAAAAACTCTTGAGAATAAAATGTTTCTTTTTCATTTGTTACCTAAGAATTATTTACTCATTATAAGATATAGAGAATGAAACTACCCTTGAATTATTTATTAAAGACTGTAATTTATTATTATTACATGTTAATACATGGCTGGAAAAAAAATAAAATATTAAGTCTTCTAGCAGCTATAGTAAAAGTTATCAAAATTTCCTCTGGACAGTTGGGTGGTAAACAGTAAAAACAATTATTTTAAAATATATATCTATGTTTACTTTTGGCATCTGAATGCAGAAAATATTGGAAATAAAAAATCCGACATACCTTGCCAAGTAATGCTTTGAATCGTCTTTTACTACTAGAAAAAAAAAAAACAGAAAAAGGAGTGTAAATAATAACTGCATGATTGATCAAGCCTTATTTAGTAATAGGGGTACCTCTCATAGACATACCAATTATATTTTAATACTGTTTTAATATTTTTTTAAAATCGATGTTAACTAAACAAGTAAGCGAGTTAATTTCTTGAAAAACGTAAAATAGTCATGACTCCAAATCTGAACTTAATGTGTCACTTCAAGTTATTTAATTCGTTCATATCCTTCCAAGTTACAAGTTCAATTTTCTTTTCTTATTTGAAGGCTTGCCTTATGTCTTAATTTAATTTACTTGATTTTTTTTTTAAACTACACTAAGAAAAACCCTAAAATAGCCATCATTATGAAAGAAAAAAGCTTCAAATTCCTATCTCTACATATTTTCATAACTGTATTTTAACAGCGCTGCTGGGTTATTTTTTCCTTCTGAACGGCCCTAAAGGCCTACCTGAATAATCATGCTGTATTTCCCTGACAAATGAGATACTTACCTATGAACCACTGAAGAAACAGATTTTTGCATTTTCTAACATTCTTATCGTAACTGAGACTACTATGGCCATAGACATTGGTGGCTGGAGTCAATAGGGTGCCAGCATGCAACTCACACAACCAAACCATGCAGAGTCAACCAAAGTTCTACGGTTAAAATCTTCAAAGTCTGTACAAATTCTGACAAAATTAACAAGCGCATTTATCTAAAGTTTTAAGCTTGGTTTTTCTGGGTGTTTTTTTTTTCAGTTTCATCTTCTCCAATTAAACTTTAGAACTTTTCACTGATTGATGGTATAATTAGCAACTTGTCAGTAAGCTGTTCATCTGAGTATCTAGATGGTTTGCACTATCTAGCGTATCCCCCTCACCGAGACATAATTAGTGATGGGACAATGCCAAAAAAAACCTACCATTTCAGTGAAAATGATCAATTTTACTCTAAATTAATGACTTGCATCAAATAACTGATTTAGATTTTAGAAGAACTAACAAACCAGCTATCAAGTCTAATAACCAAAAAAATAGTGGCCCTGTTAATTGGAAACTAATTTATGAATTTGATAAGAAATAAAAGAATTAAATCTAATTTTAAGAGGTAACGCAAAAGTCTATACAAAAAAGTACTTCATGTACATGTATTTAAAAAGTAAAAGAGTTTTATTAGTGGAAAAAGTTTTTCCCAAAAAAATAAAATAAAAAACTACATTCTTCAACTTACCAGCAACAACTAATAACACAAGAAGTCAATGAAACAGCGTGAGAAGCAAGCAAAAGAAGAATCCATTTTACTGGAGTACAAGCACTTTCCTCTGCTGAAAAAAGATGACAGCAGAGTAAGTGTGGTAGTTATAGTTGTATCATTCAATCAAGCTCTACATTAATGCTATTTAATATTACTGTTAACAATATTTTGAGACTAAATAATGCTAAATATTCGTATGCCTTTATGGAGAGAACTTAACTAAAAATTGCAGCCAAAAAAATATTTCTATTAATGTATTGTTAAAGTCTAGGCCGAAAAAAAAAAAATTCATAATAAAAATAATGCTTTGATACATATATTTTTATTTCAAAATTTAAAGTAAACAGAGCTCTTAAAATTAGGTGATTTATTAAGGTTAAATTAACAACGTGATACAGTATCTGACTTGACAAAAAGTCTAACACTGTCATATATTTTAAATCAAATTTAGATTTCAGAAGTAAGAAGTGATACAGCATGTTCAAATCGCTAAGATACCAATAGCCATTGCCATATTGCATTCACCTTGCATTTTCGGGAGGGGGAAAAAAAGCACTGCATTATTACTACATTTTACAAGCTCAGTACAGGGAACTTAAATTTTTACAGTAAAAGTTTGTAGATACGAAGAGGATTCTAATGAAAAGATTCAAAAACACTTTAGAAATTATAAATAAAAATTGGATTGAAGACTAGAAATTTGTGCAATGCAGAAATCAATAAACATGTGCCACTCACTTTAGTATATGTGCCAGAAGACAAAGTGTTTCAATCGGTCACTGTGACCTATACATAGGAATGCCAGTTATTCCATAGGGCATGAGTGCCCTGACAGTAAAGATAAAGGCATTACAATATCTATCACCATTTACCAGATTTCCAGCACTTACCTTTCATTAAAATGACAGTGTGATTAATAACATCTTGGCCGCAGAACTGCATATAGAAAGAAATTGGTATCGAGTTTTTATAATGAAATGTCTGTACAGCATATTGGGTGACTTTTTCCCCTGGCAAAGTAGTAACTATTCCATTTTCTTTGATGATTAAATTAGGATTTGGAGATAAATTTGATAAATCATAATCCAATTTAATCACACTGCTAATGATCTCCACTGTCATGTTTTCCATCAAAATAGTTTTATCATTTATTTTGAAATGCTGTGTTGTGGAGACAAGGTCTGCGAATATAGAGAAGAGAAAATCAAATTATTTTTTAGTATGCTGAATAAAAAAATTGTTTAAGCAATCTAACTCCAGGTTGTTAACAAAACCTTTCATTAGATAAAAAAGGATTATTTTAGAATTGTAAGCTCTACCTAGATATAGTAATATATTACTATTTATGTTAGTAATTTAAACACCATTAAGTTTACAAAAGAAACACTTATGGCTTTAATTAAGAATGGTAAAGTGTTTGGGGAAAAAAAACATCATGATTCAGCTAACGTAAGGTACCCATTTAAAAATAGACCTGGAATAATCATGGGTCTCAGCAGAATTTAAGTAAAATTTTATAGAAATCTTTCACCCCCTAACAGATCAGGGTTTAAAAAGTGATTCCACAATCTATCAGGAAAATGTTTTATCATTTTTTTTGTATATAAAACAACATGCAAGTTATGAAAAATGCATTCAGTAATACAAACCAAATAAACAGAAAGGATGTAGCTTTACTTTGTTACTATGAACACCAGGAACATTTTTAGAATGCAGGGTAGCATATAAAGTGATATCAGAGCCCTCATAATCAAGGACAGAGTTTAGCATAATGTTGACAATATCCGGGCTCCTGCTAGGTTTACAGCTGCATGGTAATTTTTCTTCATCCTTGTATGACTTGATATTCAACATACATATCTAAAAGAAACATGAATGTTAAAATAAATTAGTTATGTTAATTAGATTATTGAGAGAAAAAAAAAATTTCTTAAGTGAAAAAACAAAAACAGATTTAGATTAGGTGAGATTGAGAAAAGCAGAAAATTCGAGAGTGGAAAAAAAAAATACAGTATTTACCCATGTATAAACTATCCCTTTTTTCCAAAATTTTCAAGCCCAATAAGTAGGGGGGTGGAGTGTATGAGTGATTATTATGAATCTTGAATTTTGTTTCTTTGTTAATTTTCTTTCTAAAAAAATTTTTTTTTATTTTGCAATAAGTTTTAATCTTATCATGTTTAATTAAGTAATCTTTTTTTTAAAGTACATTAATTCAAGCAAAAAGAATAAACCAAAGTCTATTATAGTTAGTATATTAGCAGCATATAAAAATTTAAATTAATTAAAATTGATAAAATTAAAAAATTAATTGCAAAATTAATCATTGAATCATGCATTGTCACAGCGAGAACATGCATTTCAATCAAATGTATCACTAAAAAGTGCCTTAAAAATCAATTACAAACATTTGTCCATGTAAAAATATGTTTCAAGTAGAGAAAAAGGTTAGAAAAAAAGATTACAGTGTTGTTTTTTTTCTGTGGATGGATTTATTTTTAAATTAAAAATGAAAAGCACAAAACTTTGTGTTGCCTTACATAATAACATACTTAGGCCTATTCAACAGAATTTGTTTTTGTTTTTCAAGAACATTTCGACAGAAAAAAAAACTCCATGACTGTCAACCAATAGCATACCGAATGGAAGCAATTGTTAAAGATCACCAGGGTGATAATTTTATGATCCTGAAATAGTCATTACACACAAAAAATATTCTTTCTCCACTTTTGCATTTAAAAGTAAAGTAAAGTTCCCTTAGCCCTAGCGGGCCATAGGGGTAGATTAAGTGTACAATTCACCCGTTTCTATAACCTCTGCATATGAAGGGATTGTGTGGTTAGCACAACGCCCAGCCGCCTTTACAGTACTTTACTTCCCCAACTCAAGTCAGGTACCAATTTAAAGCTGGGTGGACTTGTGGGATGACTTTGAAACAACTTTCAAATGAAAAATTCCCATGGTTCTCACAGAGGATCGAACCTAGGACTATCAGGTCAACAGGCGAATATCTGCACCACTCTGCCATCCATCTCACACTTTTGCATTTAACAAGTATAATAATCAAAAGAAAAAAAAATAATAACTTTTTTAAGAATTTAACACAAATGAACTAAAGTGTTATTTTAAATTTCAAACAATTAACTTGCCGGAGGTTCTTGTTCTTTTTTTTCTAGGTAAAACCCAACATGTAAATCTAATACTTCACTGAGGCCCGAATAATCAACTGTTCCTAAGCATGTGTAATGAATCTTTGTCTCTACTTTCTGAAAACTATTTTCACAATGGTAAGCACATTTTTCCTGATGACACTGGGTAAGTTGAATGTTTTGTCCAATTACTGTTCCTAGAAAATGAGAAAAAAATATGTCATTATAATGATTAGATTATAGAATAATAAATATTAAAGAAGAAACATTGAGTTTTTCAAAACAATCTAAACTCATTTAACTGTAACCTTTCAAACTTTCTGTATAATAATAATGGTAATATCTTGATATTACCAATAATAATAATATATTTGCATAAATAGTATAAACAAGTTGTCTTTACTAAATACACAGTGTATAGGCTAGTATGCTAGTAATTTCCTGTTGTAATCGAAATAAAATGATAAATTCTTAAAAATAATTAAACTGTGTCTTTTTATTGGAATCAGACACAACTACTTAAGAGTTAATCGTTATTTAGTCTAATGCTAAATTATTTGAAAATAAACAGTTTACATAATAAGGTATATTGTTGAGTACCGAGGACAATTGTAAATATTCCACATGTAAGCATTTTAAAAGGAAAAACGGAAGCTTAAAAAAAAAAACAGTCGCTCTTCAGAATTGAAATAACAAAAATTTTAATTTCGTTTGTTTACTTTTTCAGATTTCACACACTATGTAAATAATACAAATAAAAATTTTATAAAAAAATTGTATTTGAGATACCGTACATCCTCACATGCCATTATTAATATAAGTAAAAATCATGCAGACCACAAGTTTTTCGCGGAGAGGTAAGGGAATCGGGCTAAAATGACCTATACATAAAGGGGGGGAATAAAAGACCAAGCGCCCCCCCCCCCTAAAATTTGAAGTCGATATCGTTGAATATGACCCAGAGGCGTGGCGAGGGGGTGGGCAAGGGGGCATCATGCCTCGGGCGCTCCTCAGGCAGGGGCGCCAAATGGTATATATTTACATATAGTATAATATGGTTTTCGAATGGGGGAGAGGCGCTAAAAAGGAATGGAAAAGGAATTGTGCTCCGGGCGCGAGTTAAGCTTCCTGCGGCACTGATAGGACCCCCTGCCCTCAACGTAACTGTACCTAGCGACCCAAAAAAAAAACTCCGGTTACGTCTTTAGGCCCTGCATCTAACTATTACCCCAAGCCCCGCAATTAGCGATATTGATATATTTTATGGCCGCCTCTGACTTATAGTAACGAAAAAAAAAGACGTAACGGTTTGAGAGACATTTACTTTGGAGGTTGGCAACGAAGTAAGAAATGTTAATCACTCGTGACATTTGAGAGTCATCCAAACGTCACATTCTAGCGAAAATATAAGGGACCTCGGTTATTCAGGCCCCCCCCTCATTAATAAGGGTCCCACGAGTCTTATGGGACCCACAACTCTTTCATTGCCTATATAACCCGATAGTTCAATGGCTTTGGAGGCACCACGGGAGATATAACAAGACCAGAAATATACATTGGTCATCATTGGAAATCGAACCAGGGACCCTCGAGCGCTTTACAGCGCGACAATCAGTCCCCTCGGTGTCATCAGTAATATCATCGTTATGTCTATCACTTCAGACCTTGGGACCACTAAATATCTAAATAGTCCGAGACTACGTATTAGTTGCATAGATCGCTATTTCTTGTGGCCCCCGACGCTAGTTTACCTAACTAAAGCGACGGCTCTATAGTATTTTGTGTCTTGTTAGCGCTTTACAGATCCCCGCACTGTAGATGCTCATTGCTGCCGGGTGAATAGTCACTCCGAATGAATAGAAAGTGACAAGACTCGATTGGATTCACGCCGCTGCACTAGACAGCAAGTGAAATGAAAACCCTGTCCGGCGTTAGTTGAGTCTCATGGGTGGAAATCGGAGCCTGGGGTAGCCACTGTGACGCCCCTGTGCAGGCTACATTTCTTGGCGCTCTCCACCCGATCTGAAAAGTGCAAAAAACATGTAACAGCGCTCTTTCTGCGCCCCGTCATGGTTCGGCGCACTGTGTGGCCGCACGCCCGCATTACCCTACCTGCGCCACTGCTGGAAGTTAGAAATAAACAAAAACAACTTCGACGTACGGTATATTCAAATTATACTGGTGTTGACAGAGCGAGACAGGATCCGGTTAACGACTATTTCTCGTCTGTGTGGATGAACTTTTGAAAAACCCTAAACGGAAAAAAATAGCGATCATATCCATCCATCCATCCACCCATCGATCGATCTATCTATCTATCTATCTATCTATCTATCTATCTATCTATCTATCTATCTATCTATCTATCTATCTATCTATCTATCTATCTATCTATCTATCTATCTATCTATCTATCTATCTATCTATCTATCTATCTATCTATCTATCTATCTATCTATCTATCTATCTATCTAACTACATATTTACCTACTAATATTCTTTTGTCTTAATAGAGAGAGAGTTATAGATTTACATCTTTATGTCTAGAAATTGGAGCATTCTCCTTAATATGTAGGTATGCCGATGATGCGCGCTATAGTACATGATAAAGTACATTCATTCGAGAGAGGTAAGCAGCCACCAGATCTATGTTAAATGATCCTTTCAAATAAATTGTTTTGGTATTTGAGTAGACACAGTAATTACAACAAGTTCATAGTCTGTGGCTAATTGTAAATAAACAGGTATTCTTGATTTGCTTATACATGTTTGCTTATACTTGCCTCTGGGCCTACATCATCTCTACACATTGGGTTACAAATGGTCTTTTTATGTTATTAAAATGGATCTGGTTAACCCTATAGTGACTCTTCGGTGGATTCCAGGGGATAAGTACGTGTCAGGGAATGACCGGGCCAACTTCTTAGCGAGATCGTTGAATGTCCACCTTGTGGCTGACGAAAGTAGCTCACTGGAGGTTCATATGCCAATACCCGTGAGTTTGAACCCTATCAGTTGTTCTCGAGTTTGGACAATGGGGGTGACATTCCGAAATGTCTGAAGTCAATTGCAACGGCCCTCCAAAACTGACCCGTGGTGGGGACTAAGGGATATCAAGCAGGCCACTCATCGCCCAGTTTCGCACTGAGCATTGTCCTATCGGTGCGTACTTGGGTAGATTGATGGGCATTGTCCTATTGGTGCGTAATTGGGGAGGGTGATTGGCATTGTCATATCGGTGTGTAATTGGGGAGGTTGATTGGCATTGTCCTATTGGTGCGTAATTGGGGAGGTTGATTGGCATTGTCATATCGGTGCGTAATTGGGGAGGTTGATTGGCATTGTCATATCGGTGCGTAATTGGGGAGGTTGATTGGCATTGTCCTATTGGAGCGTAATTGGGGAGGTTGATTGGCATTGTCATATTGATGCATAGTTGGGGAGGTTGATGGGCATTGTCATATTGATGCGTAATTGGGGAGGTTGATTGGCATTGTCATATTGATGCGTAATTGGGGAGGTTGATTGGCATTGTCATATTGATGCGTAATTGGGGAGGTTGGTTGGCATTGTCATATTGATGCGTAATTGGGGAGGTTGATGGGCAATGTCCTATTAGTGCGTACTTGGGGATGTTGATTGGCATTGTCATATTGATGCGTAATTGGGGAGGTTGATGGGCAATGTCCTATTGGTGCGTAATTGGGAAGGTTGATGGGCATTGTGCGTAATTGGGGAGGTTGATGGGCATTGTCCTATTGGTGCGTAATTGGGGAGGTTGATTGGCAATGTCCTATTGGGGGGTACTTGGGGAGGTTGATGGCCATTGTCCTATCGGTGCGTAATTGGGGAGGTTGATGGGCAATGTCCTATTGGGGGGTACTTGGGGAGGTTGATGGGCATTGTCCTATCGGTGCGTAATTGGGGAGGTTGATTGGCATTGTCATATTGATGGATAACTGGGGAGGTTGATGGGCAATGTCCTAATGGTGCGTACTTGGGGAGGTTGATGGGCATTGTCCTACTGGTGCCCAATCGGGGAGGCTGATGGGCATTGTCGTTTCCCATTTACCGCCGCAGCATAGATGTTGGTGTAACTCTCTTCCTACTGATCCAGACTCTGTGCCATTTTATCACACGGAAAGGCGGCGCCTAACCACACGGCAACGTCATGCGTGTAAAAAGGGGGAACGGGTTGAAAAAAAACTGCCGTTTCCCCCCACCCCTCCTTAACTGGCGCAAACATCAGTGAGGACCAGTCACGTGACCTTGTTTTTTGAGTGGGCGACCATCTACTTCGGACTCAAGTGTGTAGGTTATAAAATTAGGGGACAATAGAGAAAGGACAGTTAGTTATTTTTAGCACAGCGAGTTCGTTACCTTAGACGTAACACGTACAACTCGCACTTATAGTTATTTTTCCTATTGGATGTATTAGCTTACTTTAGCTGTAGGTTACATGTTTCAGTGGATTTGTAGTAATAAATAAAAAGTATTAGTGTAATTATACTGAGCCCACGTGTCTTGTGTGTCATTCTGTATGTAAAGTTACAACAATATTGAGGGAAAATGTGCTATTTAAGTGCCCCGGGCTGGCGGACCATCATTGGCCTGTATGGCGGTTCCCATCATACTGAGATAAACAGCTAGTTTGATTTCACGAGCTCTAAATCTAATAGACTAAAGTCTCAGGCCTCAGACAAACTGAGAGAGTTCAAAGAGACAGAAGGAGAGAGAGAGCCCCACAAGCAGCCCCGTAGCGTGCGGGGGGGGGGCAGGAAGCCGTGTCCCCCTGCATTTTGTCTGGGCCCTTCTGCTTATTTCCTCTACTTAGTAAAATGTATTACCTGCCCCCCCTCCCGCTATTGCCTGGCTCCTGCTGTAGAATGCCTGGACCCTGCTGTAGAATGTTCACGCTACGGGGCTGCCCACAAGCAGTGTTCCCTATCAGCTGTGCACGTGTGCACAACTTGCCTAACGCGCCGCCCACACACGTCACAAAATAGCGCATACATTTTTTTTCCGCTTTGAGAGACTAATATAAAATCATATTTCGCACACACACAAATTTGTTTTTCCTTTCCGCAGTGGTGCGCAGCAATCTGTTTTCTTTTTATTTATTTTTTTTTGTGTGTATATTTCACTTTACTACCGAGTTGCCAAAGTACATCCGGCATACGAAGCAAGGACCGTGAAGTGTTTGAAAACATTTTAGTCAACTACCCCCCACCCCCTCTCTCTGTCTCTCTCATCCCCACCCACCTTACCTATCAAGTTGAAACTCGTTAGGTCAAGGCCACATCACTGGTGTTAATATTAGTGCAGCATGTAGAGGGTAACTTGCAGTGTATTAATTAATAAACTATCGATTCTTTGCAAAACGTTTAACCTACACAGACAATACTGTATTAGATCACCCATTCTCAAACTTCTATTTGTAACATTATTTGGGCTGAGGTCTCTTTACCATTGTTTAGAATTTAGATAGATATGAGCAGGGCTGGATTTACAAATGGGCCGTCTAGGTCGTGGCCTAAAGATCCGCGAAATAAGGGGCCCCGAAATGTTGATTAGTATGCAAAATGGGACCTCAAATTTGTGTTGGCCTAGGACCCCTAAAATTGTAAATCCGGCTCTGGATATGAGAACCCTTTAGAAAAAACTACAAATTATTTGTACCTCTCCAACGGTCAATACTTTTAAGTGAGCTGTCCTTATAAAAACTCCACGTCCTTTTATAGTTTGTATGACTGCATTCGCCACAGTTTGAGAATCACAGTCTTATATTGACCTGAAAAAACACACTAGTATTACTCGAACATGAGCTTTGAAAAAATGTATTACACCTTTTTTTTTTATTACATGTCAAGTTAAGAAATTAAAATGAATAGATGGAGGTGGGTAGGGCGCAAACAAAGAATGAAAAACAACAGATGTCCACCGGAGGAAGAAGTCCATGGATCGGGCAAAGTGGAGAAGAGTAGTATGGCAGGCCAGGGCCCTAAATGGGCTGTAGAGAGTAGTATGGCAGGCCAGGGCCCTAAATGGGCTGTAGAGACAAAGAAAGAAGAAGACAGGTTAGGAAATTTAAAAAAACGCTCGCTGGCTATTTATATTAGTTACTAAAAGCAGAGGCATTTGGTGGTTATTCATTACCCGGGGTTGTGGTCATCGATTGAGTACCACCCCTTACCCATACAAGAAAAAACCAAGAAAGCTGTTAGTAAAAAAAACTGTTCTCTACACTGAACTATATTAGTCAAAAAAGCATATTATTATTTTTTTTAATTGTGTAACGGGTAGAACTTTTTCTTTGAACACCTTCCATGTACGCCCCTAGAAGTGAACAAAATATAACCCGCTTGCATGTAAGTAAGTAAAGTAAAGTTCCCTTTAGAACCCAAGGGATCTTTGGGGCAGATGAAGTGTAGAATTCATCTGTTTCAGTAACCTCGGCATATGACGGGATTGTGTGGTTAGCACAACGCTAACGTCAGATACCCATTTAAAGCTGGGTGGACTTGGGGGACTTTAACCAGGACCTGAAAAAGTTCCAAGGTTCTCACTGAGATTCGGACCCGGGACCCTCCGGTCGACAGTCAAGTGCTCTACACCACTCGACAACCCGTCCCCTTTGCATGTAAGTGATTGTAGTAATAAATCTCAACCCTTTTAGTGGTAACAATTGACAACTTGTACAAGATATATATTATCTTTAGTAGCTTTAGGTATATAAACATCTCCATTGGATATTACAGAGCTGTGCTGAATGTCTAGTTGAAGAAATGTGATATTACAGAGCTGTGCTGAATGTCTAGTTGAAGAAATGGAGGGAGGAGGGGGAACTTAACTAGAAAATTAAAAAAAAGAAAACCGGAAATCGAACGTGCTCCCAGATATAGCAGAAAAACGAAAACATTAAAAGAATGTGTATAAACAGCTGGCGTGGAAAATATGAATGTCCATTTTGAGAAAAAAAAACAATAACAACAGCTCAGTGTAACAAGCGAGCACAGAATCGCTCACTTTAAAAAAATGACTTTATGGACATAGATATCAGATGGTGTTTTTTGTAGTGATGGTAATAATTGATTTGAGTCTTCTGTTGAAAACAAGTTTCAAGCTAAAGTTGGACACGTGATCGTATATCAGTGTTATTTCTCAGTCAACCGTAAGTAGGAATATTGTGCAGGTATTTTTTTTTTTAATTTTGTATTTGTATTCATTATACTTAGTTTCAATAATGAGATATTACCTTTATACATTGATTTGAATTTGATAATAGTTAAGTATAGGGTAAAAGTTAGCTTGTATAGCTTTTAAGTTACGTTAAATTTATTTACTGTGATACAATCAAGTATCCGTAACAGTGCTGCCGCAAGGGGATGCAATCCTATTACATATCATGGGCCCCCCCTTGCCCTCAGTTGTCATCTGCTTTAGAATGGTGTGTGTGTGAAAAGATGGGCCCAAGCTAGTGGAGATTTTAAAAGTATGAGTGAGCTAGTTTTTTCATAATCCTTGAACTATTTCGTCTCTTTCGTCTTAGGCCTGCATGTCAGCGTTTGTGTAACGATTAATGAAGTGTAAAATAAGTTCGATAAACTTCAGTCTTTTTTTTTATTAATGATGTCTCATGTTACGTGTATTCATCACTGTTAGACATGGTTGATTTTTATATTACGTGCAATGAAATAATATATATATATATATATATATATATATATATATATATATATATATTAGGGCTGCTGATTAAACTGCGTTAATTTGCGATTAACGCGTCAAAAAAAAAATTGCGGTTAAAATTTTTAACGCAACACCTAAATGCGTTAAATTGAACAAAATTCTTAGAGTTCACCACGTCGAAAAATAACATACTTTTACTCAATGATTTGAAGTTAAAGTCTGTTCACTTATGAAGTAGATCTACCACCCCTACCCTGTCGCATTTCGCACACACCCTCATACCCAGGTATGTCGACTAAAGCCCTATAATATAAAATGACGATGTTTTTGTTATACATCCTTTCGACAATAAACCTTATGCTCCCTTCACGGTTGATGTAAAAAGAGAAAAGTCACTCAGTAGTTTACATTATATACTGTAGTGTATTGGTGAAGGTACTACAGTGTATTGTTGAAGATAAAAAACAACAAATGTATAAAGAACTCGTTTATAATAAGATCAAAATAACGAGATGCTAGAAATTTTGTATCATCATTTTTTTGCGCGTAATTTTGTATTGCATTTTGATAATACAGTATCTAACCGGTCACGTCTGCTACAGCTGCACAAATAGTTTCATATACATGATAATGTAATCAGACAGTGTCTAGACTTAACTGTTACATACATCTGTACACGAGACTGGTTGTATTTTTCAGAATTATTGTGATACTGAGTTAAATTTAACATTTTATATAGGGCTGTTGATTAATGTAATTAAAGTGTAATTGATGCGTTAAAAATATGCGATTACATATTTAACACAAAGACCTATATGCATTAAATTTTACCCCAATCCTGTTATTGCAGAAAAGAAAATCAGTAAATAACCCAATTCTATAACCAGATCATACAAGATTTTAAAAAAAAAGGAAAAAAAAAACCCGAAAACTAAAACTTTCATGTCTACATAAAATTACATCAGCGACATGACCTTGAAACAATAGGATTGTCATTTCTTAATTCTAATGTATGGCCTTGAATGATACAATTAGTTAACATCTGGCGTAGCTAGAAAGCTTGATTGACAGATGCCATGATTTGGAAACGGTGGGTCTGTGTAAATTTGTTATGGGACAGAGGGTGTACGGCGGTTGGGTAAGCCTTAAGTGACGTCATCTTTGGGGGGGGGGGGAGAGAGGCTGCTAAGTGTCAAAAATGTAACTGGGGGAGGGGGGATTAAAAACCGCGTTAGTAATAAGTGAGCATCTACTCTCTGGCTAGACTATTATGTTATGAAAGAAAAAGCACATATGAGATATAAATGACGTGTGTATTTTTTTGGGATGGTAAGTGGAGGGGGTATGTACGGTACTGGAGGGTAGGGTAAACAAGACTTAGTATGGCGGCGAAGTGTTGCAAAATATGACAGGGAAGGGGGAACATGGGTTGACATACGTCATTAACAGCACGAGAAAAACACATATTTAGCACTGTTGATGATTAAAAAGAAAATAATTCGCATCGCTTGACGTGATTGATACATGTCAATAAACTGGTCTCAATAACTAATTCAATAGACATATATGCTAATGCTTAATAAATCTGTTACAATTAATTATAACAGTTTCGTAAATTAATCTGACTTGTTTATTACGCCAATTTTATGATATGATATTATGACATACTAGTTTGAATACAAACAAATGTATTGTATTGTTTCGATTAAAATGTGCGTTAATTTGCGATAAATTTTTTAATCATACGTTAATTGCGATCAATTTTTTTTATCGAACAGCAGCTCTAATATATATATATATATATATATATATATATATATATATATATATATATATTATAACAAAAAGAATACGAAAATATTAGTAGTTATACATATTACATGGTTTTAAAAAAAAAGTTTTTTTTAGTTTTTTTGGAGCCCCTAAGCAGTCGGACTTGCGCGATAGTTTATCTATCCCCATAGAATGGATCTGCTTGCATATAATAATAAGAAGTCTGATTTTCAATTAAATAACATGAATGTATGTGGCGGCCCTTAGTGGGTGGCATTAGTGGGTTCCAGCATATGGCATATTCCATAAGAAGAGCCCCCATCATGACATTTTTCCCAATGGCACGTTTCTGTGGGGGTTCCAGTATATGATGTTTACCCTGAACCCGATTTCTGAAACGCAGTAGCTACGATTCCGGCTAACGTACTCCGTATTATTTTTTTCCGGGGGTCCGTCTATAGATGTGCGCATGTGCAGTAGACGGACTGCATATTATTGCATATTTTTGGTCTTCGGGCTAGGGTTAGGGTGAGGAATAGGGTTAGCATATAGCCGGACCCCTGAAAAAAAATAATTCGGAGTCCGTCTAGAGCGCATGCGCACATCTATAGCCGGGCCCCAGAAAAAAATAATAATACGGAGTCCGTCTAGAGCGCAAGCGCACATCTATAGCCGGACCCCGGAAAAAAAAATAATACGGAGTCCGTCTAGAGCGCATGCGCACACCTATAGCCGGACCCCGGAAAAAATAATAATACGGAGTCCGTCTAGAGCGCATGCGCACACCTATAGCCGGACCCCGGAAAAAAATAATAATACGGAGTCCGTCTAGAGCGCATGCGCACATCTATAGCCGGACCCCGGAAAAAATAATAATACGGAGTCCGTCTAGAGCGCATGCGCACATCTATAGCCGGACCCCGGAAAAAAATAATACGGAGTACGGTTGACCGGAATCGCAGCCACTGCGTTTCTGAAAGGGCCCACAGCATAAGGCATTTGCCCTAGGCCCCCATGTATTAACGCTTTCTTTTTAAAACGCCCCTGTGGATAAGGACATAAATGAATGCTATGAAACTCCAGTCTATGCGGCTAGTCCATCTTTCACAATAGGCCGGATATTAAAAAAAAAACAACAAACATTCATATTTAATAGTTATGTCCAATTATCTACTCAGTGTTACTGGATATATTCAATATCAACCATTATATCACATTTCATGTAATCTTTTAGTAGAAGCGTGTATCTATGCGGAAGTATTCGAATCGATTTCGCTAAGCGTCAGATATGATCACCCCTTTCCCGAGAAGGACATGATTGCCCCTACGTCGGACATGATCTCCCCTCCCCACGTTGGTCGTGATTGCCCCTACAGTCGGACATGATCGCCCCTATGTTGGACATGATCGCCCCCACGTTGGACGTGATCCCACTGATCGCCCCCACGTTGGACGTGATCCCATTGATCGCCCCCCCCCCCCCACGTTGGACGTGATCTCCTCTCCTCACATTGGGCATGATGCCCCCCCCCCACACGCCCATGATCGCCCGCACGCTGGACATGATTTCTCCCATGTTTGTATCATTTCACTCACACTTGTAGATAAAATCTTTATCGGTAAAATGCACAAAAATAAAAACAACTTGAAACAAGGTTCAATTGAATGTTTTATGATAAGATCAAGCTATAATAACCTGTCAACGGAGAAATCGTTCTCTGTCTACTTTCATCTCGCGAATGTCATTTATTTTAGAGGACATTAACAAAAAAAAAAAGCAACATCGATAAATCGATAAATCAATATCGCCGTGAGTATAAAGTCACTAATAACATAATGTAATAACAAGCTAGAAGTTAAGCATACAATTTTCTTTTTTTTAATTTCATTTTTTATTTTTTGTCATTCAACAGCTTTATTTAATCTCACGGATGCTAAAAAATACAAATAAATGAACGCTATACGAAATGAAGCTACAGCTGCTAAATCTGACCGTTTGGTGTTGGTGGCTGTAATTAAAAATAACTCTTTCAAAGGGTCAGTGGGTTGATACGTTTCTATAGCCAGGAGGCGTTTTGGCGGTGTGAAATCCAGCTGCATCCTGTTTATTATGGGTTCAAATACAAGCTAGTCTAGTCACCCACACAATTAATACAAGCGAGTAGAGTCAACCACGCAATTAATACAAGCGAGTAGAGTCAACCACGCAATTAATACAAGCGAGTAGAGTCAACCACGCAATTAATACAAGCGAGTAGAGTCACCCACACAATTAATACAAGCGAAACTAGTTACCCAAACAATTAATACACGAGAGTCTACTTACCCACACAATTAATACAAGCGAGTAGAGTCACCCACGCAAATAATGCAAGCGAGTAGAGTCACCCACACAATTAATACAAGCGAGTAGAGTCACCCACACAATTAATACACGAGAGTCTAGTCACCCACACAATTAATACAAGCGAGTAGAGTCACCCACGCAATTAATACAAGCGAGTAGAGTCACCCACGCAATTAATACAAGCGAGTAGAGTCACCCACGCAATTAATACAAGCGAGTAGAGTCACCCACGCAATTAATACAAGCGAGTAGAGTCACCCACACAATTAATACAAGCGAGTAGAGTCACCCACGCAATTAATACAAGCGAGTAGAGTCACCCACGCAATTAATACAAGCGAGTAAAGTCACCCACGCAATTAATACAAGCGAGTAGAGTCTAGTCACCCACACAATCAATACAAGCGAGTAGAGTCACCCACACAATTAATACAAGCGAGTAGAGTCTAGTCACCCATACAATTAATACAAGCGAGTAGAGTCACCCACGCAATTAATACAAGCGAGTAGAGTCACCCACGCAATTAATACAAGCGAGTAGAGTCTAGTCACCCACACAATTAATACAAGCGAGTCTAGTCACACAATTATTCACCCACTCCATTTTTTTTTCAACATATTTTTTAAAATAAATAATTAAATGAATTAATACATTTCCCTAGTAGTTGTTGGTCGCATAAGTAGTTTATTTGTTACATAACTATGGGCACTATCTGTCATCATAGTAGTACTTAAGTAAAGTTACCTAATCCCCAAAGAACTATTGGAACAGATGAAGTGTAGAATTGATCTTCACCTGTAGCTTCGGCAGCCAACTTTCATTCCCCAACTCAAAGTCAGGTACCCATCTAAATCTTTGTGGACTAGAGGGGGGCATAAATCAACTTTCACCAGGACCTGGATACATTTCTTTGGCTCTCGACGTGTTTCCAGTCCGAGACTCAGTCGGGCGCTCTACCCTGCCTTTGTTATTAAGGGTACCGGGTTAACGCGGGGGAAAATGTAGCCTACACTTTGTGATAATTTTTTTTTTGCATTAAACAATACGTCAACGTTCCCTAAATGCCTTGCCTGGTCATTATCAAAAAGGTCCAACCCCCTCGAAATATCGCCCTGGACCACGTATGTGATGTGATGACTGACTAACTGCGTATTGCTTTTTGTTGTTGTTGTTGTTTTTTAATCTAAGAAGAAACCTTTGGATTAAAATATTGTATAAAAAAACACCGTCAGGAGTCAGACATTGATTAATAATGGAGATGAATACTTATGATATGACATGAGATTAAAAAAAAAATAATATACTGTTATACCTCGTGTTTTTTTTTTTTTTATGTTTATTGTCATCGGTTTTTGTCGGATTCGTTTTCATCGAATTTTACCACAAAATATATTTCCGGTTTTCGTCGTTTATTCCCCCCCCCCCTTTTTTTTTTAAAAAAAGGCCTTTGAAGCCTCTTGAAGGAGACATCAACTTTTGTTTTAAAACATAAGGCATAATCCCTGAAATGATCAGAACTGATCCAAAAAAAAAAATAAACTGATGGGTTGGGGGTGGGGAGGGGTGATGGAGATAGGGGTGGAGAGGTGAAGGGGGCGGGGCTATTGACAGTGGGTACTTTAGTCGGCGGCCTAGTTTGTTCAGCCATGAGAATGACTATGTCAATAGTAACTGACTTTACTGCCAATTTCATACCCATGGTTTTCTATCACAGTAGAATCGCGGTTCTCAATGTGTGAGTGGTACGGGTAAAGGGTCACTGGGGAAAAAGTTATTCAGGGCTACGCTGTGACATATATAATTTTAATTTAAACCAAAACAAAAGTTTTGAAGAAGGTCGCCGCCATTTTCATGCGTGACTCATCACCAAACCACGTGACCCAAGTATCGCTTTAAAAAAAAAAAAGTAAGGAGATTCATCTATGAAAATAAGTAAATTTTATTCGCGAGTGAGGAGTACTCGCAGACATACATTCGAGCATTTTGGCGGGGTACAGTGGCGGGAAAAATGGTGAGAACCGCTGTACATGAATGTGCGTACTTATTTTAAAAAAAAAAACAACTTTACTTCCGTGTAAGTTTCGATTACAACAGTTGCAAAACTATGGAGGGTGGCAAAAGATTGTCCTCTCCAGGTCAGAGGCGTAGTGAGGGGTGGGCAAGGGGGGCATCATGCCCCGGGCGCTACTCACAAAGGGTCGCCAAATGGTATATTTTACATATAATATTATAAGGTTTTCGAATGTGGGGCGCTAACAAGGTATTAAAAAGGGATTGTGCCCCGGGCGCGAGTTAAGCTTGCTACGGCACTGCCCCTATGTGGCAATTATCCACCAGCAAGAAGCGGCATTTTCAGAGACCGCCCCAAACGCCACTAATGCTGTTTAAACTGCTGCAGTTAAGAAATCTGAATATTTCGGTGAAAAAATTATCGTAATCGGTTGAAAAATAAAGAAATAGTGATAATTTGTGTTTCTTCATAATTAATTAGGTAAAAAGGGGCTTGTAGTGACATAATTTAAAAAATAATTTAAAATATTTCTAAATTTTATTGTGTGAAAAGTTTGATATATTCTGAAAGAGAAATGAATGAACTTAAAACTTAACATAAAAGCCAAAAATCGATTCTAAAAAAATTTTTCTACAAATATCACCCGTTTAGGAGTACCTTATCAGCATTTGCCCTGCAACATTCATTGTCCATGTTCAAAATCGATTTTTTTCGCCCCATTTATTGTTAATTGGCATACTGTAGTTTCGCCCCTTAATGACAAAACCAAAGAATCAAGTATTTTGTCATTTATTTTGTGTGAAACCCTAACTCAGCAACTCTCACCCTTTTCCGCGACTGTACCCCAAAAAGTACGAACATATGTCCGCGGTACCAATCACAAGTAAGTTTGCAAATAAATGAAATACATGTACTTCTCATAATGGAATGTGCTTGACTTTCTATTGCGATACTTGGGTCACGTGCTTTGGGGGGGGGGGGGAGAGTAATGCAGCAAACTGGCGACTTTCTTCAAACTTTAGGTCGTTTGCAACGGAAATTCTATTAAATGTCGCTGGGTTTTCTTTGCAAAACCTTTCTTACCCTCTCTTAAGTACCTTACCCCATGCTGAGAACCTCGCTATAACTCACTCAGTTTTCTCCAGGACTGTGTCGCGTGATGATTTAAAAATTAAAACTTTTGTTAGCATCACGATGTTTGTTTGCATGCTGTGTTTGCCTTAGTCTGATCGGGTGGAGAGATATTTTAAAATTTCTTATACAGTTTAACCATTCATGCGATTATACCATTTACGTAGACTTGATATAGAAACATCTGTACTTTTACGTGGCTGTGGATACCATTTAACATTGATTATGATAATGAATGTATCAGATTAGTAAGTTGAGATGTTTTGTATTATCATTATATTATGCTTTGGATTTTTGCGGAGTATTAATACTATTAAATACTCAATTTAGCAATGAAACACTCAATGTATCAATGCGACACTCAATTTATCAATGAAACACTCAATGTATCAATGAAACACTCAATTTATCAATGAAACATTCAATTTATCAATTAAACATTCAATGTATCAATGAAACACTCAATTTATCAATGAAACATTCAAATTATCACTGAAACATTCAATTTATCGATGAAACAATTTATCGATGAAACACTCAATTTATCAATGCAACACTCAATGTATCAATGAAGCACTCAATTTATCTATTTTTATAAATCATATTTAGCCACAAATTTATCTCATATTCTCCTCTAACATGTCGATCTTATTTAAATACATCTATTTATCTATATATTCATTCATCTACTATCTTAAAATTCTATTTAACTGAGCATGTATCTATTTAAGTAGCCTATATTTTATCTATCTGTATATCTATCTGAGTACGTTAAATATAAACATTTCCATCTGACTGTTGACATCAGTTTTTCTTTTGATGAATTTTGCTGCGTTAAAGATGAGCCGTTTTGAGTGCAAGAGAGCAGGGAAGGATCAGTTATTAGAGTTGGTCAAGAGTTGACCCTGACTAGACCCACATGACAGGGAGATTAAAAAACATGGATTTGTAAATTCATCTTTAAATCCTATTAAGTCAAATATGGTACGGATAATGAAAATATAAATTTTATTATAATCCATTTTTGTCGCCAGTATTCTAATATTTGTTGGCATGTGTGTGAAGTCCATGAAAGGATGAGATGAAATCTCAGAGATCCTATAAACCACTAACGGGACGGGTTTTATCGTGCCCTTCTTTCACCCCCCCCCCCCCAACCTAGCCGAGCGTTTTATCACACGACCAACCGTCCCCACAATATTTTTGGTTTGAGAATGGGGGGCGTTAATTTCGGAGTTGGTCATGGGCGCCAAAAACTTTTTTCCTGGATGTACTTTCGCTCAGACTTTTACGACAATAGTTCAATACCTTTTATCTGCGTTACGTTTTTAAAAAAAAAATATTTTGTAATGAATCTGAGGAAAGAGATATTTTTTCATTTGATTTGTGCTTCAGATAAACATCTGTGTTTGTAACAGTTGTTGTTTACCATTTATTACCTCCTCTTTGTTGTCATTGAACTTAACGACAGAGACTCAGCCACGTCTGCTGTGGTTAAGCGAGAACTGATCGTTTGATTGGATTATATTGTGGCGCATTGGTTTGTGAGCGTGGAGCAGATCAGTGAAAACAGTTGGCGTAAAAACACCGTGATGCCCAGGGCCGGGCTTACGAATTGCGGGGCCCAATTTAACTGATGCTTGCGAGGCCCACCTCTTCTATTTTTTTCTAATAACATGACAGATAGTTATATGCTAAATGTAAATTGCGGGGCCCAATTTAACGAATGCTTGCCAGGCCCCCATCTTCTATTTTTTTACAATAAAATGAGTGATAGTTATATGCTAAATGTGAATAGCGGTGCCCCTGCCAGAGGATGGGCCCATTTTAGAGCTGTGGGTCAAATCGGCCTAATGCCGGTCCTGGTGGTGCCTCTGTAGCAGCCATAAGTATTATGGTGGTGGAATTAGTAAGGAGACTATTAAACATATACCCTGTTTCAATGTAATCTGGGATCAATACAGAGTGTTATTCATAAAAAAAAACCGTCCAATTTGTGGCTTATGGGATCTAAGAGATTTCATAATCCTTACAGGGACTTAACACGCACAAAGTTATTAACAGTGTTTGAACTATAATATTTCTAATTCATTTTTTTAAGTCGCTGATATGTTTAAAACATTACTGATCATCTTCTAATTTTGAAAAAAAAAATTAAAACCTCCTATTGTTGTGTACAGGATCTTATTGGGCCTCTAGAGTTATCTCATTCGTTAATACTTCACAATATGTCCACATTCTTTCAAGATCAACATCCCAACCGCCTATCGAACCACACGCACCAAGTGACACCGAGGAAGAACTCGCACATAGAAACACAGCTCTGCGCAACACACAGACTAATACACAACATTCCCCCCTTGTCCCCATTTAGTGTCAAACACACTAAAGTTTGACACTCAATACCACCAAAATCTCAAAGAAAAAAAAATATAACAAAATATTCACGAACCTATAACCAACTATGAACTACTGTCAATTGTTAACTCTTGTACAACATAATTCCCTCCAAAGCGAATATTTATTCTTCAATACAATCGTCACCAGCTTCTGCCTTGGTAATAAAATATGCCAATCAATATTCATATGGGAACATAATCACAAAAATCACTTGACAAAATACACAACTTTACCTATGGCCACACAATAGACAACAACTATCTGTCAGCTGTGTATTCAACAAATGAAACATAAACCATAATTAAATAAATGAAAATACAAAACTAATTCCTGAAAGAAAAAAAATTCAAAAAAAAAAAAAATCATGACAGTGATGTTATTGTTTGTGTAGACCGTGAAGTCTGGATCTACAAAGTTCACTTAGCAGTTCGCCACGGGCATTCTCCCAAGCGTCCTACACCTTTGTGTGTACACAACCAACATGTCTATGAGCTGCATCTGGAGAGGATGTAAGCAATTATGTCATCCTCTCCTGGGCTGTAAGCCAAACCAGATACCAGGATAGACAACCAAACAAAATTTCATTCTAGTTGTGTACGGTCTAGGCTGACGCAAGGATTTTTTTCTTCTTTGAGTTTGTGGATTGTTTAATTTATTTTTTTTTTTTCTGGATATAATGTCTTCAAAAATATCCTACACACAGAGAATTGAATGCAGTTTAATAAAAAGTAACTTTTATTGAAATGAATCATAATGAATTTTTTTTTCTTCTTTGTGTTTGTGAATTGTTTAATTTATTTATTTTTGTTTATTTTTTCATCTGAACATTTTAAAAATAATAAAATATTTGCATAATAATATCACTTTGAAACATATATTGTTACTACATTTTCATATATATACTATAATAACATAATTTTTAAAATAAAAGCTTTAGAGAAATATTAGTCGATAAAAATTTTAAAGACATTGACGAATTAAGATTGAAAAAGCTGGATGTTTTTTTTTTAACAATGTCAACAGAGGAGGGCTATTGAAGCCATCTGAGTACACCTTCTCTACTTGCCTACTAAATTGGAAAGTATTCAATTCATTGAAAAGATCAGCAAGTAGTCTGAAACTATTTCTAGGACAAACAAATAAAAAAAAATTGTTTAAATTGTTGATAGAGTAACAATTGATAAGTCATTGCTGATTGAAGAAATTATTTTTTTTATTTCAATCATAATTTAAAAGAACTTATTTATGTTAAATTTTTTAATTGTTCGTCTAAAAATTATGTTAAGCAATTGAATGAGACCGTTCATGAAAAACCAATGAAAAAACGAAAAATAATTAAATTGACAAAATAAAGATTTTAAATTAAAAAATGTGTTATTAAAAGTTTTCAAACTTTAATTGCGTTTGTGTTTATTTCATAAAAACATAAGTACCAAATATACAGAACTGCTATTAAACATGAAGACTAACGCTAAACACTTGATTGTGTGTCAGCCTAAAACATATTTTTTAAAATATTGGTTGTCCTTCCTGATGCTATATCTAGATTTCCATGGCCAAACCCTCTCTCTCAACAGTGGCTTAACGAGTCTCAGCCGGCAGTAGTTTCCTGCATACACACATCACTGACGGAGATCATACGATAAGATCTTCAGCCCAGGACCGGTTGTCGTCCAGAGATGAGCGGACAGCGGACGCGTCCGCTTGCGGACGCAGATCCGCAGACTTTTCCGAATCCGCGGACTGACAGCGGACGCTTCGTATGGTTAAGTTGCGGACTCGCGGACTGACGCGGATCTTCTTTAGCGTTACCATAAAAAATTTCAAGTCATTTAAACAGCTAAATTTCAGCAATGCGGACGCGCGGACTGACTGCGGACCAATGATGTAAGATTCTGCGGACGCGGACGCGGATCATTGATAGAAATCCGCGGACGGACGCGGACGCTAAATTTCAAGATCCGCACACCTCTGGTGTCGTCCTTAATCATGCCCCGAGAATCATCAGAGTACTGGCACAACCACCGGCGCCTCCAGTCACCAACTCCCCGGTTCAGCTATTATGGCTATTGCATTCCTGGCTATGGCGAGCATGTATAAAGGACACTTTAAAAGTAATTTTAAAGTGGTTATAAGATTATAAGAGACAAACTTCTCCTCCTACCAGTTACAAACGTCAAACTGGAAGTTTTGTTGAAAACAATTATCAAATTTATACTGACAGTGAATTTGTGGCAGTCGTCATTATAAAAGAGCACAATCAATGGTCGTTCTAAGAATGTTGTAGTCAGTCATCATTATAAGATACTGTAATCAGTGTTCGATCTAAGACTATTGTAATCAGTCATCATTGTAAAATATTATAATTAATTAAAACATTTTGGTGTTATGATAAGTAATTTGATCACTGAAACTGATTTATGTATATAATTTCTCCAGGTCCAAAGATGAGTATCAAAAGAAGACTACAATTTGTGATAGTGATCTTTGTCGTGATGGCCATTAACTTCATAGTAAACAACAAATACCATGTTTTTAGAGTATTTCAATATACTCGATCAATTAATGAATCGCTACTTCGGTACGAGACGAATTCCATGCACTCTGTTGGCCGTTCATTAGCGATGTTTCAACCTGTGGTAACAACCGCTGGCTCGGAAAACTACAGGATTTTCCCGAACATCAGCTGCCATAACCGTGATGTCACGCTGTTCATTAGCGTACCTGTAGAGAAAACTTTGTGGCGAGGAAAGCCATCAGAGAAACTTAGAGGCCAAGTCACAAAGACACGCAGGGTAAAAAGATTCTTCTTCTCTTCTTCGTGGGCTCCAGAAATCGAACCGGTTCACTGAAAAGTCTTCAGAGCAACTCGACGCAACAATTGCTGAACTACGAGAAGCCAAGAGAGTTCGGTGACATCGTACAAGACCATTATATTGACTCCTTCCGTAATCTAACGTTAAAGACTTTGTCCATCGTAAGTATGCAGGTCCTCACATACTGCCCGCAAAGTCCGTTCTGTGCTTCGAAGCGGACGACGACATGTACATCAATGTGCCTTTACTCATCGAAAATCTGACCATAGCCCTGCCATTACTGGGACATAACGGCGGCTTCATATTCGGACAGCTCACCCGATAACTGTTTCGTTCCCACTAAAGGAACACGAACTCCAAGTGGTATGTCAATTTCAGCGAGTACCCGGAAATTCTGTTTCCCCAGTTTGTGTTCGGAACTGCGTACTCTATGAGCACAGCAGCAGCGAGACGTTTGTATGAGAGCGTCTTTGGCTATTCCGTTTTCTATTTAGAAGATGTGCACTTTACAGGTCTGTGCCGAAGACGTGCCGGAGTCCCGATCATACACGGTGACAAAGTTCTCCAACGGGAAAGTAGTACAATCCGGATCACTTTCAGAAACCGCATTTCAGGGCATTGGTTTTCAGGGGACGATATGATAAGAGTCCACCGAGAGCTGAATGATGAAGAGTTGAAATGTGGATGAGTTACTGCACAGTCTCATTAACGCTAATGCCATTTTTATGGGAGTATTTTTGTGCTAATTGTGTGCTGTAAGCAAAGATGAGCAAATAACACATTTTAATATCATATTTATTGAGCTATTATTCCACATTTCGATAATAGGCAGAGACGAATTAAGTGTCAGCGTCACAGATTATATATTATACAGATATAAATAGTCCTCGGTTTTGTGTTTAAAACTCTCGCACCATTGTTGTTATTCGCTTTTGTTTCCAGTGACGCTTTCCATTCATAAAAACCCACAGACCTATTTAAACCTCTTTGTTTTTTTGTTTTTTCCAAAACATGAAAAATGAATGAGAAGGTTTCAATTTGTTTTATAAATATAAAAAAACGATAATAAATATTTTTTTTAATTCATGACTTCATGGGTTTTTATAATAAACTATAATATGCTACGAATGGACTGCTGAGTGTAAATCTGTATAATATCTAATCTGTGGTCCGCGTAGGCTCTCTCTCCGTCTGCACAGGCCAAGCGACCTACCTGCCTGTAAAAGTGTGTGCTAAATGGGTCGATATAAAACCTTGTTGACACCTCTACCATTAAATACTATAAATACTACTCATTCATGCTGGTAAAACGAGTAGGGGGCCCCGAACAAAAAAAAACCCATTTATACAAATATATTGGTGATCATGTGTTCAAAGAGAGACAATGGGGCCCCCTCTATAGGTGCTTATTTCTAGCCCCCATATAAAAGCCCGTAGACTCTCTCTGCCTGGGGCTTACAAAATATTATGGAAATCTCTTTATATACCTGCATAGATAACTGCACAATTAGGCCTATTTCCGTTCACCAACGTCTTTTAGTTGTGACCCAGTGAAAAAATGTTAGGGTGGGAAGGGTAGGTAACTTAACAAAAGGGCCAGCCCACTGGCCATTGGGCGAGTTGACATACATTAACAGTCCTCTACTGTATGCACCGAATGTGCCATATATATGGTGGGCCAAAAAAAAGTGAGAACATCAAATAACATACGAATTGTCTTAAAATATAATTTAATTAATTGTATTGTTTCATGTAATTTTGTTTGCAAAGTATTTAGCCAATCAGAAATCCTGTTCAATGTGTCCTCTTTGCTTATCAACAACTTTTTTCTAAGCGTACTGCTAAACAAACTTTGATATAATTATATTGCGTTCCACGCAATGTTCTCATTTTGTTTTTTTGGCCCACTCTGTATATTCAACTACTGAGGTTTATTGTATGTTTATTGTTATTGGCACCTTGCAACTTGGGTACTAGTACATGTACTGACGTGGTCAGTACGTGCAACATCTCTAAGCTATATATATATATATATATATATATATATATATATATACTAGCAAGTAATACATGAGACTTATCATGATATTTAATTCACATATGATTTGATTAATTTAGTCAGTGTTACGTTCTATTAGTTATTCATGGGTCATATCAATAAGGTTATAATTAGAATCATCAACACAATTTATAATTCCTAACACCTGCATACAACAGATATAAAACCGGTCAAAGACAGTGAAAAAAGTTTTTGTTATAGTTTTGAAAGTTAACCAATCTGAAACACATTTTTACTCCTTTGGCAGTTCTCAGTATCACAAATTTGCTATCATATTATCTGCCAACAAAGGGCTTTTGGTCCCAATAATTAGATAAGTATTATACAACAAACAGCATTTCAAACGCCCTCACAAGCTGATATTCTTTAATGGGATTAATCAACCCCTGACCTATATAAGGCAAACGATGATGGTATAAATATGTCCATGATTTACTTCGTTGTGGTATTTGTATTAGAAATTTTAATCTAATGCATGAAACAAATATGTATAACAACTTATCAAGTGTACATATTGTATTTATTTTATATTAAATTGGGAAAACGATTTTCAGTTTGTTTGTTTTTTTTATTTTTTGGGTTGACAGGGCTGAATGTGGCTATTGATTAGTAAAAGGTGTCAATATATTGAACATGAAACTTTAAAGGGAACACACTTGATGACTAAATGTGTGCATGTCGTGCACTTTTAACGCTTCAGTAAGCCATACTTAATGTCTATTCATACTGCTCAACGAAAAACTTGAAAAAATACAGGGGAACAAACGATTAGATACAGTTATGTTGACTATATATATATATATATATAAATATATATATATATATATATATATATATATATATATATATATATATTACAGAACAAATCAAAGAGTTGGTTGGATATTATGAGTTTATTTCATAAGAATATCTCAAGCTTGGACATATATTAATAAGAATTGCAGTATTTTTTTTTTAAAGCGACGTGAAAAAAGTTCATTCATCCACACTACGTGCAGCTGCGAAATTGCTTTTTTTTATTACACATTTTTGTTTACTTAACATACTTCAACATTCGCATTTCATAACAATTACTTTTCTTGTGCACTTCTTGTATATCAGACAATGAAAATATTTAAAACTGTACTTACGGTGAGCAGTTTTTTTTTAGAGATCGGCCTATGACTTTAAATCGACTGGATGACATCTGGGAAAAAAGTTCAATTTATTAGTATTTATTACACACACACACACACATACACACATATATATTACAGTATACAAGTAAAGTTCACTTAAGTCTAATAGGCCATAGGGGCAGGTAAAGTGCAGAATTTCAATGCTGCTGTAGACAATGGATTTGAATGGTCACAAAAACCAAGCCGCCTTTACTTTCCCTAACAAATGTCAGGTACCGATTTAAAGCTGTGTGGACCTTTACACTGATTTTCACTGAATTGTAAGATTCCCTTGGCTCTCACCGAGGATCGAACCCCGGGACTCTCGGGTCGTCAGCCTGGCGTTTTACTCCACTCTTGGCAGGCCCATAGCGTGCGGGGGGGGGTAGGGGGCAACCCCCCTGCTTTTTGTCTGGCCCCCTCTGCTTATTTGCTCTACTGAGTAAAATGTATTACCTGCCCCCCCTGCTATTGCCTGGCCACTGCTGTAGAATGCCTGGCCCCTGCTGTAGAATTTTCACGCTACGGGGCTGACTCTTGTATGAGGGAAGATGAGATACAAAATCTGTTTTATGGGTTATAATTTGACATTCTGTTGAACAAAATCTGTTTTATGGGTTATAATTTGACATTCTGTTGAACTTGTTCAATGTTCATTAAGGGGTAAACAAACTATATTAAACGCATTGGCTCGACAAACGTATTTCAGATAAATTTTAAAAAAATTAAAAATACAAGGTCTGTAGCGATAAATGTGTAAGGACGTACAGTTTTACGTGAGACTGATGGTCGAGTGGTGTAGACGTTCGGCTGTCGACCTGAGAGTCCTGGGTTCGATCCTAAGTCCTCATTGACTTAGCAGACGGTGATGTTGTGTGATCACAGAGGCAGAGGCCCAAGATCTGTTGGCGGATGAGATTTTTTTCTTTCCATAGAAAGCTGTTACCGCCGTAGAGAAGTTGATTTCTTTGTGGACTATACACACTATTACACACCCTTGCACCACAGAGCGGCAAAGTTCTGCTTTGGTATATATATTTTTTCGATAGAAAAAAAAAAAACAATTAATTTTCCAATGTGAAAGTGGGGGACGTATTTAGCATGTCTAGCGTGTTTTCACTGGTACGTATTCTAGTTTTACGTAACCTTTAACCTGCTTGGTGCAAACAAAATTATAAGGAAGATGCAGAGCTGGCAAAAGAAACTTTCAATATCAGGGGAGACTATTTAATGTCTATGCTTCTTCTCTTTTTTCAAAAGTCATGTCCCTTACATAGTATATAAAAAATCTTAAGAATACAGTTTGAATTATCTTTATGCTTCAAAATTTCTGACGCAATTTTTAATAGTAAAAACTTTACAATTTCATTGAAAGTCTAAAAGAAATGTATTTTGCTAAGAGTTTGTGTGTGCATTTTAAAAATGTTTACTGAAACCCCAACCTTTGTCTCACCGCGGTCCAGTTATCGTTTGATAATTTCAACGCGGCCCACTTGGTGGGGGGGGGGGCGTTGATTATTATATTTTTAGATTGCTTTGATTTACAACGCAACTACCGCTCACAGCCTCTCAGCTCCAGGTTAAACCTCTCGTCCATGGAGAGTCGCACAATCCCGAGAGTAAATACACCTCGGTATATAAAAATGAAATAATGAAAATGTTGGGGTTTTTTTTCGGTTTTCTCAATACCATTTGATCCACAGACCGGTACCTGTCCGGGGACGGGGTGTGGGGGGGGAGGTTGGGGACCACTGGTACATAGCTTTCAGTAAAAACAAGTTTTACTTAGTTATCCTTAAATACATAATCGTCTAACCTATGCGTATGTCTCTACCTCAGGTAGTTTTCATATCGTGCGATATGTGCGTTGTAGCCGTGGGTAGTTTACATACCGTGCGGTGTATGCGTTGAATTTAAGGATGCTCATGGCAATAAAGGCCACATGTTTTTTTCTAGTGCAGTACATGTATTTCGCATATTTCTTTGTTATGCCTTCTGTCGGATTTCGTTGGGCCAGCTTCATCAGGCTTTTCTACTAGTATAGTTATAATTTACTTATCTATATAGTTATAGTGTATTTAGTTATATATTTAAATTTAATTAGTTATAGAGTTATAATTTGCTTATCTATATAGTTATATTTAATTAGTTATAGAGTTATAATGTGCTTATATATATAGTTATATTTAATTAGTCATGTTTTTATAATTTACTTAGTTATATAGTAGCTATAATTTACTAAGTTATATAGCTATAATTTAAAGGAAAGTCGATGGGTATAGAAAATAATAAAACGACTCGTATGATAATACTATTTTTATATTTACTATGTAGGCTAAGCAATGCTTTCGTGTGTACCTTACCTACAAAAATACAAATAGTTTTGCACGTAAACAATACCACAACACAGATAATAAACAATTACTCGAAAACCAAAGTTTAAACATCTGCTGCAATGGTTTATCACACTCATTATTACAGATCAAGAAGAAGAAAAATCGATCGAATTTGAGAATTCGTTTGCATTCGCTTTGACTACAGTAGGTCATTAGTAAGGACCATAATCTAATAGGCTAGTTAACGAATTACTTCCCTTTGAGATGTAGGCACAATTAATTTATTTTTTGCAATTTACATGTTGTTTTTAAACACACCTATAAGAATAAAAACGTATAAAATGATTAGTTCATACAGAGCAATACAGTATGCTTAAATACAAATAAGATTTTTCAACATGTCTTGCAAAAGAAATGAGTAAATCGAATTATTCTACGGGGCAAAGCCCGAATTCTTAACAGTTTGCACAATCGACGTCCAGTTGTTCAGACATTGACAATAGTCGTGTATTTAGTGTCTTTGTGAACTACGTACGTGTTGATCTGCTATTTACACAATATGATGATATAATGGACCATGTTAGTCTGTCGCATAGTGACTGTGTACACTGATGCCAGTGATCTGCGTGTAGTTGGAATGAGTGTCTGTGCGAATGCGTCTGTTTGTGTGTGTGTAAAACGAACATTGCACTGACACAGCTTGTAATATCGCTCCATAAATACATTTATTATAATAAAACTGTTACATACAGTTCAAATAATGCTTTTTCTTTACATTACATTTGTATGACCTGATATAATAAAGCTATTTTTTTTTTGCTAGATCTACTGACTTAGTTGAACATAGTTGAGCGGAAAGTAAAACAGCATTTAGCAGCAGCTGAGCATTAATTTATTTAAACTATGAGCACAAGCTTTTTGTGAGCAATGTACGTATTGTTTCGTTTTTTTCCTCTAATTCCTTCACTATTTTTTTATTAATTTTAATTCCAATTTTGTTTATTTTACGAGGGGGGAGGGGGTGGGGGGGGGTATACAACTTACAAAACTGTTTGTAGAAAACAAACAAAAAAAAAAACCAACAGCAGTTTAAAGAAGGAAGGGGTGTGTGCAGGGCCGTTTTAAGGTCATCGTAGGGAAGGCCGTAGCCAGAATTTTTTTTTTGGGGGGGGGGAGGGGGAGGGCTGTGCGGTTTGAGGGGGGGGGGCTGTGCGGTTTGAGGGGGGGCTGTGCGGTTTGAGGGGGGGCTGTGCGGTTTGAGGGGGGGGCTGTGCGGTTTGAGGGGGGCTGTGCGGTTTGAGGGGGGCTGTGCGGTTTGAGGGGGGGGCTGTGCGGTTTGAGGGGGCTGTGCGGTTTGAGGGGGGCTGTGCGGTTTGAGGGGGGCTGTGCGGTTTGAGGGGGGCTGTGCGGTTTGAGGGGGGCTGTGCGGTTTGAGGGGGGGCTGTGCGGTTTGAGGGGGGCTGTGCGGTTTGAGGGGGGCTGTGCGGTTTGAGGGGGGCTGTGCGGTTTGAGGGGGGCTGTGCGGTTTGAGGGGGGCTGTGCGGTTTGAGGGGGGCTGTGCGGTTTGAGGGGGGCTGTGCGGTTTGAGGGGGGCTGTGCGGTTTGAGGGGGGCTGTGCGGTTTGAGGGGGGCTGTGCGGTTTGAAGGGGGGGGCTGTGCGGTTTGAAGGGGGGCTGTGCGGTTTGAGGGGGGCTGTGCGGTTTGAGGGGGGGCTGTGCGGTTTGAGGGGGGGCTGTGCGGTTTGAGGGGGGGGCTGTGCGGTTTGAGGGGGGGGCTGTGCGGTTTGAGGGGGGGCTGTGCGGTTTGAGGGGGGCTGTGCGGTTTGAGGGGGGCTGTGCGGTTTGAAGGGGGGCTGTGCGGTTTGAAGGGGGGGCTGTGCGGTTTGGAGGGGGGCTGTGCGGGTTTGAGGGGGGCTGTGCGGTTTGAGGGGGGGCTGTGCGGTTTGAGGGGGGGGCTGTGCGGTTTGAGGGGGGCTGTGCGGTTTGAGGGAGGGGCTGTGCTGGAGAGTTTTATATCAGAAAAAATTGGAACGCAATGATAAAGAAGTATATTTTATAATAGAATTTAATTTTTAGAATTTATTGGGGTGGGGGCTGCAGCCCCCTAGCCCCCCCCCCCCGCGGCTACGGCCTTGATCGTAGGCGCTAGGCACTTTCAAAAACGTAGGCCCTCCCCATCTTCATTTTTAATGCGCCCGCGCTTATTTGCTACTTGAAATCTAAATAAACCTTTGAGGACGTCATATTATGTGACTTTGCTAAGACAATGAGCCGAAAAGTTAACATACTGTAATTTACAAATCTGCATCTTGTCGTGCTCATCTCACATGGTTATAAGTAGTTACTGTAATACAAACATTTATTAAATTGTATTGGCATTCTGAACTTGTTTTTTCTTTATGTTCTGGCTTTCGTAGGCCCTAGGCACAGTGCCTACTGTGCCTAGTTGATAAAGCGGCTCTGGTTGTGTGTCAGAAGATATCTTAATTTCCCGTGCAACGCCGGGCATTACATCCAGCATTTAACTGAACTCTCCGACCCCTTCTTTCCTTTCTCTAGTCAATAAAAATAAAATTGATGACGACTCAGTAACAGTTGTCTGCCATTAAGTTTGTCTCCCCTGCACAACATATATAATAGTAAGTATGCAATTTTTTAAAAATAAAAACAAATTGAAAAAAAAACTTCAAGTAAAATCAATATCAGCGTAAGAAAGAATTTATCTTTACAACTGATCCATTGCTGAAGAAGTCTAACTGATATGCGGATGTGCAAAATAAGCATCGACTTATGTAACAAATGAACGGATTCTCCAGTGGCATACGTGTGAGTCCATGGTTCGAGTCCAGGCGATTGCAAGGGATTATTTAGTGAAAACCGTGTATCTTAAAACGGGAACTTTGCATTTGTTGGTGTACGTATATGCTGTTTGATATGGTACTAGTTTAGCATTTGTTGGGGTAATTATATGCGGTTTGATATTGTACTAGTTTAGCATTTGTTGGGGTAAGTATATGCGGTTCGATATTGTACTAATTTAGCATTTGTTGTGGTAAGTATATGCGGTTTGATAGTGTACTAGTTCAGCATTTGTTGGGGTAAGTATATGCGGTTCGATATTGTACTAATTATGCATTTGTTGTGGTAAGTATATGCGGTTTGATAGTGTACTAGTTCAGCATTTGTTGGGGTAAGTATATGTGGTTTGATATTGCAGTAGTTCGGCCGTTCTCAACTATTTTTTGTTCAGTTAGCGGCTCAATGAGAGACATGTCCAGTTCTGAAATGAAAAAAAAATATATATGAAAGAAATAAAACCGAAAAGGAATTTGATGTAATTTTGATAAACATAATAAAGTTAACGTTTCAGCGACCCATTTGAAATCAGCTCGTCACCCTGTGATAGGTCGCAACCCTCTGTCCTAATCACACAGTACCCTGGTATTCTGTTGCTGCATGAACAGATGAAGTTTGCCAAAATTACCCCAAGAATCTTTATAACAATGAATGACAAATAAAAATAAAAAAGACGACCTGCACAGCCAGCTAAGATGACCATCACACCATTCGAATGACTCAAATTGATCTATTTATTGGCCTTAATTGACTATGAAAAAAAAATATATTTTAAAAAAAAGTTCATATACAAAGGGAGATAACTGCTTGAGCCGTTAAAGTCATGCCCTCTCTTTCACCAGTTTCCTTTGTTAATCTGGAATTTGCAAACAAAATTCATCTCTTTCTGCATTAGTTCCCGGACCATACAGCCCTGTGCGGGAAAGGTATTGCTATGGCCAAATTAAAGTTGACCAAGTTGGGCTGCGAGTTTGATGTAGGGTAGCTAGAAGCAGAAGCGGATAAAGTTCGGGCTTCGGGCGCAGACAAAAATATCCCCCCCCCTCCCAAAAAAAAATTTACATTTGTCAATTTGTAGATTTGTGGGGCCATTTATAAGTCAGAACACAGGGCGTGTGCCCCATAAATTCCACCTCACGTTAGCAGTTGACCTTTCAGAGGTGTTTTTTTTAAAGATAAACCACTATGGACAACAGGGGGGAGGGGGCTTGACTAGTCCAAATAATGTAATGTACTTCATGTGTGTACTTCATGTGTGTACTTCATGTGTGTACTTCATGTGTGTACTTCATGTGTGTACTTCATCCATGTACTTCATGTATGTACTTCATGCATATACTTCATGTATGCACTTCATGTATGTACTTCATGTATGTACTTCATATGTGTACTTCATGTTTGTACTTCATGTTTGTACTTCATGTATGTACTTCATTATGTACTTCATGCATGTACTTCATGCATGTACTTCATGTATGTACTTCATGTGTGTACTTCATGTGTGTATTTCATGTGTGTATTTCATGCATGTACTTCATGCGTGTACTTCATGTATGTACTTCATGTATGTACTTCATGTGTGTACTTCATGTGTGTACTTCATGTATGTACTTCATGTATGTACTTCATGCATGTTCTTCATGCATGGACTTCATGTTTGTACTTCATGTATGTACTTCATGTGTGTACTTCATGTGTGTACTTCATCCATGTACTTCATGTATGTACTTCATGTGTGTACTTCATGTATGTACTTCATGTATGTACTTCATGTATGTACTTCAGGCTTAACGCCTGATACGGTTTGTTCAGCAAGTAACGGTTGGCTTCGGATTTGTAAGCCACTACACTCTTGTTAATAACCAAATAGGAGATTGTTTCTAAATAGGGAAAAAGTCATTTCGTTGTGATATTGTAAAGGCACTGGCTCCACGACCGTCATATGACGGACGATGTATTTTTTTTTTACCGCTTCCGTCAACAGAATGAACTCTTATGATGTAAAGTTATAAATGCAGTTTATATCATGATATTATTACTTACACAATGATGGTGCTCAAAATCGGCGATCGTTTTAACACAATTAAAGAGTAAACAGAATGAATGAGAACTCTTATTTACTGCAGACGTTGATGACGTCATTTACTGTTAAAAATCGGAGATATTTTTTTTTCGAGGACCATAAATAGATATTGCTGCACACCCTAACCCTATCCCTAACCCTATCCCTAACCCTATCCCTAACCCTATCCCTAACCCTATCCCTATCCCTATCCCTATCCCTATCCCTATCCCTATCCCTATCCCTAACCCTAACCCTATCCCTAACCCTAATCCTATCCCTAACCCTAATCCTGAAAAAAAAATCTGGAAAAAAATTTTTATGATTTATTAAAAAATGACCATCAATAGATATTGCTCCACACCCTAACCCTATCCCTAACCCCCTATCCCTAACCCCCTATCCCTAACCCCCTATCCCTAGCCCTGATCCTGAAAAATAAAATCTGAACAAAAAAATGTATGCCTCTATCAGGAATCGAACCCGCACACAGCTAGCCAAACTGGGTCTCAGCCAAGCGTACAACCTACATCACTAGCGCGCCACACAAACTAACCTCTCATTTTAATGTATAATTGCTCGGCTATGCAATTGTTGACGGAAGCGGTAAAAAGAAAATACATCGTCCGTCATATGACGGTCGTGGAGCCAGTGCGTATTGTAAATGGGAGATAAGTCATGTGAAAACTGTGAGACGATCCAGGATAAACGTATTGTCAGGTGACCGTAATTTGAAAGAAAGAAAGAAAAGAAAAAAGTACAGAAAGAAAGAAAAGAAAAGAAAAGAAAAGAAAAGAAAAGAAAGGAAAGAAAAGAAAAGGAAAGAAAAGAAAGTAATGAAAGAACAAAGTAAAGAAAGAAAAGAATAGAAAGAAAGAAAAGAAAGTAAGAAAAGAAAGAAAAAAGTTTAGTTATAATATTAAAATTGTTTTTCTTTGTCATATTGAGTTGTAGACTGCCAGTTGTAACAGACGTGGATACACACACACACTGAGACATATAGAGTCTGACGTAGTTCACCGTCTGAACATTTCACACATGATGTTACTAAATAAAAAACACATCCATGCCACCATGCGACTCAAACAATCTTTTGTCTACCTTTCAGCCATTCACAAAGCTTGTTGATTCACGACTGAATGATTTGAAAAAAACACACTCAATGGGAATCATTATGTAGAACATCAAATCCAAAAGTAATCCTATGAGCTCCTTGCCTGTAAGTATCCTCTCTATGCATATTGAATAATCAAAATACTTAAAAAAAAAATAATAATAATTGTAGCTTCATTTTACATGGGCGTATGTGGTGGAGGGGGGGTATCCGGACAAACCCCCCCCCAAGCGGACAAAACCCCCACTGGCAGGCCCGTAGCCAGAGGGGGGCTAGGGGGGGGCTGAGCCCCCCCGTGCATGACCTGAGCCCCCCCCCCCCGTGCATGATTTGAGTTTTTTGACAAAAATTTAATAATAACGGCTATAAAACATCAATCATTTTGTTTAATAAATCAATAATAATAAAAACTTAAAATTTTTTATTTTGGCAATCATTCAGGCTATTTATATATACTTACATATATAGATTATCTAATTTTTGGGCATAAAAGATTGAATCTTATTGAAGTTCAATTCTGGGTATTTTGGGCAGCATTGGCGTTCGGTGCTTCAACAGCCGTGTGTGAGAACAGTTTCTCAACCCTCACACGAATGCTCACCACATATCGCAGATAAATGTTACAAAAGCGTCTAAGCAATCTTTTCCTGCTTGCATTTGAAAAAGATTTAACAGACAATCTGAATGCTGAAGCATTTTTAGGTAAATTCAGTGCTAAACTCAGGCCCGTAGCCAGGTCAAAGTAAGCAGGGAGGCACCAATACCCAGCAAGGGGGCACCTTTACTTTTTCTTTATTTTTTCCTTTTTTTCTTCTTTTTTAAGTGGGGGGGCACTCCACACCTAGCGGGGGGCACGGCCCCCCCCCAGTGCCCCTCTTGGCTACGGGGCTGGCTAAACCACGAAGTTTGCAAATTTGAAACGTATAATAATATAAGTTCGCAACCAGTGCCGACGAGTGGGGGGGCCAGGGGGGCCAATGCCCAGGGGCCCGGCGAGTTTTAGGGACTGAGCTGGCCAATCAACTTTTTAAAATATTAATATCAGCCCAGGGGCCCGAAATTTCTGTCGATGGGCCTGTTCGCAACCTTGTAATAGTTTTATATAATGATATCTTCTAAGGACAACTAGCAACTTAAATAAGTTAATAAAATAACATCATGGCTTCTGACTTCATTTTTATACATATGTATAATAAAATAATAAAGTACAAAATCCGTGATTTCTGAGTGATGTTTTTTAATTTGCAAATTTACTTTCTGGAGGATTAATTTTCTTTAAATTGAATAATTGCGACTGTTGTTGTTGGTAGATCTGTTCTTTGTTTTCAATATTTTATAAGAAATATCACACAAATAGCGAAGCTTCATTCATGCTTCTTTGTCGTTCTTCCCGGGTTGTACGTTAAACAAACAGTATAATAATATAAATCAGGTATCTATTATGTAACAATTGTGTAGCAGAACTATTGGTCAATATATTTATAACAGGAATCAGAAATTGCTCAGCCTCAATACATCTTTATCATTAAAACTCTTTACTATTTAAATTATGTTTAACAAAACTGCAACATGCCATGCATTATTGAAACGTAGTTAAAATTATATATTTCTAATTAATAGCTAAACAATCGGCACTATAATGCACCATTCCAGATTTGGAAGTGCAAAACATGTCTTGGGGAGGGGACTCACTGAGATCCCCTCCCCAAACCCCTCCTCTCCGTTCGCAAGCTTTCGACGCTTCGCGCCTCCATTTTTGCCCCCCCCCCCCGTTATCGCAAGTCTAGTTAATACATCATTAAATTATCGAAATATTTTTTGTTCAAAGACCAATTTTCAACAATGAAAACAGTTTTGCCCCCTCCCCCCCGGGGTCAATGTTTTGCCCCCTCCCCCGTCAAAGTTGTCTAGATCCGCACCGATCATTTCTTCGGCACCCCCCCCCCCCGAACATGTCTTCGGCAAATCCACCACCCCTCCGAAAAAATTTCTTCGCCCCCCCCCCGAAAATGTCTTCGGCCCCCCCAATCCAATATTCCTGGCTACGGGCCTGCCCACTGGACCTAACTCCTACGTTTATTATAAAATCTATTTTTGGCCCAAATTTTAATTTTAAAATGTAATACATAATACCTGGATGTATATATATATATATACACACGTATATACACGTATTTTTAAGTGATTTTTTTTTCATTAGCCCGTCGAGACAAATAGGTCAAAAGTCAATCCCTTGTTAGCTTCACCTTAACAGGAGGCTTATCTTACCAGGTAAAACAAAAAGTTTTAGCCCAAGGTCAAGAGTGACCGTATCTTGATTCTACCTTTTAATTCTCATGCCAGGCACACATTTAATAGCATAAGGTAAAACAAACAGCATAAGAACCACAGTGGTCGAAAGGCATTCCTTTATTTAGGTAAAACAACATAGGAATGTTCCTAGTAACATACTGTGTTGACAGACATGATCTTTTATATCGACGAACATTTCCCTAAGCGCATGGTCAAGATTGTATGTATAGAACTATCAATAATACCAACTTAAATTCGATCTTAATTTTTGTGAGTTTTTTTTTTTTTGCTCCCTTTGGGGTACAGCGGCGAAAAACGTTTAGAACCGTCGCTTTAGAGCGCTCATCTGTCGACAGGAGGGGTCCGGGTTCGAACCTCATAGAGAAGAACGTTGGGATTATTTTCAGGTCCTGGTGAAAGTTGGTGTAGTGAAGGCGGTTGGGCGTTGCACTAATCACATTATACATTCATATGCCGAGGTTACTGAAACAGATGAATTCTACACTTCATCTGCATCGATGAGTCCTTAAGGGGCTTAAGGGAACTTTTTTTTTACTATCTTTTCTTTGTTATTATTTTTAAAATGGCAACAATGATAAAGTAAATGCAGTTAATCCTCTGTAGTGGGTAAACATAAGGTGTCTTAAACAAGGTGTGCACTATGTTCAAAAAGATCTAACCATTAACTTTAAAGTAATAATTGTGAGGTTGTTTTTTGTTTCGTTTTTTATTTTTTTGAAATCTTTTATTTAGACAAAAAAAAATATTTGATTGAATAAGTGACTCAACAACCTTTTAACAAGCAACGAAAAAAAAAAGATTACACTTTTTTACTTAAGGCTGCCGAATTTCGGATATTCACTTAGACCCTTAGTTATTTTTTTTAAGTTATTTTTTTTTATTTTATTTTATTTTTATTTAGCATTTTGTTTATTGGTTAGTGTAGATTAGTGTAGAAAACATAACTTGCCAACTAATATTTTAAATCTAACTTTCAAAAACGGTTTTAAAGTTTAATATATCACACCCAATATCTATCCATGTACATCATTTATATATATATATATATATATATATATATATATATATATATATATATATATATCAATATATATAAATCAGCTAAATACAGACATATTGATAGATAGACAGACAGACAGACAGACAGACAGACAGACATAAATCAGCTAAATACAGACATATTGATAGACAGACAGACAGACAGACAGACAGACAGACAGACAGACAGACAGATAGATAGATAGATAGATAGATAGATAGATAGATAGATAGATAGATAGATAGATAGATAGATAGATAGATAGATAGATAGATAGATAGATAGATAGATAGATAGATAGATAGATAGATAGATAGATAGATAGATTAGATAGATAGATAGATAGATAGATAGATAGATAGATAGATAGATAGATAGATAGATAGATAGATAGATAGATAGATAGATAGATAGATAGATAGATAGATAGATAGATAGATAGATAGATAGATAGATAGATAGATAGATAGATAGATAGATAGATAGATAGATAGATAGATAGATAGATAGATAGATAGATAGATAGATAGATAGATTTAGAAATGTATCAAATCATGTATCGTAAAAAAAATTATTATTCTCTTCTCTAGAAACAAAGATACCAACAATGTTCTTAAATATCAACACACCTACGCAATTTAAACTGCTCGCCTTGGCACTAATTGTGGCAGCCATCTTCGTAACAATCGTCAGTCGCTCAGAACATACGCCGTTAAGTTCTTACCTCAATTTGAACTCAACTGTAGACCTATCAAGGGGCGCAGTGAACTCTAGGCGTGTTATCGATAAGTCCCACTCGACAATGCAGGTGACAAACTCTGGCCCCGGTAACTACATGATTCATCCCACCGTCAGCTGTCGGCATCGTGACGTCACGCTGGCGATTTGCGTGTCCAGCAGCAGAAGCAACTTCGAAGCGAGAAAGGCCATCAGAGAGACGTGGGGGCAGTACAACGATGCGCCAGATAAACAAACCGCGCTTCTGTTCTTCGTGGGCACCGAGACGTCACACGTTTCCGGTCGACTCTCCTCATCTCAACAGATGTTAGAATCTGAGTCTGTGAAGTTCGGTGATATAGTACAAGACAGCTTCGTAGACTCACTCCGCAATCTGACCTTGAAGACTCTGTCCATCTTAAACTGGGTCGACATCTATTGCCCGAAAAGTCAATTCGTCCTAAAAGTTGACGACGACAGCTATGTTAACGTTCCTTTGCTGCTGGACCATCTACGATTTCTGGTCAACACCTCAGACCGAAACGTCAGCTTCATATTCGGCCAACTGGCCAACAGCCTCGTACCAATACGAGATCCCAGATCGGACAGGTTCGTTTCTCTCCGCGATTACAAAGAAACTCTCTACCCCAGCTTCGTTTACGGGAACGCGTACGCAATGACGGCCGCTGCTGCGAGGGCTCTGTGCGAAGCCTCGGGAGCGACGCCATTTTTTTACCTGGAAGACGTCTACGTCACCGGCCTGTGCTCGAGAAGGGCCGGTGTTCCCATCGTGCACAGCGGGCTGTTCTCCAACTACAGGCTTCCTGTGTCGGGCTGTGTGTTCAGAAGTCAGATCAGCGGTCACATGGTGCACCACACAGAGATGCGCAGGATTCACTTGGAGCTGTATGATGAGAATACTACCTGTGAATGACAACTGCCATTACATTAATCATGACGTGTTGGATTAAATTACTATTGCATGTTGCGCCTGCCATTACATTAGTCATGACGTGTTGGATTAAATTACTATGGGATGTTGCGCCTGCCATCGCATTACTCATGACGTATTGGATTAAATTACTATGGCATGTTGCGCCTGCCATTATATTAATCATGACGTGTTGGATTAAATTACTATGGCATGTTGCGCCTGCCATTACATTAATCATGACGTGTTGGATTAAATTACTATGGCATGTTGCGCCTGCCATTACATTAATCATGACGTGTTGGATTAAATTAATATGGCATGTTGCGCCTGCCATTACATTACTCATGACGTGTTGGATTAAATTACTATGACATGTTGCGCCTGCCATTACATTACTCACGACGTGTTGGATTAAATTACTATAACATGTTGCGCCTGCCATTACATTACTCATGACGTGTTGGATTAAATTACTATGACATGTTGCGCCTGCCATTACATTACTCATGACGTGTTGGATTAAATTACTATGACATGTTGCGCCGGTCATTATATTACTCACGTCGTGTTGCACCTGTCATTACAATACACATGTCATGTTGTGCCTGTCATTTCATTACTCATCACCTTTTGCACGTGTCATTTCATACCCCAGCACCTGTTGTATCAAAAGAGGTTCCTTTAGTTTTTATATTTGGGGGAGGGGGGTTAGGGTCTAAGCGAGACCATAGCCAATAGTGCAATAGCCATGGAGAAACCACTGGGGCATTTAGCGGGGACATGTAAATATCTATTGGTCCTCACCGGAGATTGAACCCTGTATCCTCAAGTTAACAGTTGAGCGCTTTATCCTATGACCATTCCTCCTCGCCAGTCAGTATCAGTAACCGTTTTTTTTGTCTTGATTACCATCGGCGAGGTAAGTCTATCATCTTAATCACTTGATCTCGTTGTTGACTCACCACAAATAACATATATGGAGCAGACTTACTGGCAGTGGCTTAGAGATGGGGGGGAGGGGAGGGAAGGAGGTATCATGCCCAGGGCGCTACTCCCAAAGGGGCGCCAAATGGTACATTTGACATATAATATTATATGGTTTTCGAATAGGGGGGGGGGCGCTAAAAAGGTATTGTTCCCCGGGCGCGAGTTATGCTCGCTACGCTACGCCACTGCTTGCTGGGGCACATCGAAATGAACATCGATTTGTTTCACTTGTGAGTCCGCTATACAGCTGATGTCAATTGTCCTGTTATTGGAATGGTGGAAGTGGCGCTGCTGCTTACGTTCCATCTGAAATGTCCAACTCTGAAAGTCCATCTTGATGGAGCGATATGTTCTGTTAGATTATGGAAAATTTTAAAGTTGTTACAACAAACTGAACGCCAAAGAATTATGTTTTAGCAGTTTTTACATCAATTTTGTTAGGTAGAAATCACTAAATCACTTCATAAACATATGTTTTACTTTTACATAAGCTTATAAACGCCCAATCTACTTCCGGTGTGTGTATGTGTGTGTGTTTGTTTCAGTTTAGTATACGCAACCATACAATTGCTTATTGTGGATTGAAAAACTTCAAAAAAGAGCATTACCGTACCTAATTACAGAAATGTACATGGAAATTCCACTCGCTTACAGAAATAAAGATATTTAAAATTCAAATGCAATTCAAAGACGTCCTTTTTTTTATTCAATTTGTATTTTATATTATATTTTTATAATATTTTTATAATATTTTTATAATATTTTTATAATTCAATAATTAATTTTGCAATAAATGAATATATTTTCTTTACCAATTTTCAGTAAAAAAAATTCTAATTAAACTAATTAAGGGATATAACCTAGTTTAAGTATGATGAACCTCTAATACAGTGGTTTCCAACCCCCGGTCCGCGGACCAGCCCCGTAGCGTGAAAATTCTACAGCAGGGGCCAGGCAATAGCGAGGGGGGGGGCAGGTAATACATTTTACTAAGTAGAACAAATAAGCAGGGGGCCAGCCAGACAAATCGCAGGGGGGGGCGGCCAACTGCCCCCCCTGCACGTTACGGGCCTGCCGGGAACCAAAAGGTATTGGGCCGCCCAAGACACATTAAATGATTTCCTTTTCACTTATCGTGGTGCATTTACTCTCGGGATTGTGCGACTCTACATGGACGAGAGGTTAAACGAGAGGTTAAACGAGAGGTTAAACGAGAGCTGAGTGGCTGTAAGCGGCAGTGGCATTGTAAATCAAAACAATTTAAAATGTAAATAATCAAAGTTCCCTCCACCCTACCAGCGGGCCGCGGTGAAATGATTAAAAAGGTCGACCGGTCTGCGGCGAGAAAAAGGTTGGGGACCACTGCTCTAATAGATGGGATACTTCAGTGGCGTCACTAGGGGGGTGCGGGGGGGTGCGGACCGCACCGGGTGACACCCTCACAAGTGGTGACACCAAAATGCAAAATATCTACTTTTAGGCCTATATTCTTATTTTGTAATTTTGTATGTCTATGGGGTGTCATGAGAGGGGTGACACCATGAGTTACCGCACCGGGTGACACCAACCCTAGTGACGCTACTGGGATACTTTCCTTCAGTGCTTTTTTGTAAAAAAAAAAATAGGTGCCGGTACTCAATGAAGGATCTCCTAACTTTTAACTACCACTTCGCTCCTCGATGCAAGCTAAATCACAGCTGCAAAGATACTATTTTAAAATAACTAAATTTTAACAAATTAATAATATAATAAATTAACAATAAACGTTAAAATACAAGAAAAGTAATATTTTTTTCCCCACATTGAAATAGGTGCCGGTACTTCGTTCCGGTGTGTGCCGGCACAAAAAAAAAACATTTCGTTGCATCTTACAATACTGTGTGTTTCAGATTTAGGTTTATGCCAGCACGTGATTGCCACGTGATTGGTAGGTCAAAGCAGTACCCGAGTGTGCTGCAACATTGTTTGTCTCTATTTCTTCAGTCGGCTTCGTCTTTAAAAATGTAAATAGAACTTCTTTTTTCAGCTTTATTAGAGTTGAATGGGGTTATGTGCAAACTTACTTAATTAAACATGATAACATTCAAATATAAACTTCTACGGACAAAACCCCCAGCGGACAATACCCCCAAAATATTAAGATTGAATATAAGTCGATATTATTAATATTTTAATATATTGGAAGTTGACCATGGGCTAAGGCATCGGTCGGCAATCCTCAGTGGCGTAGCGAGGGGGGGGGCGGGGGGTACATATGTCCCCGGGCGCCGAGGTTCAGAGGCGCCAAATGGTATATTTTACATATAATATTATATGGTTTTCGAATGGGGGGGGGGGCGCTAAAAAGGTATTAAAAATGTAAAATTCCCCGGGCGCAAGTTGCCTTGCACCCCCCCCCCTCGCTACGCCTTTGGCAAACTTATCAGCCAAAGAGCCAAATATGAACATTACAACAATTTAAAAATAAATTGGGAGCCAAATCTGCTTGTTTAGTAAACTTTTAATACACCAAATAAGTAGTACACTAAATAAGTTGTATACTAAATACAACTAAATGCCAGAGCCGAACTTAAGGAGCTAAAGAGCCACATGCGGCTCCGGAGCCGCACTTTGCCGACCACTGGGCTTAATTTTTTTTTTCTTAACCTAGTAAGATAAGCTGCCTGTTCAAGATGTAAAGCTAGCAAGGGATTAACTTTAGACCACTGAGACTCGAAGGGCTACTGCATTTTATTGGAGTACTTTGAAAAAAAAATCACTTAAAAATACGTGTATGTACGTGTATATATATACATCCAGGTATCATAATATATTAGGGATGTAACGGAATTCGGCTCCGAATCCGGCTCCGGCCAAAATCCGGCCATTTTACAAATCCGGCTCCGGCTCCGGCAAAATTTTTTAGATTTTAGCCGGATTTTCAGCCGGATTTCTGTCTTACTTTACTGTTTACCTTGTTCTCCTATTATCGCCCAGTGAACACTAAACACATTTCTATGGCTGTTAACTGTTTACCTTTTTTCTCCTGTTATCACCCAGTGAACACAAAACGCATGTCTGTAGCAGTTACATTCTATGTTATATCGCCCGTCTCACTGAGGTGGAGAAGATATGTTTAACATACCTTCTCCACCTCAGTGGCCGGTCTTATAAAGTTGTTTAATTTGTTTTTCAATGAGAGGAGTTAAGAACTTTTTTTTTGTTTGACTAACAATATTTTTTTGAAACAACGAAAATTTGATTTGTTTTTTGCGTTAATGCCGCCATTTTGCCAAAATCCGCCATTTTGTCGGTTTCGGTTCGGTTAATTGACAAACCGGTTAACCGTGAACACCCCTAGTTTAGTGTTCACTGGGTGATAATAGGAGAAAAGATAACCAGTTGCATTCTGTTGATTTTTTCAAACTATCTACAAACTTTAAATCATCATTCATTTTCATTATACAAAAACAATTTAAAACATAGAGGTAAGCAGGCTTGCGGAGCCGCCAAAATTTTTTCCGGCTCCGGCTCCGGCTCCCACAAATACGACGGCTCCGGCTCCGGCTCCGGCTCCCTAATAAGATAGTATCACACGAGAAAAAAAATTTTGTAATTGCGCCACGCAAACATGCAGCTGATAAAAAGTTAGGCAAATATTGTCGCGTTCACCCCCATAGCAGGTCCGTAGAGTGCAGGGGGGCCAGGGGGCCGGGGCCCCCCTGCGTTTTGTCTGGCCCCCTCTGCTTATTTGTTCTACTAAGTGAAATGTATTACCTGCCCCCTGCTATTGCCTGGCCCTGCTGTAGAATGCCTGGCCCCTGTTGTAGAATTTTCACGCTACGGGGCTGCCTCATAGTCAGGAACGTGAAAAATATATGCATGTCGGTTTTACTAAAAACAAACCATTTCAGTGCATCCAGAATCATATCATTATTTTCGACCAAGGTTTCACTAGTCGCCATTTTCATAAGTAATAAAAAGTTATTTCAATGATCAAATTAGAAAATAGTAAAATGATACATTATTTAAAATATTTTAAAGACTTCAGTATTTATATTTATTATTTATAAATTCGGACCCGGGTACCAATAAACTCTGATTTTTATTCGGACCCCGTCCCAATAAAGTCTGATTGTTATTTGGACCCGTGGCAAATATGCACTTAGCTTAGCTATACATAAACTTTATTATTGTTTTTTTTATATAATTGTTTGAATTGTATGATTTAATCGTTACTCGGTGTCTAGGGTTCCACTAAGCGGACTCTGTATTATTATTTTTTCGGGTTCCGTCTAATAAAGTTTAAATATAGCTAAGCTTAGTGCATATTTGCCACGGGTCCGAATAACAATCGGATTTTATTGGGACCCGGGACGGTATAGCCACAGCCTTATAAATTTATCTACTCTATTTCAGATATTCTGTTTATAATAAAATTGTTAAATACAGAAAGCGACCATTTTGTTTTTAGTCTATTACAAATTCGCGGCAGCCCCGTAGCGTGAAATTTCTACAGCAGGCAGTGGCTCCGAGAGCCAACAAGGGCCTCAGGGCAGGACATCATTGCGGGCCCCTTAATAAACAATAATTCGTGAAAAATTGACATGGTCGAGGCGGCCGGGCCCCCTTACAGATGCGGGCCCCCTGGCAATGACCCCCTGCCTCCCCTTCGGCGTGCCTGACAGCAGGGCCAGGCATTCTACAATAGGAGCCAGGCAATAGCAGGGGGGCAGGTAATACATTTTACTAAGTAGAGCAAATAAGCAGAGGGGGCCAGACAAAACGCAAGGGGGGCTAAGCCCCCTGGCCCCCACACACGCTACGGGCCTGATTCGCGGTCAAATAATAATACGAAATGACGCGTTCTATTTGTCGTCTTAGTAAAAATTTATTTTAAATGATTGATACAATTATTCTATGAAATAAAACTGTTTTAACTTTATATATAACAAAATAACATGCCATTAAAATAATTTCGGAGGGTTAACAAGATTTAAAACGAACACAAAACGATTCCCCGTTAAAGAATTCTTGTGGTGGTGCACGCTATCATCTTAACGCTGTTACTGTAAAAATAACAAAATTTCAAATTGTAGGAGGCAAACATTCAAACAAATTTGGAATTTTAAAGCTAAAAAAAAATAAATTCTGCTGTAAAAAAAAGCATTTGGGAGCCGTGGAGCCGCCAGATTTTTTCGGCTTCGGCTCCAGCAAAAAGTAGCGGCTCCCGGCTCCTCGGCTCCGGCTCCGCAAGCCTGGAGGTAAGTATATTAAACTGTGATTTAAAAAAAATCAATTTTTCATGAGGTTTATAATATGATTGACAACATTGATTGTATGTTCTTCCGGTAATGTGGTATACCGGTCTCTTTAGCAACCTTAAGGGGGTACGGAATGAAGGAATTGAAAAAAAAATATTTCAAAATCGATTTTTTTAAATTTCATATTCACGTGCTATTACCAATCTAGATTATGATGATCTTAATGATTTTGCTTCTAGAACACTATAAATTACTTTAAAATGTATTTGAAAATCGGTAGTGCATTACAAAAATCATTAAATTACCATTAATATACCAATTGCAACGATTTTTCTACAGATGAAACTACACATCTCTTATATATATCATTGTATGCGGTCCGATGGACCTCGTTATGAATGACACAGCTCATAAGCTAAATATAGCCTCAGCTTTTGGAATCCCACGTTACAAACAGTGATGTTTGACCTCATTCTAATAGATCCAATTATTTCATTGGACGGCACACAAATATTCCCGCAAAACAGCGCGCGAGGGTTACCCATACCCAGAATTCAATGCAAAATTTAAATTTTTGTCAAATCTTTTGCTTACAGATCGCGAACCAGAATGAGATTGAGACATCTGAAGAATTGCCAGCTAAGCAACCACGTCTGAATACGTCTGGTAGTTGCAAATCAATTCTTTGGGATTGTGTTGACGAAATTGTACAAACATCAGCAAGTGCAACTAACAGTGAACAGCAGGAACCAAGAGGTATAGACATCGAACTGCCCAAGTATCTGGCTCAACGAGTGATTTAATCGGCAGGAGGATCCATTGCATTGGTGGAGACAGAATATGGAGCGTTTCCCTAGTCTTGCTGCAGTTGCTCGCAGGTACTTGGGTGCACCTCCAACAAACGTTCCATCCGAGCGCTTGTTCAGTGTAGCTGGAGGAGTTCTGAACGAGCATCGTAGCTCACTGATGCCAGAGAATGCTGCTCGTCTTATTTTTTTGAAGTACAACTCGAAGCTGATCAAAGAGTAGAATGACAGTTGACACACAATCGATTTGAATTTGAAAAACTTGAAAACTCTAGACTCTAGAGTATTTTAATTTTTACTTTTTAGTTTTTAGTACTACTTTTTTTGTTATTTACAGGAAAATGGAAATCAAATCAAATATCATTTGAATGATTGATTTACAGTTTTAATTACTATTTCGCCCGCCACTGTTGCCACTTTCCCAGCACCTGATTACTATTAGTGATTACTGAGATTAGCCAAATTCTGCAAACTATCGTTACTATTGTATTTATTCTAATAATCTCCCATATTATTTCTAATAAATTAAATTATAATAGCCCATCCACCATTTCTTGGCCCAAAAATAGCATGTCTTAGGTTCTGAATAGAATTGTATTTACCTGAGAGGCTGAGACATCCAATAATCCCCCGTCCCAAACTTTGGGGGGGGGGGGGGGGTTGTCCAATCTATTCTGATATGTTTACAACTTTAATATAAAGTGACAACCGAATCCGGCTCCGGCCGGATTTGTGTTGACAAATCCGGCAAAATCCGGCTCCGACTGGATTTGAAAAAAATCAAATCCGGTACAGCCCTATAATATATTACATTTTTAAATAAAAATTTGGACCAAATAATAGATTTTATAGCAAAAGTAGGGATTAGGTCCAGTGGGGGCTTTGTCCGTATATCGTATATATAAATTTAGAAAACGGTTACTGTAGTATTAAAAAATTCTCTTTTTATGATGTCTTGTGGGATTAAGTTTTTTTTTTTTTTACTCTTTATGGGTTTAAAAAAAATTAAGGGTAGGACCCATAGTAGACAAATAAAGTATTTAAATGAACCAGGTAAAGATCCAAAGCACCGACATTCTCTGCACAAGTTTCATCATCATTATAAATTTTCCTTAGCTCATTAAAACTCATCAGGTCAGATGAAGTGTATAATTCATCTATTTCAGTAGCCACTGCTTATTGAAAGATTGTATAGGTAGCACAACGCCCAGCTGCCTTTACTCCCCAAACTTTAAGCCATGTTACCATTTAAAGCTGGGAGGAGGGGGGGGACTTGGGGACTTACACCGGGATCTTTAAAAATCCCAAGATTCCTACCAGTGCTTTTTTTTTTTTAAAGAAATAGGTGCCGGTACTCGGTGATGGATTGCCTAACTGTTTAACTACCAGTTCGCACCTTTTTTAATTCTTATTTCGCGCAATTTTAAAATAATTCAATTTTAACAAATTAATAATATAATAAATACTAGCTGTACCCTGCTAAACCTTTGCATAGAGTTATATCCCCTTATGCTTGATCGGCAGGCTAGGTTATTTTTGGTTTCGGGCAGATCCGATTTTCTCATGATTGTATTTTAAACTGCAATACTGTTATATTAATTCTTAACTTTCGATTGAACGCACACTGGAAATGAGTATTATTATATATGATGATTAATAATGATCGTTAAAATTCAAGAAAAGTAATAATTTTTCCCCACATTGAAAAAGGTGCCAGTACGCCGTACCGGTGCGTACCGGCACAAAAAAAAAAGCAATGGTACTGAGGTTGGAACTCAGAACTCTCCGGTTGACAGTCGATCGTTCATCACCACACGATTACCCGTCCCCTTTATATGAGTAGATAGGAATTTTCACTACGATTTAGAGGAGGAAAGGGTGGGATGATCTAGGCAGTCACCTAGTTAGCAATGATTGAAGGCTGTGATTGACGCAGTGTTTACCCTTAAACAGCGGATTAAAGAAGAAAGACAACCATGTAATTTATTCAATACCAGATTCATTACTCTGAGATTCAAAGCAAAAGGCTGTGACACATTTCGTAAACCTTCTGGAACATGGAGAATGAATATAAGAAACACGGGACAGGTGCTTTATAAACTTGGGCATCTGGTCACCGAATATACATATGTACTGGAGAATCTCTTGTAGATTTATTTTATTAGCTAAATGAAACAAAATTACACCTTAGTTCCACGCTCTGCATATAGCATTTACCTTTGACCTTGCAAGCGACAATTACCCTGCGCCCCGCCCGCAAATGACGATCGCACTGGGCCCCGCAAATGATAACCCCCCCCCCCGCATCCCGCCAATGACACTTGCCCTGGGCCCAGCAAATGCTAGCTATCATTTTTTTATTATTACACACACGCGCACTCGCATACACACACACACACACACACATATATATATATATATATATATATATATATATATATATATATTAGGGATGTGACGGAGCTGATGAAAATCCGCATCCGTCGGATTCGGATTTGGCAAATATAAATCCGTCGGATTCGAATGCGGATTCGGATTTGGGTCAACACTTGGCTATAAGGGAGTATACCAAGGTGTTTTTATGGGGGTGAAACAACTGTCGCTCCCCTCTCCTTATTGGCGCTAGCATCAGGACGATGGTCAAGATACCAGTCAAGTGACCTAGTTGGAGGGGGGGGCGGGGATCGACTTCGGTTTCTGATATAAGCCAGTGACCAGAGTGAAAGGACATTAGATTTCTAGATAGAGCCGAGAGTGGACACAAGTAGATTATCAGTTGATATTGATTTTATTTTACGTAGTGAAATTGATGTTGGGCTATATTGCATGTGATGTACCTTGTGTTTATAATAAATATTACCATATACACGGAATCAAAGTGCCTCTGTTATAAACACTACTGTACGGAGTTTGAAAGCGTCTGTATTTAGACTATCTATATTAGAACGAGTGGCTACAGAGTGAAAGAATCCTAGGCAGACAAGATACTAAATACACAGTAGAAGTGGCACTTAATCCAGCACGCAACAATATATATATATATATATATATATATATATATATATATATATATGTGTGTGTGTGTGGTGTGTGTGTGTGTGTGTGTATAATATACATAAATCTATAAATAATTCCAAATCTTTCAAATGATTTCAAACGTCATTCCAAATCATTCCAAATCGTTCCAATTGTAATTCCAATTCATACCAAATCATTCCAAATCATTCAGAATGGCTTTCCAAATCATTTCAAATATCATTCCAAATCATTTCAAACGTCATTCCAACTCGTTTAAAATTATTCCAAACGTCATTCCAAGGTCATTCCAACTCATTCCAGAAGTCATTCATCCAACTCATTCCAAACTATTCAAAATGTCATTCCAACTCACTCCAATTGGTTACACATAAGCAGCTTTTCTCCATTCCAATCCACACATCAACTCCGCCATTCCAATCCGAATATCCATTCCGAGGTTTAGAAAGCTCGGATGAAAACAGTGTTTGGCGTGAGGGGTGTATCTAAAATACGTTCATGACCAAATACGACGTCTTATCTTTGGACAGCTGAGTAAGGGTCCAAGAGTTTAGTTTTTTCTGTTTTCTTTATTTCGGGTTTTCGAAAGTCTCTAGATTTTCAAATTTTAGTTACGTTTTCTACGGCCGTGTGTAAACGATCTGAAAACGGTAATTTTTCAAATTCGAATCCAACGGATTTTTTTTAATCCGTCTGATTCGAATTTGCTCAAAAAACGTCGAAGTTCGAATGATGTCGGATTCGAATACGAACTTCGTCACATCTCTAATATATATATATATATATATATATATATATATATATATATATATATATATATATATATATATATATATGTATATATATATATATATATATATATAAATGCTATTATTATTATATGTTTTTACATAATATTTTACTCCCCAAATTACATCTTAAACGTTTGGACCCAAAGTATATATACCCCCCGCCCCCTTTCCAAACATACAATTGGCAGTGGCGTAGCGAGCTTAACTCGCGCCCGGGGCACAATACATTTTCAGCACTCCCCCCCCCATTCAAAAACCATATGTACATTGTCTTCAATATAATAAACTTTCAGGAAATTTAGTTCCATTTTTCCAAAATTTTAGGGGAGGAAAGTATTATAGGTAAAATATAACATTTAGCGCCCCTTTTTGAGTAGCGCCCGGGGCATGATGCTCCCTTGCCCACCCCTTGCTACGCCACTGACGATTGGTATGTATTGCTCATGCGATGCCCTGTGGATGCTGAATATTATTTTTCCATAAGGCATCGTGTTTTCCCTGTATAACATATATTAATAATTATCCAATAGCAATGCTATTTTCAGGGCACTATTTTATACATTATACGTAGAGATTAATCTCTACAAAGAAATGATGTCACGATGACAGTTCTGCGTATTTTTTTTTCTGTCGAACGGTTCAGAAATAAGTATATGTATATATAAAGTTGTTTTATGAAGGCTTTGAATATTTAAAAAAGTGTGGCAGCTTGGAACCTTCTCACTAAATAAACTTTTTCTTTAACGGTACACATTCCATACGATGGTGGACATAACCCCTGTTTAATGAACCCTGAATATTAGGTTTAGTACTTCCCCTCAGTGTTTTATCCACACCCCCGCACCTCCGGGGGTGAGAAGGGAAAATCCGGGGGTGAAATTTCAAATTCCGGGGGTGAAAACTACCCCCGGAAAAGGTCTGGATAAAACACTGCTTCCCCTGATTGAAGAAGCGAGACTATACATATAAGTTGGTTATTTCCCACCCCCCCCCATGACCTAGTTTTTCGTATATCTGTTGTGGCCAGTTTTTTTTACTTTAAAAAATATACTTATACTAAAAAAAAACAACACAACAACATTGAAATTGTTGCATGTTTAATTTTAGATTCTAAAAGAAATAAAAAAAAATAATCACAGAACACGTCTTTTACTTTAACCTAAGCCTCTGCACTTTTAGTAAAGTGTGTCTTCATTTGATTGTCTCTATTCAATCAATTTATTTTATATACACGGTTTGGGGGGGGGGGGAGAATGGAGAGTTCAATGATTTGCTTTAGAATGAGACATGAGATAACGATGGGTGAGTGTGTTAAATCAGAGTAGCTTGTGTTGGCGTAAGTGACCCAAGTTTAACCGCCGACAGGCCTGCACTTGATGATTAAGAGCCACAAATATTTTTTTTTTAATTGCGGACACACATTAATCATTATGCCGGATAGTCAGTAACTTATTGTGACCGTTGTTTATCACTTGGCTTGCCATTCGCCGTTATTAGTCTATGAATCTACACAAGTAGAACTCTTCACTTATAAATGAAATATTTTTTTGTCGTGAGAGCATCATCGGAGAAAACTGTTTATAAAATATCACCCTATTTTTGTCACTATTAAATCCTTCCCTACGTATGGCTGATCCCAGTTTGGAAGGATGTCATTATCAGGGCCGGTCTTATGCCGATTTGGCCACGCAATTTATATTCATATTTTTATTAATAGTTGTGATTGTAAAAAAAAAATAGAAGAGGGACCTCGCAAGTATCCGTTAAATATTGGACCATGCAATTCACGAAGCTAGTCCTGGTCCGTATATTTTAAATTTTCTATCGGCCATTTAGCAAGAATACTTAGCGAAATTGTGACCAATCAATATTTTATATTTTTTTATAACTGTATTCCTACTTTTTTTTATTATCCCCTTAATTATTTAAATCCTTACAAGTAATAGATGTGTTAATTTTGATTATAAAAATTATAAACTATCATATAATGTAATATAATGCTGTATAATTAAGGGATGCAGATATAGCATACAGGTTGGGCTCACAATTAAACAGACACAAAGTCAGAGTCTATAGTTTTGTACATTATATATTTTTAAATAATTTTTTTTTATTAGCGTTATTTGATTCCAGACTAATATCTTGTATCCTTGTAGTAGTCATCATTTTGATTATTATATTTTTTGGCCACTATTAGTCAGCGATTGTATAAAATCCTGGCCAATATGAAGAAATTTTTTTTGAATCCTCAGAATTGATAATGGACGTGTAGATTTCGTTAGAAATTGATTCATTCAATTTATAAATATGTGATTAGATTGTATATCTGTATTAACAAAGTGTATTTATCCACGAAGGAGAAATTATTGTAATAAACATTCAATTTTTGTATAGGACGTTCTCAAATTTTGAAGTGAGTAATTTGGGTTTTTTGGTTAACTGTTACTAGTGTGAGTAGTAGGCCTACTAATTAATTAGTTAATATCGTTTTTACGTCATATTTAATTAATATTCTACGCGTATTCAACAAACATTTACCATAAGACATTGGTATTATTTTTAGTTTTTACATAATTAATGGAGATAATCGATAAGTATTAAAAAATTTGTGCGTTCAATTATATCGTCTGCTGTGCCGCATGTGCATTTACATGTACACCTGCCAGTCTAGTACATGCACTCTTCAGCCTCAGTCGATAATTATTTGCGAGCAATTTTACTCTCCATTTCGTTTGATACACACTAAGACCTTTGCCTTAAGATATGAAATAATCATTTATCTTGTTTTTATTAAAGAAATACAAATTATATATATTTCATTCAAGTTTTGTTTTTGTCCATTACTCAGTCACAGATGCTCTGCTTACAGAAACAGAACCAATACAAGTTCAGCTTCAACAGGGTACATATTTGGTTAATACTGTAGACTCATTCAATCAGCATTTTTCTGAAGAGCACCCTCTTGCTCATTCTCAGGTTAGTATGTGACTACTCATTCTCTTCTCTTTTCAAAAGATGCTATACTATATCCATTTACAAACTGTATTACAATAGGAAGGCTAAGTGGTTAATTCCCTATATACTTCATATTCAAAAATTAATATGCATTTTTGTGTGCATTGTTCAATGATAATTATGTTGCTAAATTAATACAAATCTAAGTTACTGTGGACTTCATTTTTCTCTAGGAAAAATTATTTTGATAATACATCAAAGTTTTATACAACTTAACCTCCCTTGGCTAATAATAATTTTTTGTATAAAACTTTTTTTATTAAAAAAAATCTTTTTTTCATAGGATGTAAAAGAAACAAATTATTAGAATCTAAGGCTAACAACACAATACTATCAAAATAAACAGTCCTATATGTTAATTTATATATTTCTAGTGGAGTTTGATGGATTTCTATTCAAGACTTACATACTTCATATACTTATACCCAATACCATTACAGAGATCGGGCTTGTTAGAATAAATAAAAATTTTGCTAATTCTTGGCACATAATCGGAGTAAAAACTATACATGCCTTATAATGCAGGTAAAAACAATCTACCTGTGAACCACGAATTCTTAAAAACATTGAATATAAATTATATTCACAGTCATTGTTTTTCCCTTTGTTGAAATCAAAACTGTACTTTTTAAGATAGAATTATGAAAAAATGTCTCTTTCAGATATTGTTTTAAAGATGGAGATGACAGATTTGTGGCATAATTATTGTGCTGACAGTCCTGTGTATCTATGAACCTACAAGTGTCCAGGAGAAAATGGAGATGGATTGGCCACTCGCTAAGGAAGCCTCCAGAAGACATCACAAAAATGGCTCTGCTATGGAACCCCCAAGGCCAGATCAAGTTCGGCCACCCAAAGACCACTTGGAGCAGGAAATGAAAATCTGCAAACAGACATGGGGGAGAATTGAAAAAGCCCTCCCAAAACAGAGTGCGATGGAGAATGGTTGCAGAGGCCCCTTGCTCTGCAAGGGATTCAAGGCATTAAGTCAAGTAAGTCAAGTCCTGTGTGTCAAATTTAATACTCTTAGTGTGATTATTATTATATGGAGCAGAGCCTATATTTACTATATAAATGGGTTCAACATATTTTTGTTTCTTGAATAATTCATAGTATATACTATAAAGAAGATAGTGAGTGAACGAAATATTTTAGCATGTCATTGGATCATTTCACTGATCTCTTATAATGATGACCACCGCCTATACTTTTGTTCAGGGAAGTGGTCTATTTTAAAGACTATGCACTATTCAAGAAATACATAAATTTCTTCATATGTACATGAACAGACAGAAAGACATACATAAATATATTTAAAATTTCAGATTTATAAATATAAACAAATAGTTCAATCTGAGCTTAACTCATACATATTTGTCATAATTAAGTACTTTTCTCGAATAGGTTATCGGTATCATTGCTTTTCAATATCTATTTAACCAAATAAAAACAGCTGAATATCTAAAGTATTTTGATCATTTTGTTTTAATATCAAGTCAATTACTTATGTTTATAAAATAAATAAGTAACAAAAAGGCAGCACTTGACTGAAGACAACTAAAAAATATTGAGGAAATAAGACTATATGGCTATTGTCAGTGCAAGGTAACTCCATACATTGATAAGAATCTGGCAGAACTTTCTTAAAATTAAGATGTAGACATCAGTTTGTTTTGTCTTCTTGTGATCTTAGACAGTAATATGTTTCTAGAAATGGTGCTGTCCCAGGGCTCATCTTTCACATCCATATTCAACTCACATGGAGTTAAAAATCTAGAAAGAATGCACATAATTATTTTCAATGGCAGAAATTTGAAAGAAAGGAATGTATATACAACTAACTAATGAAAATAATTTTAAAGTATATACAACTAACAATGGAATATATTTGAAAATAGAAGGGGCTATTTACCTGTTAGCATTGGGTTTTGAAAATAATGCCCCCTTTCCTTTCAACATGGCCAGGAGCAAGTATCTCATACCAACAGCGGACTGTCATCAACCATCATTTGTGCTCATCTGGGTTAGAACAGGGCTAAAATTAATAGGCCGGCTAACAGTCACACTAAATAAAAATTATTAATTAATTTTTTTTTTTAAACTGAAAACAAAAATGCTTCACCGTAAAATATTTCTGCTATGGCTTGTAAGATGTTCTTTGAATTTCCTGTACTACTTGAATGTGGTGGTCATTGGGCCCATTGCTGGTTTGCATGGGTGGAGGCTAGTTTTTTTGTTTTTTTTTCTTTTCTGGCTAGCTCATCCATGATAATACATTCTTCCTTCAAAAGGCTGTCCCTGGTTCAGTCTCATCTTTCTTATTCAACTCCTTTTTCTATTGGTTTTACGCTTGAAAATCCTGCCAGGAAATGTTTTCATTATTTTGAGAGCTGTCAGTACTAAATTTAAACATCTTAACATAAACACACAAGAGTTAGTCGTTTTAGTAGATACTCAAACTAAATGGGGAAAAAATTAATGAATTTATTTAAAATATTTGTAAAACAAAAATGGGTTACTCACCATGTTTATATTGAATAAAAATAAAAATAATACTCCCCCTCCTTACAATGTAGCCAAGGGCTAACAAGTGCCAGGTCAGACTTGTGATCATTTGGCAGAGAAGTTAAATAGGGCCTTTGAGTTTTCAATACTCGTTTGTGGTCATTGGCAACAACAATTTTGACATCAGTTTGGTTTTGTCTTTTTGCCAGCTTACAAGAAATGTTTGTACAAATGGGGCTCCTCTCCCAGGTATCAATCAGTCTGAGCATTTCTTCTTACACATCCATGCTCCACTCAAATGGAGTTGATTGGGTGTTTGAAATCTGCAAAGAATGCAATAACAAATATGGGAAAAAAGAAATAAACAATTGGATAGTACATTAAAAGTATATGCAACTAACAATGGAATATATTTGTAAATAGAAGGGGCTATTTACCTGTTTGCATTGGGTGCCCCCTTTCCTTTCAACATGGCCAGGAGCTAGTATCTCATACCAACAGCGGACTGTCATCAACCATCATTTGTGCTCATCTGGGTTAGAACAGGGCTAAAATTAATAGGCCGGCTAACAGTCACACTAAATAAAAATTATTAATTAATTTTTTTTTCAAACTGAAAACAAAAATGCTTCACCGTAAAATATTTCTGCTATGGCTTGTAAGATGTTCTTTGAATTTCCTGTACTACTTGAATGTGGTGGTCATTGGGCCCATTGCTGGTTTGCATGGGTGGAGGCTAGTTTTTTTGTTTTTTTTTCTTTTCTGGCTAGCTCATCCATGATAATACATTCTTCCTTCAAAAGGCTGTCCCTGGTTCAGTCTCATCTTTCTTATTCAACTCCTTTTTCTATTGGTTTTACGCTTGAAAATCCTGCCAGGAAATGTTTTCATTATTTTGAGAGCTGTCAGTACTAAATTTAAACATCTTAACATAAACACACAAGAGTTAGTCGTTTTAGTAGATACTCAAACTAAATGGGGAAAAAATTAATGAATTTATTTAAAATATTTGTAAAACAAAAATGGGTTACTCACCATGTTTATATTGAATAAAAATAATATACTCCCCCTCCTTACAATGTAGCCAAGGGCTAACAAGTGCCAGGTCAGACTTGTGATCATTTGGCAGAGAAGTTAAATAGGGCCTTTGAGTTTTCAATACTCGTTTGTGGTCATTGGCAACAACAATTTTGACATCAGTTTGGTTTTGTCTTTTTGCCAGCTTACAAGAAATGTTTGTACAAATGGGGCTCCTCTCCCAGGTATCAATCAGTCTGAGCATTTCTTCTTACACATCCATGCTCCACTCAAATGGAGTTGATTGGGTGTTTGAAATCTGCAAAGAATGCAATAACAAATATGGGAAAAAAGAAATAAACAATTGGATAGTACATTAAAAGTATATGCAACTAACAATGGAATATATTTGTAAATAGAAGGGGCTATTTACCTGTTTGCATTGGGTGCCCCCTTTCCTTTCAACATGGCCAGGAGCTAGTATCTCATACCAACAGCGGACTGTCATCAACCATCATTTGTGCTCATCTGGGTTAGAACAGGGCTAAAATTAATAGGCCGGCTAACAGTCACACTAAATAAAAATTTTTAATTAATTTTTTTTTTAAACTGAAAACAAAAATGCTTCACCGTAAAATATTTCTGCTATGGCTTGTAAGATGTTCTTTGAATTTCCTGTACTACTTGAATGTGGTGGTCATTGGGCCCATTGCTGGCTTGCATGGGTGGAGGCTAGTTTTTTTGTTTTTTTTTCTTTTCTGGCTAGCTCATCCATGATAATACATTCTTCCTTCAAAAGGCTGTCCCTGGTTCAGTCTCATCTTTCTTATTCAACTCCTTTTTCTATTGGTTTTACGCTTGAAAATCCTGCCAGGAAATGTTTTCATTATTTTGAGAGCTGTCAGTACTAAATTTAAACATCTTAACATAAACACACAAGAGTTAGTCGTTTTAGTAGATACTCAAACTAAATGGGGAAAAAATTAATGAATTTATTTAAAATATTTGTAAAACAAAAATGGGTTACTCACCATGTTTATATTGAATAAAAATAAAAATAATACTCCCCCTCCTTACAATGTAGCCAAGGGCTAACAAGTGCCAGGTCAGACTTGTGATCATTTGGCAGAGAAGTTAAATAGGGCCTTTGAGTTTTCAATACTCGTTTGTGGTCATTGGCAACAACAATTTTGACATCAGTTTGGTTTTGTCTTTTTGCCAGCTTACAAGAAATGTTTGTACAAATGGGGCTCCTCTCCCAGGTATCAATCAGTCTGAGCATTTCTTCTTACACATCCATGCTCCACTCAAATTGAGTTGATTGGGTGTTTGAAATCTGCAAAGAATGCAATAACAAATATGGGAAAAAAGAAATAAACAATTGGATAGTACATTAAAAGTATATGCAACTAACAATGGAATCTATTTGTAAATAGAAGGGGCTATTTACCTGTTTGCATTGGGTGCCCCCTTTCCTTTCAACATGGCCAGGAGCTAGTATCTCATACCAACAGCGGACTGTCATCAACCATCATTTGTGCTCATCTGGGTTAGAACAGGGCTAAAATTAATAGGCCGGCTAACAGTCACACTAAATAAAAATTATTAATTAATTTTTTTTTTTAAACTGAAAACAAAAATGCTTCACCGTAAAATATTTCTGCTATGGCTTGTAAGATGTTCTTTGAATTTCCTGTACTACTTGAATGTGGTGGTCATTGGGCCCATTGCTGGTTTGCATGGGTGGAGGCTAGTTTTTTTGTTTTTTTTTTCTTTTCTGGCTAGCTCATCCATGATAATACATTCTTCCTTCAAAAGGCTGTCCCTGGTTCAGTCTCATCTTTCTTATTCAACTCCTTTTTCTATTGGTTTTACGCTTGAAAATCCTGCCAGGAAATGTTTTCATTATTTTGAGAGCTGTCAGTACTAAATTTAAACATCTTAACATAAACACACAAGAGTTAGTCGTTTTAGTAGATACTCAAACTAAATGGGGAAAAAATTAATGAATTTATTTAAAATATTTGTAAAACAAAAATGGGTTACTCACCATGTTTATATTGAATAAAAATAAAAATAATACTCCCCCTCCTTACAATGTAGCCAAGGGCTAACAAGTGCCAGGTCAGACTTGTGATCATTTGGCAGAGAAGTTAAATAGGGCCTTTGAGTTTTCAATACTCGTTTGTGGTCATTGGCAACAACAATTTTGACATCAGTTTGGTTTTGTCTTTTTGCCAGCTTACAAGAAATGTTTGTACAAATGGGGCTCCTCTCCCAGGTATCAATCAGTCTGAGCATTTCTTCTTACACATCCATGCTCCACTCAAATGGAGTTGATTGGGTGTTTGAAATCTGCAAAGAATGCAATAACAAATATGGGAAAAAAGAAATAAACAATTGGATAGTACATTAAAAGTATATGCAACTAACAATGGAATATATTTGTAAATAGAAGGGGCTATTTACCTGTTTGCATTGGGTGCCCCCTTTCCTTTCAACATGGCCAGGAGCTAGTATCTCATACCAACAGCGGACTGTCATCAACCATCATTTGTGCTCATCTGGGTTAGAACAGGGCTAAAATTAATAGGCCGGCTAACAGTCACACTAAATAAAAATTATTAATTAATTTTTTTTTTTAAACTGAAAACAAAAATGCTTCACCGTAAAATATTTCTGCTATGGCTTGTAAGATGTTCTTTGAATTTCCTGTACTACTTGAATGTGGTGGTCATTGGGCCCATTGCTGGTTTGCATGGGTGGAGGCTAGTTTTTTTGTTTTTTTTTCTTTTCTGGCTAGCTCATCCATGATAATACATTCTTCCTTCAAAAGGCTGTCCCTGGTTCAGTCTCATCTTTCTTATTCAACTCCTTTTTCTATTGGTTTTACGCTTGAAAATCCTGCCAGGAAATGTTTTCATTATTTTGAGAGCTGTCAGTACTAAATTTAAACATCTTAACATAAACACACAAGAGTTAGTCGTTTTAGTAGATACTCAAACTAAATGGGGAAAAAAATTAATGAATTTATTTAAAATATTTGTAAAACAAAAATGGGTTACTCACCATGTTTATATTGAATAAAAATAAAAATAATACTCCCCTCCTTACAATGTAGCCAAGGGCTAACAAGTGCCAGGTCAGACTTGTGATCATTTGGCAGAGAAGTTAAATAGGGCCTTTGAGTTTTCAATACTCGTTTGTGGTCATTGGCAACAACAATTTTGACATCAGTTTGGTTTTGTCTTTTTGCCAGCTTACAAGAAATGTTTGTACAAATGGGGCTCCTCTCCCAGGTATCAATCAGTCTGAGCATTTCTTCTTACACATCCATGCTCCACTCAAATGGAGTTGATTGGGTGTTTGAAATCTGCAAAGAATGCAATAACAAATATGGGAAAAAAGAAATAAACAATTGGATAGTACATTAAAAGTATATGCAACTAACAATGGAATATATTTGTAAATAGAAGGGGCTATTTACCTGTTTGCATTGGGTGCCCCCTTTCCTTTCAACATGGCCAGGAGCTAGTATCTCATACCAACAGCGGACTGTCATCAACCATCATTTGTGCTCATCTGGGTTAGAACAGGGCTAAAATTAATAGGCCGGCTAACAGTCACACTAAATAAAAATTATTAATTAATTTTTTTTTTTAAACTGAAAACAAAAATGCTTCACCGTAAAATATTTCTGCTATGGCTTGTAAGATGTTCTTTGAATTTCCTGTACTACTTGAATGTGGTGGTCATTGGGCCCATTGCTGGTTTGCATGGGTGGAGGCTAGTTTTTTTGTTTTTTTTTCTTTTCTGGCTAGCTCATCCATGATAATACATTCTTCCTTCAAAAGGCTGTCCCTGGTTCAGTCTCATCTTTCTTATTCAACTCCTTTTTCTATTGGTTTTACGCTTGAAAATCCTGCCAGGAAATGTTTTCATTATTTTGAGAGCTGTCAGTACTAAATTTAAACATCTTAACATAAACACACAAGAGTTAGTCGTTTTAGTAGATACTCAAACTAAATGGGGAAAAAATTAATGAATTTATTTAAAATATTTGTAAAACAAAAATGGGTTACTCACCATGTTTATATTGAATAAAAATAATATACTCCCCCTCCTTACAATGTAGCCAAGGGCTAACAAGTGCCAGGTCAGACTTGTGATCATTTGGCAGAGAAGTTAAATAGGGCCTTTGAGTTTTCAATACTCGTTTGTGGTCATTGGCAACAACAATTTTGACATCAGTTTGGTTTTGTCTTTTTGCCAGCTTACAAGAAATGTTTGTACAAATGGGGCTCCTCTCCCAGGTATCAATCAGTCTGAGCATTTCTTCTTACACATCCATGCTCCACTCAAATGGTGTTGATTGGGTGTTTGAAATCTGCAAAGAATGCAATAACAAATATGGGAAAAAAGAAATAAACAATTGGATAGTACATTAAAAGTATATGCAACTAACAATGGAATATATTTGTAAATAGAAGGGGCTATTTACCTGTTTGCATTGGGTTTTTGCCCCCTTTCCTTTCAACATGGCCAGGAGCTAGTATCTCATACCAACAGCGGACTGTCATCAACCATCATTTGTGCTCATCTGGGTTAGAACAGGGCTAAAATTAATAGGCCGGCTAACAGTCACACTAAATAAAAATTTTTAATGAATTTTTTTTTTCTTTTTAAACTGAAAACAAAAATGCTTCACCGTAAAATATTTCTGCTATGGCTTGTAAGATGTTCTTTGAATTTCCTGTACTACTTGAATGTGGTGGTCATTGGGCCCATTGCTGGCTTGCATGGGTGGAGGCTAGTTTTTTTTTTTTTTCTTCTTTTCTGGCTAGCTCATCCATGATAATACATTCTTCCTTCAAAGGGCTGTCCCTGGTTCAGTCTCATCTTTCTTATTCAACTCCTTTTTCTATTGGTTTTACGCTTGAAAATCCTGCCAGGAAATGTTTTCATTATTTTGAGAGCTGTCAGTACTAAATTCAAACATCTTAACATAAACACACAAGAGTTAGTCGTTTTAGTAGATACTCAAACTAAATGGGGAAAAAATTAATGAATTTATTTAAAATATTTGTAAAACAAAAATGGGTTACTCACCATGTTTATATTGAATAAAAATAAAAATACTCCCCCTCCTTACAATGTAGCCAAGGGCTAACAAGTGCCAGGTCAGACTTGTGATCATTTGGCAGAGAAGTTAAATAGGGCCTTTGAGTTTTCAATACTCGTTTGTGGTCATTGGCAACAACAATTTTGACATCAGTTTGGTTTTGTCTTTTTGCCAGCTTAAATCCTTACAAGAAATGTTTGTACAAATGGGGCTCCTCTCCCAGGTATCAATCAGTCTGAGCATTTCTTCTTACACATCCATGCTCCACTCAAATGGAGTTGATTGGGTGTTTGAAATCTGCAAAGAATGCAATAACAAATATGGGAAAAAAGAAATAAACAATTGGATAGTACATTAAAAGTATATACAACTAACAATGGAATATATTTGTAAATAGAAGGGGCTATTTACCTGTTTGCATTGGGTTTTGAAAATAATGCCCCCTTTCCTTTCAGCATGGCCGGGAGCTAGTATCTCATACCAACAGCGGACTGTCATCAACCATCATTTGTGCTCATCTGGGTTAGAACAGGGCTAAAATTAATAGGCCGGCTAACAGTCACACTAAATAAAAATTTTTAATTAATTTTTTTTTTAAACTGAAAACAAAAATGCTTCACCGTAAAATATTTCTGCTATGGCTTGTAAGATGTTCTTTGAATTTCCTGTGCTACTTGAATGTGGTGGTCATTGGGCCCATTGCTGGCTTGCATGGGTGGAGGCTAGTTTTTTTTTTTTTTCTTCTTTTCTGGCTAGCTCATCTATGATAATACATTCTTCCTTCAAAGGGCTGTCCCTGGTTCAGTCTCATCTTTCTTATTCAACTCCTTTTTCTATTGGTTTTACGCTTGAAAATCCTGCCAGGAAATGTTTTCATTATTTTGAGAGCTGTCAGTACTAAATTCAAACATCTTAACATAAACACACAAGAGTTAGTCGTTTTAGTAGATACTCAAACTAAATGGGGAAAAAATTAATTAATTAATTTAAAATATTTGTAAAACAAAAATGGGTTACTCACCATGTTTATATTGAATAAAAATAATATACTCCCCCTCCTTACAATGTAGCCAAGGGCTAACAAGTGCCAGGTCAGACTTGTGATCATTTGGCAGAGAAGTTAAATAGGGCCTTTGAGTTTTCAATACTCGTTTGTGGTCATTGGCAACAACAATTTTGACATCAGTTTGGTTTTGTCTTTTTGCCAGCTTAAATCCTTACAAGAAATGTTTGTACAAATGGGGCTCCTCTCCCAGGTATCAATCAGTCTGAGCATTTCTTCTTACACATCCATGCTCCACTCAAATGGAGTTGATTGGGTGTTTGAAATCTGCAAAGAATGCAATAACAAATATGGGAAAAAAGAAATAAACAATTGGATAGTACATTAAAAGTATATACAACTAACAATGGAATATATTTGTAAATAGAAGGGGCTATTTACCTGTTTGCATTGGGTTTTGAAAATAATGCCCCCTTTCCTTTCAGCATGGCCGGGAGCTAGTATCTCATACCAACAGCGGACTGTCATCAACCATCATTTGTGCTCATCTGGGTTAGAACAGGGCTAAAATTAATAGGCCGGCTAACAGTCACACTAAATAAAAATTTTTAATTAATTTTTTTTTTAAACTGAAAACAAAAATGCTTCACCGTAAAATATTTCTGCTATGGCTTGTAAGATGTTCTTTGAATTTCCTGTACTACTTGAATGTGGTGGTCATTGGGCCCATTGCTGGCTTGCATGGGTGGAGGCTATTTTTTTTTTTCTCCTTTTCTGGCTAGCTCATCCATGATAATACATTCTTCCTTCAAAGGGCTGTCCCTGGTTCAGTCTCATCTTTCTTATTCAACTCCTTTTTCTATTGGTTTTACGCTTGAAAATCCTGCCAGGAAATGTTTTCATTATTTTGAGAGCTGTCAGTACTAAATTCAAACATCTTAACATAAACACACAAGAGTTAGTCGTTTTAGTAGATACTCAAACTAAATGGGGAAAAAATTAATTAATTAATTTAAAATATTTGTAAAACAAAAATGGGTTACTCACCATGTTTATATTGAATAAAAATAATATACTCCCCCTCCTTACAATGTAGCCAAGGGCTAACAAGTGCCAGGTCAGACTTGTGATCATTTGGCAGAGAAGTTAAATAGGGCCTTTGAGTTTTCAATACTCGTTTGTGGTCATTGGCAACAACAATTTTGACATCAGTTTGGTTTTGTCTTTTTGCCAGCTTAAATCCTTACAAGAAATGTTTGTACAAATGGGGCTCCTCTCCCAGGTATCAATCAGTCTGAGCATTTCTTCTTACACATCCATGCTCCACTCAAATGGTGTTGATTGGGTGTTTGAAATCTGCAAAGAATGCAATAACAAATATGGGAAAAAAGAAATAAACAATTGGATAGTACATTAAAAGTATATACAACTAACAATGGAATATATTTGTAAATAGAAGGGGCTATTTACCTGTTTGCATTGGGTGCCCCCTTTCCTTTCAACATGGCCGGGAGCTAGTATCTCATACCAACAGCGGACTGTCATCAACCATCATTTGTGCTCATCTGGGTTAGAACAGGGCTAAAATTAATAGGCCGGCTAACAGTCACACTAAATAAAAATTTTTAATTAATTTTTTTTTTTAAACTGAAAACAAAAATGCTTCACCGTAAAATATTTCTGCTATGGCTTGTAAGATGTTCTTTGAATTTCCTGTACTACTTGAATGTGGTGGTCATTAGGCCCATTGCTGGCTTGCATGGGTGGAGGCTAGTTTTTTTTTTTTTTCTTCTTTTCTGGCTAGCTCATCTATGATAATACATTCTTCCTTCAAAAGGCTGTCCCTGGTTCAGTCTCATCTTTCTTATTCAACTCCTTTTTCTATTGGTTTTACGCTTGAAAATCCTGCCAGGAAATGTTTTCATTATTTTGAGAGCTGTCAGTACTAAATCCAAACATCTTAACATAAACACACAAGAGTTAGTCGTTTTAGTAGATACTCAAACTAAATGGGGAAAAAATTAATGAATTTATTTAAAATATTTGTAAAACAAAAATGGGTTACTCACCATGTTTATATTGAATAAAAATAAAAATAATACTCCCCCTCCTTACAATGTAGCCAAGGGCTAACAAGTGCCAGGTCAGACTTGTGATCATTTGGCAGAGAAGTTAAATAGGGCCTTTGAGTTTTCAATACTCGTTTGTGGTCATTGGCAACAACAATTTTGACATCAGTTTGGTTTTGTCTTTTTGCCAGCTTACAAGAAATGTTTGTACAAATGGGGCTCCTCTCCCAGGTATCAATCAGTCTGAGCATTTCTTCTTACACATCCATGCTCCACTCAAATGGAGTTGATTGGGTGTTTGAAATCTGCAAAGAATGCAATAACAAATATGGGAAAAAAGAAATAAACAATTGGATAGTACATTAAAAGTATATGCAACTAACAATGGAATATATTTGTAAATAGAAGGGGCTATTTACCTGTTTGCATTGGGTGCCCCCTTTCCTTTCAACATGGCCAGGAGCTAGTATCTCATACCAACAGCGGACTGTCATCAACCATCATTTGTGCTCATCTGGGTTAGAACAGGGCTAAAATTAATAGGCCGGCTAACAGTCACACTAAATAAAAATTATTAATTAATTTTTTTTTTTAAACTGAAAACAAAAATGCTTCACCGTAAAATATTTCTGCTATGGCTTGTAAGATGTTCTTTGAATTTCCTGTACTACTTGAATGTGGTGGTCATTGGGCCCATTGCTGGTTTGCATGGGTGGAGGCTAGTTTTTTTGTTTTTTTTTCTTTTCTGGCTAGCTCATCCATGATAATACATTCTTCCTTCAAAAGGCTGTCCCTGGTTCAGTCTCATCTTTCTTATTCAACTCCTTTTTCTATTGGTTTTACGCTTGAAAATCCTGCCAGGAAATGTTTTCATTATTTTGAGAGCTGTCAGTACTAAATTTAAACATCTTAACATAAACACACAAGAGTTAGTCGTTTTAGTAGATACTCAAACTAAATGGGGAAAAAATTAATGAATTTATTTAAAATATTTGTAAAACAAAAATGGGTTACTCACCATGTTTATATTGAATAAAAATAATATACTCCCCCTCCTTACAATGTAGCCAAGGGCTAACAAGTGCCAGGTCAGACTTGTGATCATTTGGCAGAGAAGTTAAATAGGGCCTTTGAGTTTTCAATACTCGTTTGTGGTCATTGGCAACAACAATTTTGACATCAGTTTGGTTTTGTCTTTTTGCCAGCTTACAAGAAATGTTTGTACAAATGGGGCTCCTCTCCTGAGCTAGTATCTCATACCAACTAATAAGAAATGAAATGTTTATAAGGAGAATTAGAAATTATGAAATGTTGATCAAATGGCGTGCATTTTATAATATTTCGTTAAAAAATGGTGTACTTAAAACTGTCAATAGTGCACTATGTCTTCTAACTTAAAACTCTGAATGGTGCATGATGTCTTCTGACAATTATGGGCGGCTATGACCTTTTTTTGTCTGCTGCATTTAAAATTTCAATCCATTGCACTTACTAGACTTTTTTTTTTGTTAAATTTTGCTTGTATGTATATTCTTTTCTGTTGTATATAGAACAATGTCCCAATATCTTAGCATTTTAGATACCTTTGTTTTTAGTGGCAATATAAGTGGGGAATGTAATCAATCATTGTTACTCTATTTTATTAAATTACAAGAGGAAGGAAAAAACTGGACACACTTAAAAAAAAACAATAAGACTTTGGTTCCTTAATTTATGTTTTTTTTTTAATATATTTTTTAACATTTATGTCACCAAGTTATTACTGGTGCAATAGTTAGAATTGACTTTTATGGTTGCTTTATGGAAGGTGCCATGCTTATCCGCCTTAAGAATATTTCATTTCCTGTATCACCTGAACTCTGCTCACTGTTTAGTATTAAATAATAAAAAATTACCACTCAACTCATATACTGGCATTGTCATACTGATATTTAAATACTGACTTTGTTATTTAAAAAAAAAATTAATGAATTTCCAATAAGATGAACTGTCTTAAACATTTTAAAGAAGTTAATTTCCCTTACCCCCAACGGGCCATCGGGGGCAGGTGAAAGTGTAGAATTCATCTGTTTCTATAACCTCGGGATAGTGTGCTTAGCACAACACACACACACACAGCCGCCTTAACTTTCCCGAACTTAAAAGTCAGGTACCCGTCTAAAGCTGTTTGGTGGGACTTTTCAACAAACTTTCACCAGGACCTTGAAAAAAAATTATTTGGTTCTGACCGGAGATCGAACCCAGGACCCTCACTCGGCCATCAATCCCTATATTTTAAAAAAAAATAAGTAAACACTTTTAATAACGGACGAGTTAACGTTATAATATTTTAAAACATATTTATTTGAATGCACGAAGTGACTAAACTGCGATCGATGCAATATAAAATGCATTGTTGTTAATTACATATAAAAATATTCAGATACTGAACACTTACCTGGACTTTTTTTTGTTGTTGTTTTTGAGGGTCATCTCGAATTAAATAAAAATTCATTCAAGTTGTAGCATTGTAATGCGAAAGAAAAAAAAATGCAAGAAAACGTGCACTCTGTAAAGCGTGAAAATGAACAACACATCATTGACCACACAGCTGGACAGTTGATATCTTAGCTGAAGACTGGACACAGCGCCTAAGATTGGACAGTTTTTTTTTTATTATGCCTCATTGGACTTAGCGGTCAGTGTTAAGGTTTGACGTAAATTCAGATAACTGAGAAAAGCGTGAACACGACACACTGGAAGCGTCTCTGAACACACAATGACTGAATAGTCTTATGAGAACGGGGTGCATGGAGCGTAATAGAACATACAAGAAGACGTGTGTTTGTTTTATTGACCATATTAGACTGCTGTGTCATTGTTGAATTGTACAGCATCACAGACTACTCGTTGATTGAACCTTACTTTTCTTAGAACACTAAATATAATTTATTTTGTGAATAATCTAAAAAAAATTTCCCTCGTTCATGAGACTCGAACGCAGTACCATTCCATCCCTAGCCATGCGTTATTCCACACAGCCTTCACTTTGCCTTCACTTATTACATATATTCTTTTATCGATGTTTTCGCCATATGCGTTATTTTGTTTCTGTGCGGTTTCCTTTAAGTTAGCTATTATAGTTTCATTTAATTTTTCATTACTAAATGTTGTTTAAATTACAATGGCGTGGTGTAAATTTTTTTTTTTTTAACGATGTCAAAGATCAGAGTTATGCGCTGACCAATGACGTCAAGCGTGTCCACCCACGCGTTCTAGACAATTTATTATATTTTCTTAATCTACACCAGGGTGGGCAACATTGGTGAGCCAGGGGTCACCTAGAAATGGCCATGTCGAGCGTAGGCTCGTATCATAAACAAATGATCAAATTTACTGGCTCACATTATACTTCATTTAATTCATGATTGAATTGCGCAATATCTGCTAAATAGATTAAGCAGGCAACTTTAATACTCAAGACATTTTTTTTTATAGTTTAACCCTCACTAAAGAATCAAGATTGCAGAGTAGTGAAATGACGAAACATCACTGTTTAGTTGATCAGCTTTTTTAACTTGTTATCGACTAGTTTAATAATACAGTACATGTAGTGCGGATAGCCGAGTGCTGTGGATACTCGACTGTCGAGAGTCCCGAGTTCGATCCTCGGTGAGAACCACTGGAATTTTTCCAGGTGAAATATGTTTCAAAGTCATCCCACAAGTCCACCCAGCCTTAAATGGGAACCTGACCTATGTTGGGGAATTAAAGGCTGCTGGGCGTTGTGCTAACCACTCAATCCCGTTATATGCCGTGGTTATAGAAACAGATGAATTGTACACTTCATTTACTTAGGGCTAACTTTACTATTTCATACAATCTTGACAAAGGAGGTATAAAGCGCTACTCTATGTGATGTTTTCCATTGATTCTCTGTGATGACCATTTTCATCGATTCAACGGATAAATATAAGTCATTGATCTGTGTCCAGTGCCAAAGTATACAGCAGGAATTATATATATTCACGGACCCATTCAAACTGGACTGTTATATTTCCTCTTCAGACTGGCACGAACTGTATGCTACGATGTTTAATTCTCTCACTAAAATGATTTCAGAAGCTCAATCTACTACCATGTTCTGTCTAAAATAGCAGCAGCGATTCCACATTCTCAACAAATTACACCTATTTAAATGTATGTAAAACCAGACGTCTTTGACGTGTGAACCAGAGGAGATGATTACAGTACGGAGCGAATCAAACAGCCTGGCGGGAAAGGCTTGCCCCCGCATGCCGCCATTAGCCCACGTCTGCTCTAGCCTACAGTTAACGTGTAATCAACAAAATTAGGACAGAGATGCCGAGATATTTTGTCCGTGCTGTTGACCCCCACGTTGAACTCTGAAGCCGATGAACAACGACAAAGTTGTCGTCCTTGGGAGTCATGACGTAATTCGTCTTCGCGGAGCTGGTAAGTCTTCACGTGTTGTGTTAATGATTGAACCAATTGGTTTGTAAAAAATGTATCTCATTCATGTCAACTTGTGGTCAGACATATAATGATCAGCATTAAGCTAGGTAGCCGACCAAAGAAGGAGGTCAATTGAGCCGTTTATGTATATTGTTAGTGTTATCAGGCACGCCGAGAGGAAGGGCCATTGCCAGGGTGGCTCGCATCTGTAAGGGGGCCCGACCGCCCAGACCATGTCAATTTTTTCACGACTCATTGTGTATTAAGGGGCCCGCAATGATGTCCCGCCCTGGGGCCCTTGTTGGCTCTCGGCGCCGCTGAGTGTTATATAATAATGAAATTAATCGGTAATAAAATAAGAGGCACCTCGGAGCTGCAGTACTCGAGGCCTGGTGTGAGTGTCATGTGAGGGCCGCTACTGTTCAAACAGAAGTCACACATAAGTGATTGATTTGCTCGTTCATTACGCACAAACAAGCAAACAAAATGTGAAGATAAATATGACGGACTAAAAGAAAATATGTTGAAAAGATTATTTTAAAAAAAATGTTATTGACTGGTTTTTAAAAAGTGATTAAAAAGAGATGCAAACAGAGCCGACTCTCTACACCCCCCCCCCCCCCACTTCCCACAAGCATCTATGATTTATTTTCAAATATATAAATAAACCTATTGTTACACTATTGTGTTTACTTACTGTTGAGAATATATCCATCTACTATCGGTACGGTCATACAGTTTTATTTTAAGTCCCAATGCGGCCCACGGATAAAAAAAAAAAGTTTGCCCACTCCTGGGCTAGAAGTTGATTACAAAAATTCATAAATCTTTTATTTTCAAATTATATTCATGTTGTTAGGGTCAGAGGTGGTTTTGATTTCATTGGCGTCTGGTTTTTACATACAATTCAGTAGGCGAAATTAGCTGAAACTGTGGCATCGCCTCCTCGATGTTATTTTAGTTGTATTAAGATGTTAATAAGCAGTTCACAAAGTGACTGTGCGTGCAGGCATGGGTGCACAAGAGTTCGAATGGCCAGCTACGCCGGTAGATAGGGACGTTGGTGTGTATGTGTGTGACTGGACGTGTAGCTGGACCGGTTGGACATGTGTGCACTGAGGTGGTCAGTGAGGTCAATGTGGATCCGTTCATCTACGTAACATGGGGCGGAATTTTTATTTTTCTCTCCCCCCTCCTCCCCCCCACCGCTAGTTACGCCACTGCTTCTAATATATTTATCGACGCCACTGTGTGATGTACGGTGCACTATACTCGAAGCTGTGCCAGAAATACACAAAAAGGATGCATCGCCTATTTTAAAAATCTGCTTGTAGTAGTGATAGACAATAAATAAAAATAAACATGAATAGTCATTAGTCTTGTTCCAGTCAGTATCATGTTAGACGTTTTTAAGTGCCTTTGACAATTGTTAAATAGGAAAGTTCTTTTTTCCTTCTTCGCTCAAATCGTCTTCTATGTAGCATATAACCATCCTGATGTTTTGGCCTCTTGCATTAAATTACAACGTGGTCCTATATAGATAACTGATAGATAGCATACTTTAACTGTATCCGTAAGCGTAATAAGCATAACATGTAAAAATTTAAATACTCTTTATTACATTTTAAAATATGGATCTTAATGGTTAATATTATTTAATATAATAAACTAATGAATAAAAAATTTATTATAAGACTTTTTTTTATTGGAACTACAAAAATGTATGGTATAATTTATTTCGTAATCTTTATCGTTGCTTTGTATGTGACGTCACAAGCTGCAAATTGTAAACAGCCACCATCTTGTTGGGCTCGTGCACTGTTAAAGATGGTGGTTTGCGCAGTAAAAGGCTGCAAGACACGCAGCGGATATGGCAATCCCATTCCTCTCTATAGGATACCTAGAATTATAAAGCATCAAGGTGAAAGAGATCGAAAATTGAGCGAAGACCGAAGACGCCAGTTCCTCGCCAATATTTATCGAAGCAACGTTAGCGAAGCCTTAATCGAGAACATGCGGGTTTGTGCTCGACATTTTGTATTGGGTGAGAATATAAAGATTAAAATAAATTCCATCTCTCCCTGTTACATGTGAAAAGACATTATCGCTTGTATTAGACTTAGCTAGGCTGTTATGAACTAGCAAAACCAATTCATTTTAATAACCCTGGACAAACTTTTCTTATATAGGGCTGTCCATTATTTATGGCAACAATTTTTTTTGCGATTTTTACCTTTCCCTTGTCAACAACGTGTCAAACTTCCAGAGACCCCCCCCCCCCATAAAATTACGTCAACATTTGATTACCCCCCCCCCCCCCCAAAAAAAAGGTGGCTTCCAAAATGTTTATGTGACAAAATGAGTAGGAATATAGCTAGTTTAATTAAAATTCTAAATGTTAAGCGAGTGTGTAACACAGGACTACAAACGCTGCTTAATTTTCCTTTATTAAGTAATTATATTAAATTTAAAAAAAAGTAACATTGTTGTCAACTTTTCTTGACCCCCCCCCTCCATTTTGTTGACTTAATTAATGGACAGCCCCAATTAATTTCACCGTTTTTTTTTTTTAGCTACAAAAAATTTCTAAATCTAACAATATAATATAAGATACAAATGATTATTGTTTAGATAATTAAAAGTGATATATGTTTAGGGATAAACATTGTAGATATTAAGCTGACTCCTGTCCCTTTAATTTTAAGTAAGATCAGTGTGTACAACCTCTTCTTATATGCATGAAGTATATTGAAATATATTACTATTAGCCTATCTCTGAATTCATTCAAATGATTTACCAAACATTTTTTTAAACAGTCACCAGTGTTGTTTATTTTGACTTCATCACAAGTTTATTTATCTATAGAAATGCTAGACATTAAAATATATGAATGGATTTTGAAAATTGATCACAAATGATATAATGCACTTGATCATTAGAGTAAGGGGTGGTGGTGTAATAGAGAGCTGACTGTTAGCCAGAAGGTCCAGGGTTTGAGCCACAGTGTAAGCCTGGTCTTTTCTTGGATACGATTGATGTTTTTAAGTCCACCCAGCCTACTAAATGGGTTCCTGGTATTTGTTGGGGAAAAGTAAAGGTGGCTGGGTGTTTTTTGCTAGCCACACAATTCCATAATATAATCACAGATAAAACTGTACAAATCTATTTCATCTGACCCAGATGGCTTTTGAAGAAAACTTTAATATTATTTACGTCAGCAAGAATATTATAACATACAATTTATTATTTTTAAAAAATGCTATCATTTTTCCTGCTTGTTACCATACTGTTAAAAACACTATTAGCGTATGTGAACATTTCCATTTAAAATACAACAATTTTTTTTTTTTTTCAGGCAAACCTGCTAATTTTAGGGACAATACAAATGTTGACTGGGCACCTACCCTGTTTCTAGGACATAACAACATAAGACTTTCTCATGTTATAGCCTCCCACCAAAGGCATTTGAGAGCTGTGAACAGAAGAATAAAAAAGTCAAATCACGAAGCTGCAGAAACTTTGATATCTCTCCGAAGCACACATGTGCCAGTAAAAGAAGAAACTGTTGAAACATTAGAAGATAAAAGTAATGAATCCCCTGAATTTGTGATTACCTGTGAAGGTAATCCTAACAGTGGTGAGGAATCAAAAGCTCCTCCGCCTGATGAAACTCTTCATGAAATAAATCCACTTCAGAGCAGTGCCAAGGACTGCATCGACTGCAAAACAAAAGATGCAACTATAGCATCGCTGGACTTGGAGATACAAAACCTGCGCTCTGAGCTTTACACTTTAAGAAGAAAGGTGACATGCCTAGAACTTACAGAGGATACACTTAAAGAGGATGACTCAAAAGTTAGGTTTTACACAGGTTTGCCTACTTTTGCAGTGCTTCAGTTAGTTTTCACCAGTGTTAAACATGCTCCTTGTTTGAACCATAGAAATAGTCTTACTCCATTTCAGGAATACCTTTTAACACTAATAAAGCTCAGGCTAAATATGCCACTTCAGGACTTGTCCTATAGATTTCATATTTCGATTACTACGGCAACCCGCATTTTTAATAAATGGGTAAAGCTGTTAGCATTAAATTTGAAAAATTTCCCTACTTGTACTGAGGGAGAAAGCTTACAGATTTCCATGTCCTTGGGTTCGCAGCAATCATCTGGTGAAAACACGGCTGTTATAATTGATTCTGTTGAAATCCCCATTGAAGGGTCTTCAAGTGCAACAGCAAAAAACACAACAGGGGTGCAAGAGAAACATATGAAGACAGTTAAATTTTTCATTGGGATAACAACAAAGGGCTCTGTATCATTTGTTTCCAGAGTTTGGGATGGTGGGGCTAGTGACAAACATGCAACTGAAAACAGTGGAACTTCAAATGGACTTTCAGCGGTGCTAGCTTATGAGGCTACGACAGCAGCAGATAGTTTACAACCTAATTGTGACACACTTACTACGCCTGAAGTTACAAATGGTGAGCAACAACTGACTGCTGTAAGTGTTGCAGAAACTAGGAACATTGGCAATGTTCAGGTAAATGTCAATGACATGAGATATACAGTGGCTGTTAGTGCTGGACCTAGTTGTGCAAAACTTGTTTCGCCAGTGGTAATAAATAGCGAGATGCAACTGTCTGCCATAAATGTTTCAGAAACTGGGAAAACCGTCCATGTAAAGGTACATGTTAAGAAAATAATTAGCCAAGTCAGACAGAAATATTCCATTTTAAATGATAGAATGCCTTATAGTTTTGCAAAGGCTAATGGTAAAGAAGCCCCCATAATTGATGACATTGTTACATTGTGTTTTGCTTTAACAAACTTGTGCCCATCAGTTGTGACAGAATGAATTATTGTAATTTTAATTTATTAATCTTATTATTTAAACTATGTATAAATGTTGGCACTGTATTAAATCAGTTATGTAAATTAAACATCACCAAATCTTTACAGTATCATATCTAATGGTAAAATTTTTGCTTTGTTATTAATTTTTTTTTATTATTTCTTTTACAACCTGTGGATAATTATGCCAGCTAATGCAGTAATGTTTATTCAAAAATTTTAATTTTCATAAATAATATAATTCAAAAATGCATTTTTTTAATGTGGTAAATGTAAATTTACCATTTTAAAATTATTACTTTATAGTTTATACCACCAGTGTTACCATAATTATAGATGATTAAGCTCTTTGTAAATTACCGGTTTGTTAATATTCAATATGGGAATAACTTTCTTCACTAAATGATAACATAATGCAACGCTCTAATGTGCTTTGGAAAGAAATGGGATTCAAAATTTATTTTAAGAAAAAAATGATGTGAAAGCTTTGACATTTTTCGAGCTTAGAAACATTAATAAAAAAAAATGCATGAAATGTTTTATTTTTTATCTAAAAAGACAGTTTTATTAAAATGTCCTAAAAAGTACATTTAAGGGCATTTTTGTTTCTGTAAACTTTCATAAGACAATAAAAAAATCTCATCAATTACATGAGATACTAAAGGAATTATCTTATCAATTTTCAGCAAATCATAATAAAATCTTATTTTTTTTTGTATTGTAATTTTTATTGTTGATAGTAATTCTCTTGCTTTTGTTTGTAAAATTGGAATAAATTAAGTGATATGCCCAGGGTAAAAACAAAAGAATTTTTTTCTTGTAATTGTTAACAGATTAAACTCAAAGGTTGATTGTAAAATTGTTTGCTCCAGTAAATACAATTGAAATATAATCTACTGTTCAATTTTTAGTGTCAATTTTAGATAAGTGTTAAATTTTCTAGATTCCTTGTTGGATGGACATTTCAACAAGATACCCTGTTTACATGATGTGGGAATCTTTTAATTTTTCATTGGTATCTTTGCAAACTGGCATATGGGGTATGCCAATATCTAAATCATAATTCTGGTTCATATTTTCCATTTAAGAACACCTTGAATTTAATCAGAAAGTTCTTTGATTTACAATTCATATGGGAACCTAAAATTAGTTAAAGTAAATGTGGAGGGGCATTGTGTTTGTCATAAAATTATTCAATAGGCTGTAACTACAGAAACAGATGAATTGAACATTTCATCTTTCAAATAGTCTTAAGAGCTTAAAAGATTAGTTTACATCGCTTTCTTGCAGAAATTCAAGCTTTGCTTGATAATTTTGCAGATACATGTATAATGATATAGCTCAGACTGTTGAAACATTTACAACCATACCCACACAAGCACACACACACCACCACTAATGGCAATGTTTATTATACAAATCATATTTTGGGAAAAAAGTCATGCACAACTTGATTTAAGTATCAAGACAAAATGAAATGCAAATGATTTTATTTCATGTTATTTATTCTAGTTACATCTTTTTAAAAAAAACAATTTCATTACAGTGCACAGAATAAATCTACTTTCATCATTTTTTGTAAATAATGAAGAATGTAAAATTAAATATGATTCAAAATATCTTCATGATAGTGTTTGTAATGGATATATTAATGAGGCGGGTGGATGGGTGAGGTCAAAACCAGGTGCTAATCAGATTGGCTTACATAAGATAGATAGTAAGCCTGACATAAGATAAGATAGATAGTAAGCCTGACATAAGATAAGATAGATGGTAAGCCTGACATAAGATAAGATAGATGGTAAGCCTGACATAAGATAAGATAGATGGTAAGCCTGACATAAGATAAGATAGATAGTAAGCCTGGCAATACGGACCATCATAAAAAAAAAATGAAAACATTCAGCAATAAAAAAGCATTAAAGAGTTCTTATCAGCATTAAACTAGTTCAGTATCACACAGCTAATCTCAATTACAATAAGAACACAAATATTAGAAAGTGGACGAAAATGTCTTTAAATTACAATGTGTTTAGTACATATATTAAAATAAACAAAATCTTTCTAGCTGTATCAGATACTTGTGTGAAGACACGAGTAAAAAAATAAAAAAAATTTTTTTTTAAACCAGATCCAGTCAAAATATTTCATTAAAAAACTAAAAACATATTGATTGATGAAAAATTTATAAAGTTTTTTTCAAATTAAAGGATAGCTAGATAATTGTAGATGAACACTAAAAAAAATAATCTTTAAAACTTATTAAATAACACATCAAATATTTGATAATTATAACAATTTAAAATAATAATAAAAAAAAAAATTGTTCATCTTTTGTTCAACACTTGAGTTGGTGGAGATGTTCCATGTCAGTTGTTTGGAGAAATAATTCAATTTAGATTTCAGTCCACAACTGAAATTGTTATTGGCTTGTTTAAATTTACACATCCCGTTTCAGTTGCCATGTCCTTTGTTCGAAATATAAAAGTGAAGCATTCTGCCTGCAATGATACAAGACAAATAATATAGCTATGAAACATAACAAAACGACTATTGATTAAATGTTATTAAAAAAAACATTAAGCCATTATACTTTGTTGTATTTTTAAAATATAATATTTATTCTGTTAAACTGAGTCATCAAACAGATAAAATACATGGTAATTAAGAACATTGTATTAAATAAAATTAAACTAAGATCTTAATAGCTACATATACAAACAACTACACCATAATTCTCAAAATGTCTTAAGTATTAAAATCTCAACGATGCACTATCTTTTCAAATTTCAAGAAATATTTTTTTGTGCCAAAGTGCTCTGCCACTTGCGTGCCTAGACACAAGAGTGTGCTGTGAGAATGTGTAGAGGTGGGGTCGCTTAGGCAGTGACCCAGAACTGCATGCTGCAGCTCTATCTACAATCTGTGAGCTACAGGTTCAACTCCTGGTGTGTCATCTGTATATGTCTCATGTGTTGCCTCCATGGCCATTACACTATCTGCCATGGTGGGGATGAAAGAAGGGTACAATAAAAACTGTCCCTTTAGTGGTTTATTACAGTGATCCCCCCCCCCCAACTGCAAATCCAATGGTACTGCACAGCCTAAGAAACATTACATTATTTCCTTTTTACTTATTGTGGTGTATTTCTGTCGGGATAGTGCAACTTTCCCTGAACAAGAGGTTAACTAGGAACTGAGCAGCTGTGTCATTGTAGATCAAAACGATCTAAAATATATATAATCAATATCCGCCCCCCATCCAGGGGGCTGCTGTGAAAGGATAAAACGTCAGTCTGTCCGCGGTGAGAAAGAGGTTGGGTACCACTGACTTATAAGGTCTTAGAGATAAAATATCTCACTCTTTTAGGGACTTTACAAAAAAAAAATTAATTAAGCATGTCATGGTACAATGTAAATGTTTAAATATTGAGTATATTTTGTAGAAAACGACTAGAAAATCAAGCTAAGTTCCATGCAAACCAATTAGTCAGGCAAATGGAAAAAAAAAACCTCATCTTGCCAATGAGAGTAAGCAATGCTTTCACTACCGGGTAAATACTTTATTAGAATAAGAAGCTGTTGACTAGGTCATCTGTCAGTCTCAGAAAAAAGCAATGGGAGTTGCAAAATTGACAACATCATGAGCTTTGTCATTAAAAATCATAGACAGAATTCTTCAAAAATGATACACTAAAAGACCTAACAGAGTTAATGAATTCTGGACCTGGTGACCTGCCACTTAAGGTGTGTTGCTGAATTTTTTTTAATTGTGTACAGCAAATAAAAAGCAAACAAAGCAATGATCCCCAAAGATAACGATGTGTATTATGTATGATGACTCATAAAATTAACAAATAATAAAATATTGATAACATATTCAACTGTTGGTGCAACTCAGAAAAGTAAATAAGCAACAAAGCATGTCGGGTTGTGTCATAGAAAACTTTCCTCCACATGCACCATTACAATTAATTTTGGTCTTTGTGACACATGGTGCAGTTTTATGAAATTTTTTTAATTGAGTTATTGAACACAGTTGCCTTTAAGTACTTATGAAAAATTGAGTACACTGATCGAGTGCCACATGGTGAACTGTGAGATTATTATAAGTGAATACATGTTATACAATAAAATATGATGTAGGTTAAAAACGTCAAATAGACTAATAGCTTCACTCACATTAACACATGAAGCTCCAAGACTTACTCTGTAGACCATACATCTACTGCATAGTCTCATTCAACTCTCATTTTTAGTAGCGTTAAAAAAAAATATGTTCCAGGCAGCTCCCTTTTAGATTCGTTCAATTGTGGCATTCTTTTCAATCAACACTGAAAAGTAAATAGGCAATGAAATGTTATGATGCGTATTCAACATCTCATAAAGTTCTTAATGTTTTTATTCATTCAAATCTGTAAGTATATTTATTATAAATTTACTTTTTAAAAGGAAAATAAAATAACTAACAGAAAAATAATGGAAACTAAACTCAAAAGGACATAAAAATGTACTTTCCTATAGCTTATGAATGTATGACTAATTAAATACCTTATAAAACCAGGCTAATTTTTTTAAGAAATGAAAAAAAATTTTTTGTTAAACAGTCTTGTTAAAAAAAAAAAACTATCTTCAAATATTTTGCTGTTATTTCATTTTTTATCAGTTTTAATTTCAATGCAATATTATACATTGTTTTCATTTAACCATAAAGCCAAATCAAATCTCTTTGCTTTCCATTTCTATTGGCTAAAGGTTTACTTGCAATAAATTCAATGATCTCTCAATTAAATGGTCTAGAATAAGAAAAGAAAAAGTTCTATTTCGAAAATACACAGTGGAGTCCGAATTGAAGTAAATTGTTGATACAGTAAAACAAAAAAAAAAAATATTTATATTTAACAGAGTAAACCTTTGATTCAATGCCGTAAAACAAATGCTAGAGTTAATTAATGATAAGTTGAATCTAAATACATGCATGAATTATCACAATATCAAATGTTTTTTGCGTAAAAGACATATTAAATATATTGTCACTTGGTTGAAACTATGAGCTGTGTATACTCATTAGGTTATAGCGTATACTTTAAGGGCAAGGGAATGGTATTTTTATTTTTTAAATGTTAGATAGTTCTGTGGAGTTAAATACAATAAACATTGAATTTAATTGTATACAGGAAGATTTTGAGCATTTAGACTTACCGCACTGCCCCTTCAAGAACATGACAGGTTACACGAGACTTCAGCCATTGTGAAATTATTCCCTTATGCAATAATACAGATGTCTGCGAAATAAAGGATGAAATCTATCATTTGTACAGGCAGCATCAAGAACTTTAGACATCATTAGTTAGTTTAATATGCAAAGTTACATTATGATACATTACATCATGATACTCAATACAATAAGTCCTATAGAGCCATCAGGGCAGATGAAGTGTAGAATTTACTTTCCCCCAAGTCAGGTACCCATTTAAAGATGGGTTGAATCGAGGGACTTTTAACCAACTTGCACCTGGACCTTGAAAATATTTTGTTGGCTCTTACTTATTATCCAACCAGGGTCTCTAATGTCCAAAGTTTAGCACTCTACACAGATTGGCCATCCGTCCCTCTTTTTTTTTCATTTGGACAATCAAAGCACATATTTAAATTGCACAAAGTTCATAATTTTTTTTTTTTCCATTTGCAGAAAGATTTTGTTTTTTAGATTCTGTACTTCCACATATCTATTTAAATTTAAGAGAAACAGGTGTGTAGCTTTCTGCTTTTAATCAGCAAAGTGGTGAAAATGAAGTTAAAATGTGTCTTAAATCAGTGCCATTGAATGCAAAAGATAAGTAATAAAAAAGAATATCAGAAAGAAAAATGGAAAAGAAACAGAAATTAAGATCTTAAATTTTATGGAATCTACACTTACCACTTATAGATCCAATAACATTAAATGTAACATCAATCTTTAAGCCGTAGTCCAATTGCTTTCGAAATGAAAATTACTTGTACTGTCCTCCACAAATCTGCATACAGATTGACATGATTCCTTCAAGCAGAAGCATCCAAGCCTGCAAAATAATGATAGATGAGAACACAAGCATCATTGAGATAAAATTAGAACATTTTAAATAACGTGAATTTTTTTTTTGTTTAAGTCAATATGAATGGTACTGAATAATAAAATGTGCCATTTGTTTCATCATCATAATCATATTTTATTCACGAAATAAATTCATATGTAGATTAGTTGTTTTTTTTTGTTGTATTTTTAGAAAATAAAAAACGCATTCAAAGTGTAATACTATTTTTTTTTAAACAATATAATAAAACTGTTAGATTTCTAACTTAAAATAATTTTACCCTGAATAATGTTATCAAGGTGCTTAAATATTTGATGGTACTATTAATATGATCTTTTGAAAGTTCTGCATCCACATATTGGTGTGTCGCAGTGCATGAGACTGCCTTCACAGCAAAAATATTTTTCACAGGGCAAAACTCTAAGACTAAACCAGCACTGTCTTCAAAGAATGTGTTTTCCACAAGGATGCTGTAAAGTACAATGTATAAGGTATCAAAAAACATGAGAAATAATATAATAACGACAAAAAGCAGCAAAACCTGGGAGCTGGGAATAAGATTAGGAAAATTTTTTTAAAATAAAATAAATAGGCCCTATATTTCTAATTTTTAAAAACTTTTATTAACACTTCATCATTGTTTGATTTTTCTACGTTATTTACCCGAGATAGGGTTGGTTACCTTTACAATTCTTATTCTATTTAATAATGTAATAATTTACTAATGTAATGTTATAAATCAAATTATATACAATATGTTTAAAACAATATACATCGAAATGTAACTAATAAACTTAGTAAATAATTAGCAGTGAATTTTTCATAAGACATGCTATGTGACAAGAAATTAATACTATAGAAAAAAAACAAGTGAGTAATTAATTACTTTTAGGAATTTCAAGCTAAAACTGTGTGCTAAATGCAACATATTATTTACAGGTATATAAATATATACAAAAAATATTTAAAACAAAATATTATTAGGCCAATGACTAATTAAAGATTCAAGCAGCAAATTTATGAAATGCATTGATCATTTAATAAATAATTTCTAACACTATTGAAACAGTATTGTTTATTGCATATATAGCCTATACCTTTGTCCCACTATAGATTTACTTAGTCCTGTAACTACATCAAAAGCAACCCATTACTAGAACGCAGTGGCTACGGTAACATCAAGATGGAGTTCGTATTTTTTTTTCCGGGTTACATCAATAGATATTGCTTCAATAGATATTGCTCCACATCCTAACCCTATCCCCAACCCTATCCCTATCCCTACCCCTAATATAATTGCTGGTACCCGAAAAAAAAAAGAGTAACCCTAATATAATGGCGCCTGATGTAACCTATAAATGCTAAATTTGTAAAAATAAGTATTGCGATAATCAGTAAAGTTAATGATACCAGAAATAAGTATAAAAATGAAAAGCATGCTGAAAAAAAATGCAAATGACTAGTAACATTTCAAAAAATTTGTCTCACTTTTTATTAGTTAAAAAAACTTAATTTTTTTAATTCTTTAAATAATGTATACTAACATGGTGTAGTGAGCTTTTCGTTAATTTTTCTTGTCCCTGTTGTATCTAAGAGATGCAGCCCGGGCTTTCAGGGTGGTCTGAATTCGTGAATCTTGTTTGACGGTCCTGGATCTTGAGAATCATACCCCTCAGCAAGGGACCCATGCACTTTGTTTAGACTGAAATAAAAATATACATACTTTAATAAATGTTAACATAAATAAATTGTCAATAAATTAGAAATTGTATAGGGGCCCAACAAGTAATGATTTCTAGCATGATAGTTATATGTAGGTACTAATATAATAGCATGAAATCAGCTGTTCAATCAGCTGATTATGTCAACAAGCTGATGTAAAAAATAAAAGACCATCCATTATTTATTATTTTATTCAGCCTAAATGTGAAACATGACACAAATTAACTAAAGAAATAATCACAAAATTATACCAGAAAAAAAAATATATCCAGAAATAAAATTTTCACATCTTTTTTTGTAAACATACAATAAAATGTAAAAAAAATTCTGTAAGTCAAAAAACTTACCAAGTCTGATGGTCAGCATGTTGAGCGTTTGGAGCAATAATTTCCTTATAAGAAGAAAATCATCTATATCAGGAATCAATTAATCTGAGGAATCACTAACAGAGGTGAGTTATTCCACATGTGCAGCGAGTCATTTCTAAACATGGCAGATATCAATCCTTTTTTAATTAAAACTTTATCACTTTTATTATTTTAACAATTTTTATATAACAATAAAGCTTAATAAATTTTTTTTATAATAATAATTAAAATGTAAACTCTAATTACTGAAAAAAGCATGAAGGATTGAAATCTCAATAATGATAAAGTGTTAAAAATTTGTATTAGCATATTAGATGGTAATTATATTTCCTTTTTATCTTAACAGTCTCTGCACACACTGACACAGTTTCCCAAAACTTTATCACTTAAAAGATAAATATAAGGCTTAAATGCTTACATAGCGTCATAGCCTAACATCTGCACTGTCATGAAGAGGCTTTCTTAGATGTTTCTGGCCCAAGGCAAAAATATCTGATGGGACCCTGATGATAAACATTAGATTCATAAATACACAACTGCATAGAAATAGATGAATATAATTGTAATTGATACTAACATGACATATCATTCATGACATCTTGTTGGTAAAAATGTAACATAACTATTTTAAAAAAGGATGATGATAGTATTGATAAAAAATGGTTTCAAAAGAAGAGTGATAATCTGCAAATTTTTATTGACAAACTGATACTTAATGTATTCATGTCAAAAAAGGCTAATTTATGTATAATTAAATAATTTCGTCAATGTTATGATCTGGAACAATTTAAGACGTGATGTACCACTACTATGATCCAAAATTCTAAATTACATTATTTTGCAATTTTACATGTTATTTACCATACTCCATAGTTAATTTTAAAAATTTGGCCATATATTAGGAATATAGTGCCATTTGTGGTGATATAGATTTCGCTGCCATCTAGTTTGCTTATCCCTAAAGTCGCCTCTGGCTTTGACATATTATAGAAGAAAATTTCCAGTATGATTAGTTTTACTTTCTACCGTCACATATTGTATATCTCAACAATGTAATTATAATTCAACCCCATTCTGGCATTCAAATTACGCACTGGCTCCACGTCCGTCATATGACGAACGATGTATTTTTTTTTTACCGCTTCCGTCAACAATTGCATAGCCGAGCAATTATACATTAAAATGAGAGGGTAGTTTGTGTGGCGCGCTAGCAATGTAGGTTGTTCGCTTGGCTGAGACCCAGTTTGGCTAGCTATGTGCGGGTTCGATTCCTGATAGAGACATACATTTTTTTGTTCAGATTTTATTTTTCAGGATCAGGGTTAGGGATAGGGGGTTAGGGTGTGGAGCAATATCTATTGATGGTCATTTTTTAATAAATCATAATTTTTTTCCAGATTTTTTTTTCAGGATTAGGGATAGGGTTAGGGATAGGATTAGGGTTAGGATTAGGGATAGGGTGTGGAGCAATAACTATTTATGGTCCCCGAAAAAAAAAATATCTCCGATTTTTAACAGTAAATGACGTCATCAACGTCTGCAGTAAATAAGAGTTCTCATTCATTCTGTTTACTCTTTAATTGTGTTAAAACGATCGCCGATTTTGAGCACCATCATTGTGTAAGTAATAATATCATAATATAAACTGCATTTATAACTTTACATCATAAGAGTTCATTCTGTTGACGGAAGCGGTAAAAAAAAATACATCGTCCGTCATATGACGGACGTAGAGCCAGTGCGTTCAAATTATTTGTAATTATGACAGAAGAAGAATGTAATTATTATGGTATAGAATTTCACTAAAACATTTTAAAAAGTAAATATAAGTGTCTAGCAGCTCAGGTAAGTGTAAATTTCTGTTTTTACAGCACAAATGTTAGGTTTTAATAGCTGTAATTTATAACGAATTGCAGCAACTGACATGATTTTATTAAACACCGCCATGTTTGAACCGGAAACGATTCTTTAATTAAGCTATATGCTGTTTCCAAAAAAGAAGAGCTAATGTTTTTCTCAGACCTATATACAATAAACACCATTGCGCCCTGGTGGAATACATTTAAGATGAATTAGTACTTGAGTGGGGCGGGATCCTTTGAGACGGGTCTCAGGCGTTGGCGTAGTGGTAGGTGGGCAGGGCAGGCCCGTAGCCAGGTCAATGTAAGCAGGGAGGCACCAATACCCAGCAAGGGGGCACCTTTTAAGGGATGACACCAGGCGGAAAATGATAAAATACATTTTTTTCACCATTTTTTTTTATTTCATATTTGGTTTATTTATCCAATTCTTTATACATTTCCTTATTCTTTCTATCATGATTTCAATCTCCAAATATGTATATTTTGACTTTGAAAACAATCACTAAACGATGTATTTATGTTAAAACTCAGAAAACTCTTATGTTTACACCTTAGCGACGCACCTAGTTTATAATTTTTATCAGTACTGTTGTATATCAATCAAAAGAGCGAAATTTGAATTTTACCATAATTGTAAGTTTAAAAAAGTAACGAAAATTGGTTTTTCCATTATCGTACGTTTCCGACACCACCGTAAAGCATCGTGAACGTTTCGTAAGTATAATCAGCGAGGTCATACAAAATCAACCAATCCGAAACGTTATTTGTCGAGCGTGCGGTCCTGAATTCAAGATGGCGGATTATAAACAATCGTCTAACACATCGTCATTGTTCTCTGTTTTGATTCTCTTTGCTAATCAAAGCATTTTAGATAGACAAATTCGTATGTAACATACGTGTAATCTTCTTATGACCTAAACAAAAATATAGTTTGTACAAAAAATGCATCAATGTCTGACGCTTCTAGTCAAAAATTATCTACGGATGTACATGCTGGATCATCTTTCTGAACATTGTTTGACACCATGCTGCCATGCCTGATAAACTTCACTGAATTTACGGTTGGACTGTATTTATAGGTCGATTTTATTTGTTCTGGTTTCAAATGATCAAAAATGCTCTTATAATGAATCATATTTGCATCAAACTTGCATTTTGATTGTGTTTGTAATGACAAGCAAACGTGATGATGTTAGCCTTTCAAGATCAAGTTAGGATCATATAATGACAAAAAATAATTAGCGGTAAGTATTTAGTCACATTTTAATTCTTTGACTACTTTGTTTCAATTTATTTATCTCTAAAGAATTTCAAAATATACGTTTGCAATTTCGGTAATAAAATTTAGTAAGAACTATTCAACATACAATTTTTTTTGTATCTTTATATTTATGATTTGCTTTTGTATTAATCTTTTACATTGTTCTTTCCAGCACAATTATAACTTAAAAACTTTAAACCTATAAATAATTTATGTAATTTGCATTTTTTTCAGATGTTTGTGCTCTATATGGAGAAAGCTAGCATTTGACGACATACAGAATTTGCTGTCCTTATGATGGGCTCGATGATATCAGATTGTTCCCAGAAAGCAGGGAGATATCACTGATAACATTTCAGTAAATATTTTTATACAAATTTATATTTGCAGTAATGGTTATATGGCCTAATGTTATTAAATATTTATTTTTCATGTTAAGATTGTACACTAATTGTATGGTTTAATGTTTATACTTAATCTCATAATTATTCTTACTTGATGTTGATACTCTGAAGTATTAAATTTTACTTCATATCTTTATTTAATATATCTTTTCTAAAAAGAATTCTTAAATTTTTTTAACAGATGTGTAAGCTGAATATAAAGAAAACTTGCAGTAGGAGACAAGACAGAATTTGCTTCCTTATGCTTCGGTTGACAACATGAGGTTGTTCGTTGAAAGTGAGAAGACTTCACAGATCAACATGTCAGTAAGCTGCCTAACATTGGCATTTGTTAAGCTGTATCGTACACCATAAATCAACAAGCAAAATCATAGTCCACAAGAGGATATTAGCTTGTATCGTATCAGCAAGACTATTCAGACAAGATAGAATTTGCCCTCCTTATGCTTGGGTTGACGACATGAGGGTGTTCCTTGAAACAGACTTCACAGATCAACATGTCAGTAAGCTGCCTAACATTGGCATCTGTTAATCTTTATTGTACAGCATTAATCAACAAGCAAAATCATAGTCCACAAGAGGATATTAGCTTGTGTCATATCAGCAAAGACTCTTCGGAATTTTTCAACATAAAGTGCCAACAGTGACAAGAATCGCCAAGTAGCAACATACCCTATATGTATCTTTTTAAAAAAAAAACCAATGCCACTTTATACATTTTTAAAAGAAATGGATAAATCATTTTGTGACAGTAGATACCTTTTCTTCAAAGTAATGGAAGTAATTGCTCTCAAATTGATATAGCAAGAAAATATGAGAAAGCTGGAGATGTTTTTGTTGTGTGGTGAGCTTGGAACTAATTTTTTTTTAAAATTATTATTCTGTGAAAGTTTTTAGCTATCTCATAACCATATCTTTAAGACTTTTTTGAACTAATTTTATGTGTGCATTTTCATTTCATATCCCTCATATTTTATTTAGCATTTCAGTTCTCATACCCATATTCTGAAGAATGTATTTTTATTTCCATTAGACTATGCTATAAAATACTTTGAAATTTTTATTGGCTATGCTACTAAATCACCTAATTTTTTTAAACATAATTATCTTAAATATATCATTTATTATCTGTTCTGATTTTAGAAAAAAATGTCAAAAAAAAAACAGTATGCTCTTTTATAGATTTTCTTTTTTTATAGTAAGACTGGTCATATTCTAATTTCATAATGCATGTATTTATTTATTATACAATCACAAACAAATCACTTGATTTTTCTATATCAATTTAAATTCTCTTCCAAATTAGTATGTATTTTAAATTACAAACTTTATGTTTTACTAGGGCTTTTATATAACGTATGATAGTTTTAATTTTTTTCTTTTTTTACTCTATTTCATTTTTTTTCTGCGATCGACTTGAATAAAAAATCATGTAACTTCATTACCCTTTGAGGTATGTTACTCATGTTTGGTATGCTTATTAAAAGTATGTTTATATTTGCTGTAGTTATTACTATATTAGTTTTGTTTACATTTTTAGCTCATTTGAAGTTTATTATCTTATGCAGATTTTTTTTTTTTTCTTTTCATTTTTACATCATCATATACTTTAAAGTCTATCTATCAAATATTTATCTAGCTATATGTTTTCTTATTTTTCTAATAGGAAATTGAATGATCTTTCAAATGATAGCTTTAGAATTGTATGTTTCCTTATAGTTTTTATGTAATGTATCTAAGTTGTCGTTTTTTTAGGTTTTTCTCCATTTCTTTTTTTCACACTACTTCATGACTTTAAAACTGTATAACTCCAAAACCATTAGAGGTGTGAGGCTCATTTTTGTTATGCTTGTTTAAAATAGATAAATACAGAATTGGTTGCCAGATAATTCAATTACAATGATTATTTTTTTAATTTTGTTCGTTTGAAGTTTTTTTTGGTATGTTAGTTACCTCATATTTATACATGTAACACAATTATTTCGTTTTCTTAATAAAGAAAGATACAATTAAAATTTTATGGCAACCATTTGTTGTACTTTATTTGTTTGTTATTTGTCTGCAAAAAGTAAGTGTTTATCTATTATAGTTTCTAAGTTATAAGAGTTTGAATGTATATGAAATATGGTTGTTTGGCGGCCATTTTGAATGGTTGTCATGGCAACCAATACATTGACATGGTTAAAAAGTACTTTTTATCTTCCTCTAGCCCTGTAGTATTAATTATATCCTAAAAGATTTTTTCTAAGTCCCTTATTTTTTTTTCTCTTATTCCCGCCTGGTGTCCCCCCTTAATTTTCTTTATTTTTTCCTCTTTTTCTTCTTTTTTAAGCGGGGGGCACTCCACACCTAGCGCGGCGGGGGGCGGCACGGCCTCCCCAGTGCCCCCTGGCTACGGGGCTGGGGCAGGGGAGTCATCATGCTCGTGGCGCTACTCTCAAAGGGGCACCAAATGGTATATTTTACATATAATATTATCAGTGCTTTTTTTTTTGTAAAAAAAAAATAGGTGCGGTACTCAATGATTACGAGTGTATGCGGAAAGCAGTTTCGCATTTTGTATTTTAATTCTTATTGCGCGCAGTTTTAGAATAATTCAATTTGAACAAATTAATAATATGACAAATTAATAATAAACGTTAAAATACAAGAAAAGTACGGTAATTATTTTTTCCTCACATTGAAAAAGGTGCCGGTACGCCGTACCGGCGCATACCGGCACAAAAAATATATATATTTTTATATATATTTATTTATATATATTATATGGTTTTTAAATGGAAGGGGGCGCTAAAATGGTATTAGACCTCGGCACGATTTAGAACACCTCTGATTAATAATACTAATAATAGGCATATGTGCTTCTGTAATGCTTAACTGGAAGGATGTAAAGAAACTCAACTGTACGAGTCTTTTCGAATAGTTCTTGGATTCACCGATGGTGACCAGAAACACGCCATTATCGGCGTCCCGGAAGGGTTCAGATATGTCCCGGTCTGTCTCATTTTCTTACAAAGTGCTTAATCTTTCGACACCCATTCTAATTGTAAGTCATACATATTTGTCTATTATAGCTTCTCTTATTGTTTATGCCTCGCCCCGTTCTTCGCTTTATAAAAGTAGGCTATTTTTAGAATATAATTTTCATGAAAAGTGATATTTTAAAGAAAATGTTGACTGCTCGAAAAGTAATCACATGGGTAAATTTAAAAGTAGTCACTTGGGTAATTTTAAAAGCTAGTTGATTTTTTTAAATTTTAACTTAAAGTTTCACCCCCTTTCTTATTATGGTTTTTTTCCCTTTCTTGCGCCGCCACATCTAGCATGACAGGGTGTTGTGTACACGCCACACACACCATCGTTAATGTCGGTGCATGATGCTTGTCTGCCATGCGTACAGAGGGGCCATTTGAGTGGATCCCCTGTTGTAGTCTGCATACCCCCCCCCCTCTGTCGGAAATGGTAGGTTACGACAGTGCGGTTAAGTTTGACAGGGTGGAAGGGTGTTGCGTGCTAACTACACCCATCAACATGGGCGCAACCGATGTACGGGTCGTACGGGTCCGGACCCTACCAAAAAATCAAGCCACTGGTTTTCGACCCTACCCAAAATATGGGGGGGGGGGGGGCAGACATATCAAATATTTTAATACGTAAAAATTTTCATCTTCCCTAATATTTTGGACGTTATAAATTTCAACATACTGGTTGCGCCCCTGCCCATCAAAACTTCCTGCTGTGAAAATTTTTTTTTTATTATTTTTTTTTAACGCCGCCATTGCCAGCATGGTAGGGTGTCGTGTGCCTACCACAACAGCATTGTTGGCGGCGCTGATGCACGTCTGCCATGGCTCCAGAGCGGCGGGGTAAGTGTGCCCGCTATCATCTGCAGGGATGGCAGAAAGATGGGTTTTAATCCTTGCCCAAACTGGCCAGACCAGTGTACTGTGTGTACTGCCGATCGGCCAGAATGGAAAGGAACGGGTTTTTTCCTGCCACTCGGACAGAGGGGAGGGTGTAGTGTGCCTGTACCCTCAGCCCGAAATGGCAGGCTGCGCAGGTGTGCTTGAGTGGGACGGAGTGGAAGGGTGTTGTGTGCCGACCACATCCGTCACCACCATCAGCTGTGAATACTGCGGTCTCGGATAGTCCTCATTGACCACAGTACCACCACCCTCGCAAGTAATGGGTTTTTTTCCTGACTAAAGAACCCCTATGATCCATCCCCTGTGGATCATGGTATGTCTCTCAGACCAGGAAGGAGAGATCATAATATATCATGCCAAATATCTTATGATACTCTCAAAACTTTACATTGAAACACACACTGCTGTGAAAAGCCATTTTCATAAACACTGTAAGATTACATCCGAATCACGTCATGATATTTTAAAGACTTCAGTGGCAATACAATGTGGTATTCAATTTTAGCATATGTATGTAGGCCTTTATATATATATATATATATATATATATATATATATATATATATATATATTATAACCTAAAATATATGTGCAAAAAACTAACCGTTTTATTGTGTCAAACACAGAACGTGTTTTTCTCTCTTCTAATTTCAACCACACGACTATAAAGAAATGAATGATTAAATACAATAAATACACAAAGACGGTACAGTATTCACCCTTTCCCCACAAGATTGACCAGATAAACGCCGATACTCCAAAATCTTTACCAGTGCTTGGGGGTTAAGGTCGTGCACAAAAGATTCTAAAGTAATACACACAAACAATGCAGACTGTTGAAGGGAAAAAAAATGATTCAAAAGGGGCATACATTGTGTTATACAATGTCATTTATTAGGAGCCGTCGTCTCACCGGAACATGTCAATGGCTTATTATTTATGCAGCTGATGGTGAACATTTAGAGTTCTCAAGTTGGCGTATGAACATGTTCGAACTCGTCTCGGGTTGTTGAACATGGGCTTTGAAAAGTTAAATAAAAATTGCATTACAGCCGCTCGTATCAATAGGCAAACCGGGCGATTTGTTCTTTTTTTTTAATTTTTGGGCTCCCGATGCCAATAGGCAATAATGTTTTGTTAAATTTGGAGCTAGTGTGCGATCCTGACTGGTTAGGTGCACTTGCGATCCTGACTGGTTAGGTGCACTTGCGATCCTGACTGGTTAGGTGCACTTGCGATCCTGACTGGTTAGGTGCACTTGCGATCCTGACTGGTTAGGTGCACTTGCGATCCTGACTGGTTAGGTGCACTTGCGATCCTGACTGGTTAGGTGCACTTGCGATCCTGACTGGTTAGGTGTACTTGCGATCCTGACTGGTTAGGTGTACTTGCGATCCTGACTGGTTAGGTGCACTTGCCGTGGGCCCTAAAATTATTTTGTATAAAGTCTTATCCAAAGCCCCCCCCCCCACCGCAATGATCTAAGACCGGTTCTGAATGAATTGAACAGGTTATGGTTTGCATTGGGCTTGATGGACACTTTAGTGAGAGTTATACAAAAAGTTGGCTTTTGGAAGGTTGGCTTGGACTGTCCTAGACCCAAGTACTGAGGGCAGGCCCACCGACAGACATTTCGGGCCCCTGGGCAGGGCTGTCACGCCACGCCCCCCACCGTGCTGATAATACTATTTTCAAAAGTTGATTGGTCAGCTCAGTCCGGGCCCCTAAAACTCGCCGGGCTCATGTGCACCCCCCCCCCATCTTGGCAGTACTGACTGAGGGAAAGGGGGGGGGGCGGAGGGCGAAGCATTAGCTGAAGCTAAACACAACACCTAGGACAATTGAGGGGGTGAGTTCCAAAAACCTGCTAAGTACAACATTTTCAAAAATTGAGTTATACTCATTAGCTTATTTCCATATATTGGCATATATTATGGGAGTGGTTAATTCCAAAAACTGTTAAATACTGTTTAAATCAGCGCTATTAATTATTAACCACTCCCAGAATATATGTCAATATAGGGAAATAAGCTAATGAGTATGATAACTCAATTTTTTTTTAAATTTTGTACTTAGCAGGTTTTTGGAATTCACCCCCTCAAATGTCCAAGTCACTTGCACGCCGCTTCTCCATTCGTAATGCCGCCGGATGTGAAGGGGGTGGAGGGGATGTGTTTAGTGGGGGGGGGGGGGGAGAAGACAACTCTAATACTTGTTTTTTTTTTATTTGCGGCAGACGATTACCTCCCATCAGAACAAAAGACGACCGGGTGGAGCACTCCACTATGTGTTACGGTACACCGCACATCTTTCAGATACCTGCTTAAGTAAAATGATCTTATAGATAAATATAGACAGAAATCGGAGCGTGATGGGCGTGATAAAAAGCCCTGGAAGCAAGTAGCTAATAACAAGCTCTGGAGGCTAGCACAAAAACAAGCACCGGAGGCTAGCACAAAAACAAGCACCGGAGGCTAGCACAAAAACAAGCACCGGAGGCTAGCACAAAAACAAGCACCGGAGGCTAGCACAAAAACAAGCACCGGAGGCTAGCACAAAAACAAGCACCGGAGGCTAGCACAAAAACAAGCACCGGAGGCTAGCACAAAAACAAGCACCGGAGGCTAGCACAAAAACAAGCACCGGAGGCTAGCACAACAACAAGCACCGGAGGCTAGCACAAAAACAAGCACCGGAGGCTAGCACAAAAACAAGCACCGGAGGCTAGCACAAAAACCAGCCTGGAGGCTAGCAAAAACATTGTCAATTTGGGACAAGCGTTTGAGCCTTCGTTGTCTCAAATACAATTAGAGATAACTCAATGAACACACACATACAGAGGAAGACAAGTGTTTTCGTCTTCAAAGACGATGTTAGATAGACAGATTGATATATACCTCGATAGATAGACATTCAGATATGAAGACAGACAGAAATATAGATAGATAGATAGATAGGTAGTTGCATTAAAATATCTAGAGACAGATAGGTTAATAGTACAACAAAATAAATGAATTGACTATCTAGAGAGATAGATTAATAGACCAAAAGATCAATATACAGACTTATGTATAAATAGACTTGCATACAGATATAAAGATGAACAGAATGCCTCACTGATAGACAACATATATATATATGCAGACAGAAAGATTGATAGAGAGGGAGATAGATAGATAGACAATAGACAGATACGTTTATATAAACAGAAAGATACATAGATGGACAATAAATAGATAAGTATATATAAACAGATAGATAGATAGCTAGATAGGTAGATAAATATAAATAGATATGTTTATATACACAGGAATATAGATGGATAGTTAGACGTAGACAGCATACAGTTCATTATTGCCCGTCACTCATATCGGAGTATGGGCCACCAACTAAAGATCTCCAGCGACTTCTATCCTGAGCCATTCTCTCCAGCTGCTTCCAGCTGAACCCCATCCTGGTGATGTCTGCTTCAAATTCTCGCCTCCAGGTGTTTCTAGGCCAACCTCTCTTTCTTTTTCCTTGAGGATTCCAACTCAATGCTTGCCTAGTGATGTTGCTTGCCGGCTTTCGTAATGTGTGGCCTATCCATCCCCACCTTCTCTTCCTGATCTCCTCTTCTATTGAAGCTTGGCCGGTTCGTTCTAAGAGGCTGGCATTGGTGATGGTGTCAGGCCATTGTATTTGGAGAACTTTCCTAAGGCAGCTGTTGATAAAGGCCTGGGCTCTCTTAGTGGTGGTCTTCGTAATCCTCCAGGTCTCAGCTCCATATAATAGGACTGACTTAGGACTGACTTTACATTGGTAAGCATATAGTTACATAGATATATTTAGAAAAGGCAGTCAACAATAGATGGGTACGTAAACAGTAGGCTAAAAGACTATTGATAAATAAATAGAAAGACAGATATATTAAACTTGCTTGTGAAACAAACAAACAGACAGACACATAGAGATTGACTATAAATAAATAAATAAATAAATATATATATATATATATATATATATATATATATATATATATATAAAGGAATACAAGTTTAGATACATAAACAGTGTGGCGGGGATAAACAGCTACAAATTGGAATGGGATTACACACCAACTAATCATTCATAATTCATCATATTAAAAAAAAACGTTTTGCCAGAGGCGCACCAAAAACACCTCTTTGCCGGAGCCCACGTTCTTTGTTTCGACCCACACAGTAACGACACGCCGTTCATTAAAAAAAAATCATTTCATTGTACAGTACATACAATATTTTACATTTATAATATATATGAAATTCAATGGATAATTCTTCGCATATCTTAAGTGGAAACGAGGCGCTGGCATACAGAAAAATGTTGTCGACAATTGTAAAAAAAAAAATCAACATCTGTACATTATTCTAAGGGACGTCACTAGCGTCTTAAACAAAGGGAAGTGAAGTGACTGATTGCTCCTTGGAGACTAGTTTAATGAATGCTTTCTTGACTTCTGACATTCCAATAGTCCAACTAGACCATGACTAAGTACCGAAACGTGGGGAAGAACCCCGACAAGAAGTACCATTCAATTGAGTTTATGAAAACGTTGAAGTCATTTTTTTTTAATTTTTATTTGAAGCTTAGCTTTTCATTTTTTTTCCGCTTCATATCCCAAAATAAAGAAATTATTTTTTTTTTAATTATTATTCGAGACCTTACCTGTCGTGAAGAAACTTTATTTATTTTGCTTATTATGTAGTCATGGAGGCCAAATCAAGGGGGGAGGGGGGAGTGTTGTCTCTCAGTGAGCCAGATTTTTTTTTTTTAAAATAGGTAACAAAAAAAAAACAATTTAATTTCCATCTTTTATAGTTATGAATGCCAAATCTGACTTGAGTATTGCGCGTCTCTCCTTGAGCCAGATTTTTGAAAAAAAAAATTGTTTAATAAGTTATTTTTCGTAAACTAAATTAATATTGCGGCACTTTGTTGCATCGAAAATCTGGCTAATCCTGTTCTCTCATACGTAGCCAACCCTTTCTTTAGATACGCGGTTCTAAACCGGTGGTACGCGTTACTCCCCCCCCCCCCCCGCCCGTTGGGGTGCGAGAAAGGTTATGGAGTGGTGCGCAGCGATATGCAATTTCCGTTTATTAAACAACCAACAGTTCAAAGAGAGGTCGCCAGTTTGCAGCGTGACTCATCACCAAACCGCGTGATCCATAGTATCGCATTAGAAAGGTGAGCGCATTCCATTATGAAAATATGCACATTTCTTCAGGAGCTTACGTGTGAGGAAGTGGGACGGGTGGCCGAGTGGTGTAGATACTCGACTGTCGACCTGAGAGTCCTGGGTTCGATCCTCGGTGACAACCATGTGGAATTTTTTCCAGGTGAAAATGTGTTTCAAAGTCGTCCCACAAGTCCACCCAGCTTTAAATGGGTACCTAACTTTAAGTTGGGGGAAGTAAAAGGCGTCTGGACGTTGTGCTAACCACACAATCCCTTCATTTGCCGAGGTTATAGAAACAGATGAATTCTACACTTCATCTGCCCCGATGGCCCGTTAGGGTTAAGGGAACTTTACTTTACTTTACTTTACGTGTGAGGGTTACCCGCTGACATATTTTCGAATTAGTTGTGGGTGCTGTCGTGAAGAAGGTTAAGGACCACTGATTTAGAGAAATATAATTGTGATATTGTTGAGTATATTTTTGGTCAATGTACTATTTTCCCTTTGGTCGTGATCAACCTAAGATTCGTTGACGACCAACACTTCTATTTCAGCATCTTAAAAAATATTCAACATGTAATTTTTTTCTCGTACGTTTTCTATACCCACATTTCAAACTTTGAGAATTGATGGTCTAGCCTCTTATACACTAGCTTTACAATTTCCGAGAATCGCTGGGCTAGCCTCTTATACTCTCGCTTTACAATTTCCGAGAATCGCTGGGCTAGCCTCTTATACTCTCGCTTTACAATTTCCGAGAATCGCTGGGCTAGCCTCTTATACTCTCGCTTTACAATTTCCGAGAATCGCTGGGCTAGCCTCTTATACTCTCGCTTTACAATTTCCGAGAATCGCTGGTCTAGCCTCTTATACTCTCGCTTTACAATTTCCGAGAATCGCTGGTCTAGCCTCTTATACTCTCGCTTTACAATTTCCGAGAATCGCTGGTCTAGCCTCTTATACTCTCGCTTTACAATTTTTGAGAATCGCTGGTCTAGACTCTTATACACTCGCTTTACAATTGTAAAGATACGTTTATTTTCCCCTCAACAATTTACCTCTGAAAACAGCGGTCTTTTACATTGCTATGTACAGTTCTATTATTGCATAGACGCATTTTCTTTTTTTTTTTTTTTGGTTTATTTTGTTATTAGTCAAGCGTGTAAAAATCTAATTGACTCTATGGTTCTTTCTGCTCATGTTACTAAGAAAATAGCGCTGTATGTTTGGACAAAGTAATGTAGTGTTGATGTAAGGGAAATATAGCGATAGAACGATTACACTTGACAAAAGAATACACTGTTATCCCAAATTTGTGGTACGCGTAACTTGTAGCCACAAGAAGAGTTTTTGTGGGAGAATAAAATCAATGTGCTGAATACTGACAGAGGATGAAACAAATCAATGTGCTGAATACTGACAGAGGATGAAACAAATCAATGTGCTGAATACTGACAGAGGATGAAACAAATCAATGTGCTGAATACTGACAGAGGATGAAACAAATCAATGTGCTGAATACTGACAGAGGATGAAACAAATCAATGTGCTGAATACTGACAGAGGATGAAACAAATCAATGTGCTGAATACTGACAGAGGATGAAACAAATCAATGTGCTGAATACTGACAGAGGATGAAACAAATCAATGTGCTGAATACTGACAGAGGATGAAACAAATCAATGTGCTGAATACTGACAGAGGATGAAACAAATCAATGTGCTGAATACTGACAGAGGATGAAACAAATCAATGTGCTGAATACTGACAGAGGATGAAACAAATCAATGTACCCATGGGCGTATTCATGGGGGGGGGGGGGCAAAGAGGGCATTTGCCCCCCCCCATACATTTTGAAAAAATGTCATAAAGTTGTTGTTTGCCCCCTCTGGAAAAATTCCTAGCGACGCCCATGAATGTGCGGAATACTGACAGATGTTGAATCAAATCTTTATATAATGGACTGGACAAGATATCACCTATACTCAGCAATCGTCCAAAAGAATAGCTGGAACACCACAAAAAATACATTACAAATTTTCAGAAAAATAAACCACATTAACCATTAGCAATACATTTTCTTTTAATAAAAATGCAGTAAAAAGCAAGTGAACAGTCAGGGGCCATAAGAAAAACAGTAAAAAGCAAGTGAACAATCGGGAGCCATATGAAAAACAGTAAAAAGCAAGTGAACAGTCAGGAGCCATAAGAAAAACAGTAAAAAGCAAGTGAACAATCGGGAGCCATATGAAAAACAGTAAAAAGCAAGTGAACAGTCAGCAGCCATATGAAAAACAGTAAAAAGCAAGTGAACAGTCAGGGGCCATAAGAAAAACAGTAAAAAGCAAGTGAACAGTCAGGGGCCATAAGAAAAACAGTAAAAAGCAAGTAAACAATCGGGAGCCATATGAAAAACAGTAAAAAGCAAGTGAACAGTCAGGAGCCATATGAAAAACAGTAAAAAGCAAGTGAACAGCCAGGGGCCATAAGAAAAACAGTAAAAGCAAGTGAACAATAAGGAGCCATATGAAAAACAGTAAAAAGCAAGCGAACAGTCAGGGGCCATATGAAAAACAGTAAAAAGCAAGCGAACAGTCGGGGGCCATATGAAAAACAGTAAAAAGCAAGTGAACAATCGGGAGCCATATGAAAAACAGTTAAAAGCAAGTGAACAGTCAGGAGCCATATGAAAAACAGTAAAAAGCAAGTGAACAGCCAGGGGCCATAAGAAAAACAGTAAAAGCAAGTGAACAATAAAGAGCCATATGAAAAACAGTAAAAAGCAAGCGAACAGTCAGGGGCCATATGAAAAACAGTAAAAAGCAAGCGAACAGTCAGGGGCCATATGAAAAACTGTAAAAAGCAAGTGAACAATCGGGAGCCATATGAAAAACAGTAAAAAGCAAGTGAACAGCCAGGGGCCATAAGAAAAACAGTAAAAAGCAAGTAAACAATCGGGAGCCATATGAAAAACAGTAAAAAGCAAGTGAACAGTCAGGAGCCATATGAAAAACAGTAAAAAGCAAGTGAACAGCCAGGGGCCATAAGAAAAACAGTAAAAGCAAGTGAACAATAAGGAGCCATATGAAAAACAGTAAAAAGCAAGCGAACAGTCAGGGGCCATATGAAAAACAGTAAAAAGCAAGTGAACAATTGGGAGCCATATGAAAAACAGAAAAAAAGCAAGTGAACAGTCGGGAGCCATATGAAAAACAGTAAAAAGCAAGTGAACAGCCAGGGGCCATAAGAAAAACAGTAAAAGCAAGTGAACAATAAAGAGCCATATGAAAAACAGTAAAAAGCAAGCGAACAGTCAGGGGCCATATGAAAAACAGTAAAAAGCAAGTAAACAATCGGGAGCCATATGAAAAACAGTAAAAAGCAAGTGAACAGTCAGGAGCCATATGAAAAACAGTAAAAAGCAAGTGAACAGCCAGGGGCCATAAGAAAAACAGTAAAAGCAAGTGAACAATAATGAGCCATATGAAAAACAGTAAAAAGCAAGCGAACAGTCAGGGGCCATATGAAAAACAGTAAAAAGCAAGTGAACAATTGGGAGCCATATGAAAAACAGAAAAAAGCAAGTGAACAGTCAGGAGCCATATGAAAAACAGTAAAAAGCAAGGGAACAGCCAGGGGCCATAAGAAAAACAGTAAAAGCAAGTGAACAATAAAGAGCCATATGAAAAACAGTAAAAAGCAAGCGAACAGTCAGGAGCCATATGAAAAACAGTAAAAAGCAAGCGAACAGTCAGGGGCCATATGAAAAACTGTTAAAAGCAAGTGAACAATCGGGAGCCATATGAAAAACAGTAAAAAGCAAGCGAACAGTCAGGGGCCATATGAAAAACAGTAAAAAGCAAGTGAACAGTCAGGAGCCATATGAAAAACAGTAAAAAGCAAGCGAACAGCCAGGGGCCATAAGAAAAACAGTAAAAGCAAGTGAACAATAAGGAGCCATATGAAAAACAGTAAAAAGCAAGCGAACAGTCAGGAGCCATATGAAAAACAGTAAAAAGCAAATGAACAGTCAGGAGCCATATGAAAAACAGTAAAAAGCAAGCGAACAGCCAGGGGCCATAAGAAAAACAGTAAAAGCAAGTGAACAATAAGGAGCCATATGAAAAACAGAAAAAGCAAGCGAACAGTCAGGAGCCATATGAAAAACAGTAAAAAGCAAGCGAACAGCCAGGGGCCATAAGAAAAACAGTAAAAGCAAGTGAACAATAAGGAGCCATATGAAAAACAGTAAAAAGCAAGCGAACAGTCAGGAGCCATATGAAAAACAGTAAAAAGCAAGCGAACAGTCAGGGGCCATATGAAAAACCATCCAAATAGCCCCCATCCTCCCTCTGCATTCATTTAAGCCTCGGGCTAGGCGTTTAAAAAAAAAAGGCCCTCGATACAAAATTTCTAAGGGAGATAATCACGTTGCATTCAAATTTCGGGGCCCTTACAGCAGTGGTACCCCAACCTTTTTCTTGCCACGGACCGGTCAGCGTTTGATAAATTCACACACGCGCGCGCGCATACACACACACATACACACACACATATATAACATTATTTCCAAATGTTGTTTGGTTAATTTCCATATTTGTGTGTGTGTAGTGTGTGTGCGTGTAGTGTGTGTGTGTGTAGTGTGTGTGTGTAGTGTGTGTGTAGTGTGTGTGTGGTGTGTGTGTGTGTGTATGTAAGACATAAAATCGATAGGTTGATCCTATTTTACAGTAATGGCAAATCCCAAACAATAATCAATACGTCCAACACCCTTTCTTCAGATCAGTATTGATCAGGCCAACCAATCGAACACCGAATGAAACTCGATTTTTTTCTTATTACAGGACATCCGCCTCTAATGGTGGGCGACACGATGGCAGAAGCCGGCCATTGATGGTTTTTGTGACTAATTGACATTGTGACAGACTTTCTATCTTTCCAACTTTCATTGTGATAAACTATAATTGTAAAAAAATGTAAAATTCCCTTAAGCCCTAACGGGTCATCGGGTCAGATGAAGTGTAGAATTCATCTGTTTCTATAACCTCGGCTTATGAAGGGGATTGTGTGGTTAGCACAAAGCCCAGCCGCCTTTACTCCCCCAACTTATAGTCAGGTACCCATTTAAAGATGGGTGGACTTGTGGGACGGGTGGTCGAGTGGTGTAGAGCGCTTGAATGTCGACCAGAGGGTCCCGGGCTCGAATCTCAGTGAGAACCTTGGGACTTTTTCAGGTCCTGGTGATACTATGATTGTGTCGAACTATATTTGTGATACAATATCATAGTGACAAACTGTATCTGTGACACAATATCAAAGTGACAAACTGTATTTGTGACACAATATCAGAGTTACAAACTGTATGTGTGACACAATATCATAGTGAGAAAATATCCTTGTGTCGAACGATATTTGTGACAAACTATCGTTGTGTCGAACAATGCCTGTGTCGACTACCTTTATAACATACATTTCTTATGATATTTCTTGATGACAAACTTGTTGTATGATAAATGTCCCATGTGTCGAAATTTCATAGTTAAAATAATACGTATTCCTAATAGAAAAAACGTTATTCCCAAACATGGTAAATCTTGAAAAAAGTTCACTATGTAACAAACTGGTATTTGCGACAGACTTGAATTTGTAGCAAAACGTGTTGAAAATTCACTTTGACAAACCATTCGGTTCGGTGATACGAATAGTACAATCTAATTGAATCCGATGTAATAATTGACGTTTTTCATTAGTCAGGGAGTGGATGTGTGTTTGGTGGAACACAAAAAAAAATATACATGCATCCTATGGGAGGGGGGGTATGGGTTAGAAGTGGCTTACAAACAATACCAGCCCACGAGTTCATCCAGCGATACCCCACAAAATTCGCCCCCAGCATCTGTAAATATTTATTGACGTTTCACTTAAATTTTTTTTTTTTTTTTTTACAGAATAGGTTCTAATTTTTTTTTTTATTTGGGACCCTCAAAGAATTCCATTTTTGGTTTCTTGCGAAAATTTAAAAAGTAGACAATCCGAAACGTATAGTATATTGTCACTGTTGAGTAATTGTCAGACTAACTGTTGAGTAATTGTAGGACTCACTGTTGAGTAATTGTAGGACTCACTGTTTAGTAATTGTAAGACTCACTGTTGAGTAATTGTAGGACTCACTGTTGAGTAATTGTAGGACTCACTGTTGAGTAATTGTAAGACTCACTGTTGAGTAATTGTAGGACTCACTGTTGAGTAATTGTAAGACTCACTGTTGAGTAATTGTAAGACTCACTGTTGAGTAATTGTAGGACTCACTGTTGAGTAATTGTAGGACTCACTGTTGAGTAATTGTAGGACTCGCTGTTGAGTAATTGTTAGACTTATTTGCTGCAACTCTATCCCAATCTTCTATCGACCCACCGGTGTTGTTTAATCCACACCTTGAGACTCAGTGAATTAGACGTTAACGTTACAGTACAAGTTACAGTACAAGTTACAGTACAAGTTACAGTACAAGTTACAGTACTACATTGCTGTTCAAATACTCCCGAGTTTCACTAAGCGAAAATTCTGTAGACTCATGTCGTATATACAAATAAATAAATAGAATAAAGTACCATTTGGTCTAATCTCTAATCATAGTGCCATAAGGTCCAATCATAGTACCATAAGGTCTAATCATATGGCCATTTGATCTGATCATAGCACCATTTGGTCTAATCTCTAATCATAGTACCATAAGGTCCAATCATAGTAACATTTGGTCTAACCAAAGTAAGATTAGTTCTAACCAAAGTACCATTTGGTCTCATCATAGTACCATAAGATCCAACCATAGTACCATTACTACAAATGCCAATGCTGGGTTTTCTTTTCATCTATATAAAATATAAAAAATAAAGAAAAAAACAATTCAGACATTGTAGAGTAGAATACGTCTCTGTTGAGATTATTGATTGAAGAATTTTCTGCTAGATGATCGATTTTTATAATAAAAATAAAACGGGGCGTGAAGAGTAAAAGAAAGGAAAGATTAAAAAAAATGGTTGAGTCTCAATAGAGTCTGTCGGAGGTGAGGAAAAACCGAACCCACTGACTCACGTGAAGAGGGAGTGTTTCTATCTATCTATCTATCTATCTATCTATCTATCTATCTATCTATCTATCTATCTATCTATCTATCTATCTATCTATCTATCTATCTATCTATCTATCTATCTATCTATCTATCTATCTATCTATCTATCTATCTATCTATCTATCTATCTATCTATCTATCTATCTATCTATCTATCTATCTATCTATCTATCTATCTATCTATCTATCTATCTATCTATCTATCTATCTATCTATCTATCTATCTATCTATCTATCTATCTATCTATCTATCTATCTATCTATCTATCTATCTATCTATCTATCTATCTATCTATCTATCTATCTATCTATCTATCTATCTATCTATCTATCTATCTATCTATCTATCTATCTATCTTTCTATCTATCTATATCTTTTTGTTTGCCAATCTGTCCGTCTGCATCTATCTTCGTGTCTGTCTATCTATCAAGAATCTCCTTCTTTGCCTGTGGTTTTAATCACTACACTGATACATGTTGCCAAAAAAAAAATAAATTACTTTGAGTACTCACAGAGCTGTTTTTATGAATAGGCAAAATAGTTGAGCCTCTGACATGACACACCCCCTCCCTCCACTGTAAAAGCGACCCCCTATAAGTATTTTCCTATTAAATATGATGCAAAGAGGTTCACTAAAAGGGGCCTTGCATAAAAAAGAAAGAGTGTTATAGACACCTTGAGCTCACCGACCATATCTTAAGTCTTTGCCTTGGTCCTCGCATATCTAAAATTCTCTATCTTGGGGGAGGGGGGGGAAGCATCATATCTTAAAGTTTCCACCTCGGGCACCCAACCATTTCTTTTAAGTCTCAGCCTTGAGCCAACGATAATTTATGGAAGTCTGAGCAAGGGGCCATCAAATACCAAAGTACCAGACCCAGACCTGCCATAATTTTTTTTTTTTCTAAATCTATTACCGGTATTTTTAAAAAGCATATGTGTTGTAACTTTTTTTTTTTTAAAAGCAGAGTGAGAGAAAAAAAAAATTATTTAGCACAGCCACATATGAATTAACAATGTAAACTGTGTTCAGTTGCGCGTAGAGTTTGACACTATTTTTTTTTTTTGCTGTGGTCCCCACTAGATGAAGAAGAGATAATTTTGGCTCTATTTTTTTTTTCTTGACGCAATGCTTGAAAAAAATTACCGGAAATACGATGCCAACTCTCAGCGGGACACCATAATATACCAGCGCACCCATAGTGGAAAAGTTATGTAGAGATACACAGCGATATAATATTTTCGTTTGAAAACAAACTAGAAATTGAAGGTCTCCAGTAATTTGTGTGACTCATCCCCCCAAAATCAAGCATCGCATTAGGACAAGTTGAGCACATTCAATTATAAACAAAAGAACATTTGTTCGGAACTTTCCCGTGAGGGGTACCCGTAGAAATACTTTTAGCACCCTTTGGGCGTACAGTCGTAGTAAAATATATTCTTAAGAACCCCTGTGTTGCGCCACGAGTGGCCACGCATGAGTTTGTTCCCCATTCGTATTATGTTTAAAATAAAGCAGAAATAGAAATACTTTTGACAATCAAATAATTTATACATGCGTCATACATGATGAAAAAGTAATTCAAAAAAAATATTCAACTGGAACCGCAATAGGCGGTGAACCCAAAGAAGAGCTACATTGCACATGGCAGTGTTATCCTTAAGACCCACTGTGCCTTGGGCCTACGAACTTTAAGGGATCCCCAAAAAGTAGAACATTTATTTATGGCATGGGGTCCCCTTTAAACTTAGTGATGTAAAAGTGCAAAGGGCCCATGCAGAACGTAAGACGGCCCTAGGGTACAAGCTACTCTGTGATGTAAATAAATAAAAAAACCGCGATGTGTGCACGCTGTCTCCATAGCGGTGTACAGAAGCGTCCCTGAAATAATTGGTCCACTGGGAGCTGATACATTGTCTCCTCCTCTGTAAACGAACTTTTATTGTGGAATATATGTCAAGTAACAGTGGGCCCGCAAAGTAGTACCCAAGGTGGATATCCCTCACCTGTCCATGTAAAGATGAGATATTTATCTTGTAGATCCTATAAACTTTATCCGATAGTGCAAAAACCACGCAGGCACGACGGGAGACACTGAGGGAGCTTTCAAAATAACTTGAAAAAAATTATTTAGTTTTTTACTGGAGATGTGGAAATGGTGGCCGAGTGGTGTAGATGCTCGACTGTAAAACTGAGAGTCCTGGGGTTCGATCCTCTGTGAGAACCAAGAAAATTTGTCCAGGTTCTAGTGAGAGCTGGTCAACGTCCCACAAATGCACCCAGCTTTAACTGGGTACCTGACTTAAGTTGGGGAAGTAAAGGCGGCTGGGCGTTGTGCTAACCACTCAATCCCTTTATATGCCGAGGTTGCAGAAACAGGTGAATTCTAAACTTCCTCTGCCCCGATGACCCTCTAGGGTTAAGGGAACTTTACTTTACTTAGCTACTGGAGATCGAAGCCAGGACCATAAGTTCGACGTTCAATAGCCTTACAACACGACCATCCGTCCTTATCAACCTTTCAACCTTCTGTCTAGGCCTCATATAATGGTGTGTTATACAGTCAATATACCCCATTAAGCCATCTAAGATTGTGTGTTATAAAGTAAACCTACCGTCTAAGCCTCCTATGATGGTGTATTATACAGTAAACCTACCCTCTAACCCGCCTATGATTGTGTATTATACAGTAAACCTACCCTCTAACCCGCCTATGATGGTGTATTATACAGTAAACCTACCGTCTAACCCGCCTATGATTGTGTATTATACAGTAAACCTACACTCTAACCCGCCTATGATGGTGTATTATAAAGTAAACCTACCCTCTAAGTTAGTTGTCCTTCAGCGAAATATTTTGAATTGTGTGTGTGGGGGGGGGGCGGCTCTCTAGAACTAAATTACCCCCCCCCACCCTATCGGTGGCCCCTCAGGTCCCACCCGCCAGCCCCGCCGTCTCCGTACAAACGAATAATGACGCCGGTAACTAATCAACACTGTAAGCATTTTTTTTTCTAGCGTTATGAGGATTATGTCCCTTAATTATGGCAGTGTTTCTCAAAGCGTGGTATCCGTACCCTACGGGGTTACGCAAAGAGTTTGTCTTGGGGGGTATGCGCTGAAACGGGCTGAGAACTGTGGGTAACCATGATCGGCTAAAGCGAAAACTATTAGATTAAGGGAAAACATGTCCGTAAGAACAATATGCAAGTTATTATTTGTCGCGCTTTTTATTCTAGGGTTCTCGCTATTATTTAAATAAAAATGGGGGTACTCAAATGCCGAACGTTTGGGAAACACTGCTGCAAGGTGATAATAAAAAAAACAAAAAACAAAAAGGAATGTTAAAATCACGGCTTTGCGATGAGGTGGTTACATTAACGGACGTCGCTGTAAAGCAATGTCCCGCTAAAACACCGGTTTGCCTTGAGACAAATAGGACCGGGTTAGCCGCAAAACAATGCCAGGTGTACTGAACTTATCATTAGAAATTAATGGCATAGGTATTGAACATTAGTGTTCAAAGAGATGACATCAAAGATAATGGATTCGTTCAATGATCCGCAAATTTTCAGTTCTTGAACATGTCATGTTCAGAAATGAGTTAGGCGAGTTCGTTCGGAAATATTATTTTTTTTTTGGCTCCAAGAGATTTAGATCTGTGTTCATGCCCTGATTGTGACAGAATTGAACACGTACGTTCGGTAGAGCGTTACAAAAAAAGTAATCCACAGTAATAGATAAATAAAATGCCATAAAATCGGTGTCATTGATAGAATATATATTTACTTGCGTTTTTTTTTTAAAGATGCGATGATGGTTGTAGTCTGGCTCAAAGATTTTAAGGGCGGCTTTGACATATGAGGGTGGGGCGGGTGGTGCGAGTAGTGTAGAGCGCTTGACTGTCGACCGTAGGGTCCAGGGGTCGAATCTCAGTGAGAACCTTGGGACATTTACTGGTAAAAGTCCCACAAGTCCACCCACTTTAAATGGGTACCTGACTTAAGTTGGGGAAGTAAAGGCGGCTGGCCGTTGTGCTGAACCACACAATCCCTTCATATGCCGAGGTTATGGAAACATATGAATTCCACACTTCATCTGACTCGATGGCCCGCTTGTGGGACGAATTTGAAACAGAATGAGAAAGTGTACAATTTATGTAAGCCCTCTATATGCTGTCACTAGATAGTCAAACTTGTATACTTAGCAGACATAATTGGGGGGCCTCCCAAAAATTATCCGAGTGAGCAATAGTCATATATACTTAAATATTTGACTTATAATATCTGGATTTAAAAATGGCCCCATATCTCAAATATATTAGGGCTTTTTCAAGTCTAATTCCGGCCCTGCGAATGAATGAGCTAAAAAAAATAGATATACAAAGTGAAAAAAAAATCCTCAAGATATGTGCTGAAAAAATCCCCACCATAGTCGATTGTGCAATGACCTTGGAGGTACCACGGGAGATATAGCGGAGGGGGGGACTTTCTCCATGACCCATTAACCATTGGGCCTCACCGAAGATCGAATCAGGGGCCCCCAGGTCGAAATTCATGCGCTTTACCGCACGACCAACCGTCCCGCCATGTGGCAGTGCGGTAGGGCAGCGCTCGATCGCTAAACCGAAAGGTCCGAGTTTGAGTCGCGGTCATTGTTGGAACTTTTCTAGATCCCGAACAATGCCCATAACTAAATCCACTAAGCTTACAAACGGATGGCCGACATTTGTTTTGGGAAAGTAAAGATGGTAGGGTAATGTTCTATCTGCCCATTGGCGCTAGTTGCAAAATGTCGCGTATCATTGTTCTAGGGCAGTGTTCCACACAATCGGTGTGCTGTGCAACACGGGTGTGAGACGGTGGTGTGTGTGTCGCGGCCTAAAGCTGAAACGTGAACACATTTGTTCATAAAAATAAAAAAGCTAGAACAAATTTAGACCATGCTAAATTAGAAATTTAGGATATGCCATTTTTTTTTATATTGTTTATTTTTGTATAACTACATAAACGTAAACTTATGTATTTATCTATTTTTCCCACTCTTATAATTTGTTTTAGTGTACCGCTGAGGTTTCATTAGATTTGAAATGTGTCGCGAGCGGAAAAAAAAAAGGGTTGGCGAAACTCTGTTCTTTGACACCAGCGAAACGTGTAACAACTGTCAAACGATTTCGTGTATTTGTGTAAGGCAATACTCCAACCCACGACATCGTAGTCGAAACGTGCTTTTCAAAGTAATCGAATTAAAATTAGATTGTTGGACGATACCACGGCCGCTCTAACTATCTGAGAGCCCTATGCGGAGACATTCATAAGTTGTTTTTAGGGCCAATGGCAAAACGGCATTTGGGCCCCCCCCTCGCACATAGCATTCAATTAAAAATAAATGAATACTTAGAGCCCTTTTGGCCGGTGTGTTCTTAGGTGGTTCTGACGATATTTAAACTCCACCCACTTTTAACCTTTCCAACCCCCCCCCCCCTCCACACCTCTCCCTTTTACCTTCCGTGCAACAGTTAGCTCGAAATGATAATTACTTCCCCTTTTTTAATTTTCAACAATTTATATTTTTTATGTCTTTCATAGTTTTCTATTGACTTATGTTCGTAGCGATAATATATTACGTATTAAATTTCATCAATGCAAATATATACATTACTGGGCTAAATATATATACATATACATACATATACATATATATATATATATATATATATATTATATATATAAAGGTCATAACTGACAGAAATGAAGCCATCAACTTCACGTTCGACCGCCATTAAGAGGAAGGCATCGATCCAACAAAATTGTAAGAGTTGCACACCTTTGGATTGCCGTTCAGTGAAATTATATTAAAAGTATGGGCAGAGAGTGTGGTTGTAGTGACTGATTAACTCCCATGGGCTGAAAATGTTTATCTAGCCTCGTGGAACATTCGCAATGAAAAAGCAATGGAGGGGGTTGGGTGGAGGGGTTACAAGGAAACGATGACTCTATATGAATTTATGTTTTTCTTTGACATAGTCTAGAAAACTGTAATAATATTTTATGAAAATAGAGAATTAGAGAGAACAAAAAAGGAAAGTGTAAATTTTTCTTCCTTTGGTTATAAAGATGACAAAACTTGTGTAACTAATTCACTCTTTTCATGAACGGGATATTTTTTGGTTTAGGCAGTATTTCTGAGGAAAATGAATTCATTATATTTTCCAAGTTAATTAAATTATTTAACATGACTCGGCCTTCATTAATGGTGTCAGGGAAATACAACTCTCAATCAACTTTACACTTTTTTTTTTTTACAGATTTTTAGCGACAATGGTATTTTATTTTTTTTTTTCTGATTTGAAACATTTAAAACGAAACATATGATAAAGTTTTAATAATGATTATATAAATTTAGCGATTAGTTTTAGGGGAGGGGTTATTATTTTCGGATAAATATGAGCAAGAAAGAAATTTATCTAAAGACGGAAACTTGTACGGTTGACTAGCAGTGATACACGGCAGACGGTAACGAGGGTGCGCGTTATGACATGACGACGTAAGAATCAACAAAACAGGTCAGACACGGCTGTTAATGGAAGGATTGCAATATGGTTGAAGGAAAATATGTCTTTTTTCTAATCAATTTTCATGTAAGTAAAATTTTTTCATTCTTTTTTTCCCCCTCACATATTTTCAATGTTTAATTGAAAAACAGAGCTTTGAAACCGTAAAACAAATATATTCCGAATTGTTTCAGTCATTAAATGGGAAAGATTTATTTTAAAATATGCATTATATATTACATTTTAATTCGTCAATTTGTATAATACGATTATTTTTTCAAGAAATTCCAAAAAGAAAAAAAAAATGAACTATAACTGCAGAATTTGATATTTATATTAAAAGTAGATATTTAACAACATACAGAGCCGGATTTACAATTAAAGATGCCCTAGGCCCTACAATCATTTGAGGCCCGATTTTGAAAATTCAAAAATATTGCTAAGTTTTTTTTTTTGAATTTGTGTATATTGCCTAACATTTTGGGGCCCCTTATCTCGCAGGGGGCCCTAGACAATGGACTACTCGGCCTATCTCTAAGTTCGGTCCTTGCCACGTAAGAAGTAAAAAAAGAAAACAAAAAGCTTGTTTTTTTAAATGTTTAATCTATCCAACAGTTAAAACTCAATTTGAAATGTTCAATCTATCCAACAGTTAAAACTCAATTTGAAATGTTCAATCTATCCAACAGTTAAAACTCAATTTGAAATGTTCAAACTATCCAACAGTCAAAACTCAAATTTTTAAATGTTCAATCTATCCAACAGTTAAAACTCAATTTTTAAATGTTCAATCTATCCAACAGTTAAAACTCAATTTTTTAAATGTTGTAATAACGTTACAAATGTACCCTTTTTTTTTTTCTCTCTACACATATTTTGCGCAATCGAAATGCCTTGTATAATAATTACATAAGTGATTGTAACTGTAAGATATACACTGAACATTTCAGATATGCATGTTTATGATATAGCTCTCCTTTAAAGACACGGAACTCGTCCATAATTTTTTAATCATCTGTCCAGTGGCGGTAATAGAGGGAGTGGCCCCACGCTAGGAATAGCTGTTGGTTTTGTGACGTAACGAAAATAAACGATTGCCACCAGTGCCGCTTATAACCCCCCCCCCCTTTCTCTAATCCCAGGATAATCGCCTTAGACCCCACAATAATACTGCAAATACAGCTAGTATATAACCCCCCCCCGCATAAAATCAAAGGCTGCAGGTTTTTTTTTTTTTTGGCGAAATTTAACATTTAGAGAGTTGTTCCACATTAGCGAATACGGGCATAGCTGTTCTCAGGTATCTGTAGGCACTAGGAAGAGACTTTCAGAGATTTTTTTGGGGTGGGGCGGGAAACGGGGTAGGAGGAGGGGGCGGTTAGACGTCAGAATCTGTCGGGGCACTCTAAGCCCCCCAGATATAACATAATATAAAATTGAATGGGACACCCTTTCGAAAATGGCGGACCTAGGCAGTGTACCTAGATTGTTTTGTCTTAAACAGGGGTCGGAAATCTTTTTGAATCGAGGGCCACATTTGGGTTCATCGGGCCGATGTTTGACAAAAAAAGTAATCTACATTAAAGGTAGACATCGTAACATAAAAGGCCAGTGCTAAAAAAACGAGTAACGAGAGC
>JAGDYQ010000267.1:217500-265000 GCA_021962125.1 Bulinus truncatus | reverse complement strand
CTGCTCTCGTTTAACCTCTCGCCCATGGAGAGTCGCACAATCCCGAGAGTTAATACACCTCAGTAAATACAAATGAGGCAATTAAATGTTTTTCGGGCGGCCCAGTACACTTTTATCCACGGACCGGCACCGTATCAGACGACAGAGTGTAATATTTGTATGTATCAGACGACTGAGTGTAATATTTGTATGTATCAGACGACTGAGTGTAATATTTGTATGTATCAGACGACAGAGTGTAATATTTGTATGTATCAGACGACTGAGTGTAATATTTGTATGTATCAGACGACAGAGTGTAATATTTGTATGTATCAGACGACAGAGTGTAATACTTGTATGTATCAGACGACTGAGTGTAATATTTGTATGTATCAGACGACAGAGTGTAATACTTGTATGTATCAGACGACTGAGTGTAATATTTGTATGTATCAGACGACAGAGCGTAATATTTGAATGTATCAGACGACAGAGTGTAATATTTGAATGTATCAGACGACAGAGTGTAATATTTGAATGTATCAGACGACAGAGTGTAATATTTGAATGTATCAGACGACAGAGTGTAATATTTGTATGTATCAGACGACAGAGTGTAATATTTGTATGTATCAGATGACAGAGGTTAAGCTGAACTAGTTTAGGTTTAACATTTCATCGCCTTATTTTTATTTTTTTTTTCATTTTAGTCAATGGAAGAAAGTAATAAAATCGTACACAAACATTTTCTCAACGGTACATCAAATTATATAATTAAAAAAGATTTTTTTTAAAGATAAACTTTTGATTTTAAATAGTACAAGTGTATAAGTTGTACAAGTGGTACAAGTGGTACAATTGTATAAGATATAAATATAACAAAGAACACAAACAAGACTTAACACAGTGAATGAAATTTCTTTTTTTTAACTACGCCGTACGTTTGTGTGATAATCAGGTACAAATATCACGCCCGCGAAATATATATTTTAAGAGTACATGCTGACCTCCGTGTGTTTCGCACCAGTTTGAATCATATCGCGGCGTTGTCTTGCTGACATGCCTTTTATTGCGGGTCGTAAAAAAATTCATATCGTACAAGAAGGAACGTCCCACTGTTTTAATCAAAACTCAATGAGTCACATGGGAGATAATTAAAATTTACAAGTCAAGATTCGCCATGTTCAGTGGATCTCAATAATCTATGTGCCCCCCCCCCCCGTTAAAATTAATTCTCATCCTTAATGGGGGAGGTGATGGGTTGGGGTGGGGGGGTGGTTCCGTGCCTAACTGGATAAGAAGCCACTGTTTTAAAAAATATTGTGTTTTTAACTCTTTCTGGGCTATAATTCTTTCTGATTTTGGTTTATCTGTAGTTTATCTTTAACAGCATCATAAATCTACCGCTATCAGTTCTATCGCAATATTGAAATTTTTGATCAGCTTAGAGCAGTGGGTCTTAAAATTTGTTGATTTTGCGCGACCCATCGGCAAAGAAATCAAGAATATATAGATACGATTGTATGCAATCTTAAAGATGTACGTATTATCATTATATTTGGCGACCCCCCTTCAAATTAGCTGGCGATTCCCCCCCCCCCTACACCCATACTTTGAGAATCACTGTATTTGTTTTTATTAACCCCTGCCTGTCGACTTCAGCTCATGCGCTGAAGGTGAATGGAATGATTCATGCATTCACACAGTAACCTAAGATAAGAAATTAAGAGTTAATTGGGAAAAAAAGAGAATAGGATCAATCAATCATAAGCTCAAAACAAACTTCAAGCCTTCGTTCAATTTAATTTTCGTCAGCTACCACGTTACATGTTTTGGATCGTAGACACAGGCCCGTAGCCAGGTCAAAGTAAGCAGGGGAGCACCAATTCCCAGCAAGGGGGCAGTTTTTCTCATTTTAGTTAGTTTTTCTTTATTTTTACCTCCCTTTCTTTTTAAGCGGGGGGGGGGGGACTCCACACCTAGCTGGGGGGGGGGCACGGCCCCCCAGTGCCCCCCTTGGCTACGGGGCTGCGTAGACACAGACTTTTTTTTATGATCATGCACATTTATATATTACTAGCTGTACCCTGCAAAACCTTTGCATAGAGTTATATCCCCTTAGGCTTGATCGGTAGGCTAGGTTATTTTTTAGTTTGTGTGTGATTTCGGGCAGATCCGATTGTTTTCATGATTGTATTTTAAACTGCAATACTGCTGTATTAGTTCTTTACTTTCGATTTAACGCAGAGGCCAAATCGCTTTTACATATATTATTCTGTTGCAAATCTCACAGGCTGCTTTCATAATACAATATACTACTTTTCTAAAGTAATATACCACTTTTGTAATGTAACATAATTCTTTTAGAATGTTATTTACTACTTTTACAATAAAATATACTACTTAAAAAAAATATACAACTTTTATAATCATATACTACATTAATTGATGAAATTCCTGATTTGTTGAAATGCAGTAATAAAATTATCAATTGCTATTTGATGTACTAATTAAATTTTATTAGATTTTATTGAATCATACAAAAAAATGGATTTCAAAACGATTTTCAAATTTTGTCTAAAAACAAAAAAAATCATTGTTTCTTAGTCCCCCATTTATGGTGTTTTTATGTTATTTATAATTAAACTTAACTGTATATTATTGTTTATTTTATGGATATAACAGCATTAAGTTGGTAATTTAATTATTTAAAAAAATTCTAATCTACAAGTAACTAAAAAAAAAAGAAATGGATATCCGACAAAAAGAGCATTAATATTTATAGAGATGTATAGAACTTGAAACAGTTATCAGTTTTACATCCTGCTTATTGAAAGCTGACTATGTGAGTCTAGGGTATTCGTGTACATAGGCGCGCTAATGTTGGATGACGGACCCTCGCCCATTAAGACAAACTAGGGTACTAAGTACTATACTAAGTACTATAGTAAGTGCTATACTAAGTACTATACTAAGTACTATACGCCATATACAACCTATGCGCCATATTCGCCCTATACACCCTAAACGCCCAATTCAACCAAAAAAAGCTCCATTCAACCATACACGCCCGCTGCACCGTATGCACCCTACACGCCATATACACCCTATGCACCATATACGCCCAATGCACCTCATGCGACATATGCGCCCTATGCACTCTATGCACCCTGTACGCCATATACACCCTATGCACCATATGCGCTCTACATGTTCGCCGTTTAATTCGCCTCTGCGTTTGTGATTTGGCAGGTCGTGGAAGAAACGCAGAAGCAAAATAGCTATCATGTCATGCTCTGAAGGAGTACCGTACTGGTGAAAAGTGGGGGTGGGGGTGGGGGGGTGGGGAAGGGAGCCAGGGGCAGGGAGGGGAATCGGAACGACCTGCTGGGGTATGAATTTATGACCTCCCACCGGGATGTAGATTCATCTGTCAAAAGGCTACGTGACTGGCAAATGAAAGCAAAGCACATGTAGCAAGCAATACGCCAAAGTTCGTATTACTTTACTGCTATGTTAAAATATTTCCATATCCTGTTCTATATGTCACCGACACAAGCGCGCACATACACTGTAATGAGAATAATAGTTATTTACGTTGCCAAAGTAGATAACTTACTTTTTTTTGTAACCTGCGTATTTTGCCGTATCTGGACAAAACTCCCAGCGGACAACTCCCCCCCCCCCGTCCACGGACAAAATCTCCAGCGGACAAAACCCCCACTTGACCTAACCCATAACTTTTATTATAAAATCTATTATTTGGCCCCAATTTTTATTACACAGTATATATATATATATATATATATATATATATATATATATATATATATATATATATATATATATATATATATACGTGAACGCGAATAAGCTCTATTAGCCCTTCTAGCCACAGTGATCAAAAGTCAATCCCTCGTTAGCTTTACATCAACAGGAAGCTTATCTTACCAGGTAAAACAAACAAAAGTATTGGTTTTAGCCCAATGTTAAACTGACTTTATCTTGATTTTACCCTTTATTCTCTTACAAGACACGCATTTTTTAGCAGGAGGTAAAACAAACAGCATAAGAACCACAGTGTTCGAAAGCCAATCCTTTTTTTTTTTCGGTAAAACAACATAGGAACATGCCTATTGATATATACTGTGTTGAAAGAAATGATCGTATATATCGACAAACATTTCCCTTAGCCCATGGTCAAGATTGTATATATATATATATATATATATATATATAAGTATCAATAATATCGACTCAAATTAAATCTTAATATTTTGGGCGGTTTCGCCCGCTGAGGGTTTTGTCTTACACTCGTATTTTGCACATCTTTTTATATTGCGGATTCTAAAAATAGACCGACTTGAGCATAAGAATAATTGAACATGAACAATTAGATACAAAAAATAAATAAAAATAGAGCAGATTTTGAAATAAAGTATTATTTGTAGTTTATGAATTGGATGTGCATATAACGTAGGCTTATTTAGCTGGTTTACTTTTGTCTCGCATAAGTTACGAGATTTTTTAGAAAAATTTCTAACTTAAAGTGTACTGAATTTTTTTCCATCATTTTTTTCTGACCAATATTTTTCTCTTATTTTTCATGCTCTAGGTGATAATCTAGTGCAACATCACTATTTATCGCACACAGTTTGCTAATACTAGGAAGAAGTCTGGAGGTTGTGCTGCTAGAAGAAAGATTTCTTTTCCCATAATTTGAAAAAAATCCCCCCCACAAAATATACAAATAAATATTATAAAATTAAACAGCAGCCTGCATATAGCCAAAGTTTTTTTTTCTCCAAGAAGTGAAATAAAATGTTGAACAAGCCCTTTTACCGGAAGTTGATCGTTGGTGTCGTAGTTCTGACGTTAATCGTCTACGTAGCGCTTTATACTAAATATGACGCCATCAGTCGCACCTACTCAAGCACTTTCTCGGCTCCCATAATTTCGAGAATTTTCAGCAACTCGACCACTCCGTTCAACCAGACTCTACACGTGAACGTTTCTTACGCGCAGTTAGCATCTACAACATTATCTAAAGCCACAGCGACCCCACCGACAATAACCACGCCGACAGCGATGAAGCGCAAACCCATTTCCCCGAACGTCACCTGCCTCAACCGCGACGTCACGTTGGTCATCGGCGTGCCCAGCAGCAGGGACCACTTCGAGGCCAGGAAAACGGTCAGAAAGACCTGGGGCGCCATCTCCAAGGACCCGAGCGCCCACGTCATACTGCTGTTTTTCATCGGCTTCGAGACGCTGCTGCACAGCCCGATACAGCAGATGGTGGAGTCGGAGGCGAAGGAGTTCGGGGACATCATGCAGGACGACTACATAGACACCTACCGCAACCTGTCGCTGAAGACGCTCTCCATTTTGAAATGGGTCGCCGAGCAGTGCCCGAAAAGCCAGTTCGTCCTGAAAGCGGACGACGACATGTACATCAACGTCCCCGTGCTCATCGATCACCTGAAGAAACACGCCCAGAGCAACGGCCCCAACGCAACGTTCGTCCTGGGGCAGGCGTCGCGCAACGGCGAGCCCATCCGAGACAAAAACTCCAAATGGTACGCGTCTTTCAAGGAGTATAACGAGACCCGTTATCCGACGTTCGCGTTCGGCCCGTCGTACTCCATGACGACGTCTGCGGCCGGACTGCTCTACGAGGCCTCGAAGGCCCTGCCGTATTTTTACCTGGAAGACGTGTACGTCACAGGCCTGTGCGCCAGGAAGGCCGGGGTTCCCGTCCTACACAGCGGCCTGTTCTCCAACTACAGACTTCCGGTCTCGGGATGCGCGTTTCAAAATCACATATCCGGCCACGCCTTCCAGCCTGTGGAGATAGCCAAAATAGACGCCGAGATGAGAGATAAAAATATAAAGTGTGGATAAATGGATTTTAAAAGTGACGCGGATAAGACTGCTTAAAAAAAAAGAATAATATAATCAAATTGATCTTAAGATACATGCGGGTAAACAGATAAATATATTTAGTTTAGTTAGAATGATATTTAAAAAAAAAAGAGACGCGTAAATGAGAGATACGCATAATAAGGATGGTTCAATTGATTTTTTTAAAACAAAAGTAAAAAGATGAATATGATGCATAAAAAATATTGAACGTAGATGAATATGATTGTAGCGTAGATAGGGAGATTTCAGATAGTGACATTAATTGTTTTTATATTGATTTTAAAATATATGTCGATATATAAATTTGACAAAGATGTTAAGCGGCGATGAGAATAGATGAAAGATCAAAAAAACTAAGTGTGGTAAAATTGATTTTGTTTAGAATTTATTTTCAACGATTTTGTTGCGTTACATTTCTGTTTTTTAGAGCATTTTCGAAAAAAAAATGCTCTATTGTCCCCGTTTTGTCTGTCTGTCTGTCATCACCCTAGATCTCAACAACCATAAGTCCTAGACCCATGATGTATATATCATTTTGTAGGTCTTGGCCTGCCATATGTGCAGCAAAAGTTCATTTCGCGATCTGACCTCTGAGGGCCGTAAAAGTGGGCTTATAAAGTACCGTTTTTACTATATAAGCTATATTAACAAAGTAGCGCCCTAGATCTCAGCAACCATAGGTCCTAGACCCATGATGTATATATCATTTTGTAGGTCTTGGCCTGCCAAGTGTACATCAAAAGTTCATTTTGCGATAGGACCTCTGAGGGCCGGGCTTCAGGGCTCCTAAGGGGCTCATATATTATATATATGGCCCCATTCTACACCTTGTACGTTCAATAACCCATTCATTTGGTGCGAAATACTGCAGCACGTAGTTTCACCAAGATTTATTAAGAAACTCATCAAATGAAATAGTAAGCTTGTGTTCTGAGTTTAATTGGAAGTATCAGAGCTATGCAACAATTGACGGAGTTTTCGGACGATTAAATGACTACAATTTCGAATGTTTTCAATTATGAGTCCTTTTTCAGTAACCACAAACCACTTGTAGTTAGATTTAAGAGAAAATATTTTTTTTTCAAATATAAAGAAACGTCTTTATAATATTTTTTTTTACAGATATATGCATTACACAATTGAATTTATAAACATTTCCAAAATTTACAAATATTTACTGAAAGATAGCATACGTACTGGTACATAACACGAAAATGCGCTAACACGTCCTGTGTCAAGAATGGAACAGGCTTAATTGCTTGTTTTTTCTCATATTTGTTTTAAATCAAATGCTTGAAATTAAATTCTACTGAACCATATAATAATACTTGCAATGATCATAACTGAAACTTTCAAATGTTTGTTTATGCAATAATGGACAGTTGGATTATTATAATTGGACTACACTGCGCCTATTGCCGGATCAAGGCCACTAATGGCCTTAGAAATATGGCCCGAATATTGCGAACGAAAGGACTGATGGAATCAAAAGTTTTAGATGAAAGGATAAAAGTGGGTCGACTTGTGTTCAGTCCCTGCGGCCTTATGTGTAATAAAGTAAAAAATAAAATGTTCCCTTGGCCCTAAGGCAGGGGTCGGCAGCCTGCGGCTCGCGAGCCGCATGCGACTCTTTTGATGTCAAGTTGCGGCTCTTTCGATGTCAAATTGCGACCTAATCAAATACCATAATATTGAAACAACAATTTGAGTGGCTCTTTAAAACCTAAGAAAATCGTAAATTATAACTTTTGGCTCTTTCGTCTCAAAAGGTTGCCGACCCCTGCCCTAAGGGGCCATGGGGCCGGATAAAGTGTAGAATTCATCTGTTTTTTATAACTTCAGCCTATAAAAGATTGAATACACAACGCCCAGACACCTTAACTTCCCCACGTTAAGTTAGGTCCCCATTTAAAGTTGGGTGGACCTTAGGGGGGGGAGTGGATTTTTAACCCGGACCTGTGAAAATTCCTTTGGTTCTCATCGAGGATTGAACACGGGACTCTCATGTCGACATTCGAGTGCCCTACCCCGTGGGGATTCTCGTCCACCATTAATAAATCGACCAAGTGGTAGATCCAAGGGTTGACTGACTGTACACATATTCTTTGAAAAAAAATATTTGACTTTCTTTTTTGTTACCATTTGTTATTTATGAATATTTTTTTATAGACATGAATATATTTATTAAATGCCGTGTGTTAAAACATAAATCTACTAAGTGTTGTTTTCACTCTATTTTGGTCATGATCTTTATATAGTATATTCTGTACACCATCCTTTTTGTGAGTAGATCGTAACACGGAAACACACACACACACACACACACACACAGAGAAACAAAAGAAATGGTTACACCTTTGCGTTTGAGTGGGTGTGAGTGTGTGTTTGTGTGTGTGAGAATGTGTACGTATGTGTGTGAGTGGGTGTTTGTGTTTGTGTGAGTGTGTGTATGTCTGAGAGTGTGTATCTATGTGAGTGTGTTTGTGTGTGTGTGAGTGTGTGTGTGTGACAGAGAGTGTGTGTGTGAGAGTGTTTGTGAGAGTGAGAGTGTGTGTGAGAATGTTTGTGTGAGAGAGAGAGTGTGTGTGAGAGTGTATGTGTGAGAGTGTTTGTGAGAGTGTGTGTGAGAGTGTGTGTGAGAGTGTGTGTGAGAGAGAGAGTGTATGTGTGAGAGTGTTTGTGAGAGTGTGTGTGAGAGTGTGTGTGAGAGTGTGTGTGAGAGAGGGAGTGTGTGTGAGAGTGTGTGTGAGAGTGTTTGTGAGAGTGTGTGTGAGAGTGTGTGTGAGAGTGTGTGTGTAAGTAAGTGTGTGTGTGTGTGTGTGCTTAAGATTTTTTTTCTCCTGCACGATATGTAAAGAAAACCAAAAAATGCCGACAAAAAAATAAATAAAAATAAAGAATAATTTTTTTTTAATTTGTGCATTAAAAAACAAAAAAAAAAAACCAACAAAAAGCAATAAATGTTTTCAAAAAGACCTCTCTAAATAACATTTCATTCACATGAACTCTACCTGTGTGGTAGACTGCATGGTGAGGTGTGACCATTGATTTGAATATGTAAGCCCATAATTTATGCATACTAAAGTACATATATATATATATATATATATATATATATATATATATATATATATATATAATTTCATGCATACTAAAGTGCATAGATATATATCATTCATGGATACTAAAGTACATATATATGTTTGCTTTATATTTGTGTGTGTGTGTGCATATATATATATGTAATGAGAGAGTTATAGAGACAGCGACAGAGGGAGGAGAGGGGAAATGTACTTTGGCCAAATAATAAAACTAAGCATATATCTTTAGGGTGATTCATCACTGTATGAGAAAAAAAAAATGTTTCTCTGATTCTAATGCATTGTGGCTCATTTTTTTTTTCTTTCGGCAAGCAAATCAAGAAAAACTAAACGTTTTGAAAAAAAAAATGATCACTTTAAAAATGTCGCTCAAGCGAACCGAAATTTCACTATTTGAGATAATGGGACAGTTCTGATGTGTCGCTTGCTTGCTTTTGCTATAGTGCAATTTTAGTTCATAGTAAAATTAAAAGTATACCGTTATATTTGAATTTTAGAATACAATTAATTATATTATTCAAGTTTGCAAGATAATAAAGTAGCTTTTGGCTTACTACAGATTATTGAATTGATATGGAATCTACAGCAAGCGGTAATTCTCGAAGTTTATCGACCAGACGTACAACTGAAGTTTGGTTGATTGGACCATTGGATTCTTGTCTGCCTAGCGATGTCTTATTAACCTTGGGTCATGCTATGCAGATAGTTTTCTATAATCACAATTTACCGAAGAAGACAATATCCAAAAGCATAAAGGTACCAGTAAACGGTCTTCTCAGAATCTGGAGCAATGCTTGGATTCCAGGTGCATTAGTGCAAAACATAACTTTAAAGATGAGAATTTTAATTGATTTGTACATTTGTACATTTCTCCCACAAGTCCACCCAGCTTTAAGTTGGGGAAGTAAAGGCGGCTGGGCGTTGTGCTAACCACACAATCCCTTCATATGCCGAGGTTATAGAAACAGATGAATTCCACACTTCATCTGCCCCGATGGCCCGTTAGGGTTAAGGGAACTTTACTTTTACTTTACATGATGATTATAAAAAAAAATAAGAAAAGAAAATCTTCTGCTCAACGCACTGGAGAAGAATCAGTTGGATACAGGTTAAATCAACTCTTTGATATCGCACACAAACTATCAGCGTAAATCAGTGCTTCTCAAACTTTTTGAAGTCACGGCCCCCCTTAGAACGTTAATCAATATGTCGCGGCCCACCTATTTTTTTGTTTTGGTTTAGATTGCTTAAATTTATAATTTTAAACTTCTATATGCAAACTTTTACCAGTCAATACATGCTTTTTCTAATGTTAACAATGAAAGAGTGAAAGGATGCAACATATAAAATAAAATAGATTTTATTTTAAACATATATTCATACTATTTACATACAATACATTAGGTTAAATATATTTTATGTGTCATATTTTCCGAAATTCCACGGCCCCCTCCGGACAGTCCACGGCCCCCTAGGGGGCCGCGGCCCACCACTTTAAGAAGCACTGGCGTAGATGATCAAAATTGATGAAGACTGGTTATTCCTAGCAGACCATTGAGGACCGAGGCTTATGAAAATGGCAGGCATTGATACGAAGCTAGCTCAGAAAGAGGAATGAAGTCGAAAATAAAAAAAAACAGTCAAAGAAAATCAAAGAATAGTTGAAGACGAAAGAAGACATCAGTCAGGCTACTGTTAACTACTTGGTCTACAAGCAACAGCGAAATTGAGGAAGAAGGCAAAGTTGATGATTTTGAAACTGAGATTCCTGTCTGAGGGTTGGATGCCAAACGAAAAAAAAAACAAAAGAGAAAGGAATCCTGCAGAAAAGACGTCTCCTGATGTGACGTCTACGTTAGGTCGCACTAATCTTTCAGATCGCAAGTTCCAATGTTAGCAGCAGCTATTTCTAGAGCTAATGATGAAGACTTGGCTCCTTATCCACGGTTCGTCGAAAACGATCTGCTCATCGTAAAACTGTGGTAAGAAATTTGAAATCAGAATTTCAATTTAGAAGTAAGTACCCCTGGGTCATTCACTGGGACGGAAAGATAATGTAGGAAACTACAGATTATCTAGAGCTGCAGTCACACGCAGACATATTATCTGTAGTTGTAACTGGGAAAGAAGTTGAGAAGATCTTAGGTTTAGCTAAAATACCAACCAGAACTGGTATGGCACAAGCTAATGCAATAATACAGCTTTTAAAGCTATGGGGGGTTATCTGATAAGATTATTTGTATGTGTTTTGACACAACATCCCTTAACACTGGTGTTACTAAGGGGGCATGTACATTGTTGCAAGAGGAACTGTTACATTATGACTGCCGACATCATGAACTGATCATCGGAGGTGTTTTTTCTGCTCTCTATGGCCCCACAAATGGCCCCAACATTCCACTGTTCAAATGTTTCAAATGATTTTGGATCAGTAGCTGTATAGTCTGCTAAGAGATTCGAGACTAGATGATTCGTTTATGGTGTGGAACTCAAACACAGTGTTGTGTCATTCCTGCAAGACAAGTCTGTCAAGTGCCTCAAGTTACGTACCACCTGAAGTTTACAGAGGGATGATCAAAACCTGATTGTTGATATTAAGCGTCAGTGTAAGCAACCAACCGTACCACTTTCATGCGCTAGGCGCTTACCATATGGCTCACTGGATGGCGAAAGTGATATACTGCTAACTGCTTTAAGATCTACTTGTTTAGAAATCAGTTCTAGCTCACACCTTCAGAGGTAAAGCATTTTGCAAGAATTCTGCTTGTTTGCCACTCACAATTACGCCAAAGCTTGGATATCATGTCCTGTGAGTCGTGATGCTCCGTTTAACGATCTATTGCTTTCAAGAAGATATCAGGAAATTCTGTCATATACAAAACTGTGTCTGATGCTGCGAAAAGGAAATTTGAAAACCATCTTTGGTATAGAAGTCCAGATTGGACGGATCGAGTGTTAAAAGTGAAGGATTGCACTAACTTGGAGACAATGAACTGCATCACTTTGTAGGTACCTCATCACTATCTGCAATGCGTTCGTTGAATTTGATCCAGTATCCTGGGATCAATAGCCGTCATTTGCTGAAGCTAAGTGTATTGTTGATGCAGCCGAGCGGTCAGTTGCACTGATGTCATCATTTAATGAGTCAGTCACTAAAACGGAATCTGAAATGCTGAGATTGCTGCAAGTTGTAGAAGATCACAGACAGAGAGTGCCATATTTGAAGAAATATACAATGAAATTATTTAAGAAGCGTTGAACTGACGATCATTAGTAACGTGTGCTTGTTTATGTCTATAATACAATGCATACATGAATAAACAAGCAGTAACTGTTGGATATATCATTATATTTTGTTATTCAAATTTTCAACATGTCTAATTAGCTGTTATCAATGTTGAATGTTTATTTTAAGATAATGTTTAATGTAATGTTTATATTATAAGAATTCATGTCATTAAAGAAGATACTATAAACTTCATTCTCGATGAGCGACCTCTAAATGTAATTCAGTTTCAATGATATTTGACATGAAAGTATAGGAATATAAAAGAAAAAAAAAATTAACATTGCAATATCAAATTGGAAAACATTTTTTTTTGAATTACCCTAACATATCTTAATATTCTACAAAAAAAAATAAATCTCGAGAAATAAAAAATGAATCAACGGGCTGAAAAGCCATTGGTGAATTGTTAGAAGAAAATACGTTCAATCATTTCAAGCTTAACACGGGCGGTAACTCTGAATGACTTTTCTAGGTTACACATTTAATTAAAAATACTGAAGACATGACCAAGTTTGGTTTGGTGAAGCTTTTATACAGCAAACAGTGTTTTATATCACTGTCACTTCTGCAGAGAACCGATCATTTTAAGGGACAATCGCTCGATCGCGCCCTTTTTTTTGTTGTTGTATTTTGACACTCTTTCAATCTTACGTGCCTTTCAATTCGTTCTTTTAGGTGTTTGTTAGCGGTTTCTATATATATAAAAAAAATCTCTGCAAATTTATAAAATAGTCACATTATCAATTAAAAAAAATATCTATTCAAACTTTTTTTGGTAGGTCAAACAAGTCTATGTATCATTTTTATTTCGTTAAATATATTTTAGGTAAAAAAAAAGTTACTTTATTCTTTTTTTTTTCATTATGAAGAATCAATTAATGTACAAGTGTAGACTATATTACATTGTGGAAATTAATTAATGTACAAGTGTAGACTATATTACATTGTAGAAATTAATTAATGTACAAGTGTAGACTATATTACATTGTAGAAATTAATGTGCAAGTGTAGACTATATTACATTGTAGAAATTAATTAATGTACAAGTTTAGACTATATTACATTGTGGAAATTAATTAATTGGCAAGTGTAGACTATATTACATTGTAGAAATTAATTAATGTACAAGTGTAGACTATATTACATTGTAGAAATTAATTAATGTACAAGTGTAGACTATATTACATTGTAGAAATTAATGTGCAAGTGTAGACTATATTACATTGTAGAAATTAATAAATGCGCAAGTGTAGACTATATTACATTGTAGAATTTAATTAATGTACAAGTGTAGACTATATTACATTGTAGAAATTAATTAATGCGCAAGTGTAGACTATATTGCATTGTGGTCATTATTTTCAAAAATCGTAATTTTACTGCCATTTTAAGTCTTTTATTGGACAAAGTAACAATGAAAGAACTGGACTGTCCAGATTCAGCAATGGGCAGGCCATTTTGTGGAGACTCTACTGTTGACCACACCATAATCAGAGAAATGGAGACACCTTTAAACAAAATTTAATATGGGGGATAAATGATATGTGTGAAAACAATAACAATAGTAACATTATTATAAAAGGTTGGAGTTACAGTTTTTTTTTTTGCCTAACCTTTCGCCTAGCACTTTATTCAGTGCAGATAACAGGAGTTTTACGGTAATTACACAGTTTGCCTTTCATGCCAATGGAAACTAAATTACAGATCGAGAACGAAACGTGTTTGGTGGGTCGATACAGTTTGATGTTTGTTAAAGAGTTATATGTAAACGAAAGGAGGTTGTTTTTTTTTTATCAATAATGCAAGTATAGCTGCAAATATTAACAGAGTTTGATTATAGATCAGCCATTTGTATTGGAAACCACTACATCCATTCACCACCACCTTGGGGGCTATCAAAAAATCAATCATTGATTGTGGATTTTGCGGGGGACAAGTCTAAGCAGGACTGGGAATAGGAATACGCATTCAAAGTTAGAGAATAAGCTGAAAGTCTGGTTTGTTTATAATGAAGTTTCTAGTTAATAACAAAGGTTGTTGAGAGTAGCCAAGATCAAAGGATTTTATGATGACAATTGTAAAAAATAAAATAAATTAAAATTTTTGAAGGTAGCTAAAAACCAGGAACATAAATTTTGAAAGTAGATAAGAACCAGGAACATAAATTTTGAAAGTAGATAAGAACCAAGAACATCAATTTTGAAAGTAGATAAGAACCAGGAACATAAATTTTGAAAGTAGCTAAGAACCAGGAACATACATTTTGAAAGTAGCTAAGAACCTGGAACATAAATTTTGAAAGTAACCAGGAACATAAATTTTGAGGATGATGGTAGTTTATGACAATGAAATTTAATGCTGAAAGTAGCTGAATAAATTAAATTTTGATGTCAGGTTATAAATTTTGATGGTGATGAGCAGCTAAAGAATTCAGATTTTGATGATGAAATTAACTAAAAATAAAGGTTTTTTTAAAAAAATTGGCTAAATAAAATCAAAGATTGTTGTTGGTGAAAGTAGTTTAGTAACAAGTTTTGTCTGCTGTAAGTAGCTCATAACATTTTTTTGTATATTATATCTTGGTGTAAACTTTGTTGGTTGTCAAATGTGGTTTAAAAAGAAAGGTTTGCTGATGATTAATGCAGATGATGGCCAAGTTTTGTTAAGTAGAATGTAGCTACAAACAAAAAAAGGTTTGCCGATGATTAATGCATATGATGGCCAAGTTTTGTTAAGTAGAATGTAGCTACCAAAAAGATTTGCCGATGATTAATGCAGATGATGGCCAAGTTTTGTTAAATAGAATGTAGCTAGAAAAAAAGTTTGCCGATGACTAATACATATGATGGCCAAGTTTTGTTAAGTAGAATGTAGCTACAAAAAAGGTTTGCCGATGATTAATGCAGCTAGCAGCCACGTTTTGATATAATGAATCTAAACATAGAAAGGTTTGGACGGATGGTCGTGCGGTAAAGCGCTCGACTGTCGACCTGAAGTTACCTGGTTCGATCTCCGGTGAGGACCAATGAAATTTTTCAGGTATAGGCTCAAGTTCTCGATATATCTCTCATGGTGTCTATGGTGGGGATGAAAGAAGGGCACTACAAAAATCGTCCTAAAAGTGGTTTATAGGATCTAAGAGATTTCGTCTCATCCTTACAGGGACATCACACACACATAGAAAGATTTGCCGTCTGATTAACAGACAGACAGAAAACAAAACAGACGGACAGACAAAAAAAGATAGATGTAGTCAACCTCAGTGTGGACAATACCTCTGTCACTCCACAAGTAATATTCAAGTATCAACATAATGAGTAAACAAAAAAAAAAACAAAAAAACAAGCGTCTTGAAACAAAACTGAACTAAATGAAATTAGAAATAAAATAATGTCATGTAATAACTGGGAGGGGGGGGTGATTCGTTCAACGTAAACCTTATTCTGTTTAACATGTTTAAAAACATAAGTATTGAATCGTGTACTGAATCGTCTATTGAATCATGTATTGAATCTTGTATTGAATCGTGTATTGAATCGTCTATTGAATTATCTATTGAATCATGTAATGAATCATTTATTGAATCACATATTGAATCATGTATTGAATCGTTTATTGTATCGTGAATTGAATCATCTATGGAATCGTGTATTGAATCGTTTTTTTTATTTAAACATTTGAGACTTGGAATTAGAAAATGAGTCATTCTTTAAGCCAGTCATTTGTTTTTGATTGTATTATATCATCAATCAACCACGATAGATTATTTTTTTCAATAATTGATTAAATTTATTGAAGAATCCGACATGCTTGGGGTGACAGTTCCGCTTCAGTGGCTGTCAGTGAAACGAATCCTGAATAACAGGCTCACCAACATTCGCACAACAGAGTTAAAAAAAAAAAGTTCTCGAAATTTCCTTCCCCCACCCTCACCCAACTCCCTTTCCCCTCCCCCACCCCCCCCCCCCCCCATTTCTTTCTTTGTTGTCCGTTTTATAAATACCAACCGTTTTAAAAAAAAAAGTGTTTCTTAAACGTGGTAAAGAAAAAAGACCGTGAAGTTAGAGGAAATAAAATAAATCAATGCGGTTGTGTGGTGTGTGTGTGTGTGTGTGCGTGTGGTGTGTATGTGTGTATGTGTGTGTGTGTGTATTTGTATGTGTGTGTGCTTTTAACCTTCGCGATGCACTCCATGTGTGTGTGTGTGTGGTGGGTGGGGGGCAGGGGTAAGGAAGTGGGAGTGAATTCGATTTTTTTAAATATTACTTTCAGTCATGTGTAGAAGATGTGAGGTGTGCCACGTAAGAGTCAACAAGACGTGTGAGGTGTGTTGCGGAACAGTTAACAAGACGTGTGAGTAAGATGTGAGGTGTGTTGCGAAACAGTCAACAAGACGTGTGAGGTGTGTTGCGGAACAGTTAACAAGACGAGTGAGTAAGATGTGAGGTGTGTTGCGGAACAGTCAACAAGACGTGTGAGTACGATGTGAGGTGTGTTGTAGAGTAGTTAACAAGACGTGTCAGTACGATGTGAGGTGTGTTGCGGAATAGACAACAAGACGTGTGAGTACGATTTGAGGTGTGTTGCGGAATAGTCAACAAGACGTATGAGTACGATGTGAGGTGTGTTGCAGAAAAGTCAACAAGACGTGTCAGTACGATGTGAGGTGTGTTGCAGAACAGTCAAAAAGTCGTGTAAGATGAGAGATGTGTTGCGGAGTAGTCAACAAGACTTGTGAGTAAGATGTGAGGTGTGTTGCGAAACAGTCAACAAGACTGTGAGTAAGATTGAGGTGTGTTGCCGAACAGTTAACAACAGGCTTGCGGAGCTGCCATTTTTTTCCAGCTCCGGCTCCCCCAGATAGGACGGCTCCGGCTTGGCTCTCTGCTCCGGCTCCCTTTTAAGGGAGTATCACACGAGACAAAATGTTTGCAATTGTGCCAAGTGCCACCGAGAGGGGTGGAAATGCCCAGGGGCTCGGCGAGTTTTAGGTGCCTAGACTGTTAACTCTTGAAATTATTAATATCAGGACGGGGGCCCGAGACAGCCCTGCCCAGGGGCCCGTAATTTCTGTCGGTGGGCCTGATTGTGCCACGCAAACATGCCGCTGAAAAAAAAATTATGCAAATTTTGCCCCGTTCTCTTCCATCGCCAGGAACTTGAAAAATATACGCATTGTCGGTTTTAGGCCTACTAAAAACAAACCATTTCAGTGCATCCAGGAACATATCTTTATTTTCGACCGAGGTTTCACTAGTCGCCATTTTCATAAGTAATAACAAGTTATTTCACTGATCCAATTAGCTAATAGTAAAATGATAATTTATTTAAAATATTTTAAATACTTCAGCATTTACATTTTATATTTATAAATTCGAAGTGACTATTCGGACCCAGGTCCCAATAAACTCCGATTTTTATTCGGATACGGTCCCAATTAAGTCCGATTGTTATTCGAACCCGTGGCCAATATGCACTTAGCTTAGCTATGAGTAGGTTTACCTAGCTTGAAGCTGGGCGAACGTGGTTATCCCCACCTCCCATCACTTATCCTTAAATACATAATCGTCTAACCTTTGTGTCTCCCTCAGGTAGTTTTCATATTGTGCGGTGTATGCGTTGTCACCGTTTTTCTCCCTCGCAGGTAGTTTTTATATCGTAATGTGTTCATGGCAATAAAAGCCAAATGCTATTTTCTACTACTGTATTTCATACATTTCTTTGTTTTTTTCTGTTCATATCGTATTCTGTTCATGGCAATAAAGGCCGCATGCTCTTTTCTATTACAGTACATGCATTTCGTATATTCCTTTGTTATCCCTTCTGTCGGATTTCGTTCAGCCAGCTTTAGCAGGCTTTTCCCACTAGTCTATAAATATTTAAATACTTCAGACAGCCTCACGTGTCGCATCTATAATAGACGTTTGTTCATTTGACTTACTGGAGCGTTCACTGTGTGGCTCATTGTGGTTTACTGTGGCTCACTGTGGCTCAGTGTGGTTCACTGTGGTTTACTGTGGTTCACTGTGGTTTAATGTGGTTCACTGTGGTATACTGTGGTTCATTGTCGTTTAGTGTGGTTCACTGTGGTTTACTGTGTTTCACTGTGGTTTACTGTGTTTCACTGTGGTTTATCGTGGTTCACTGTGGTTTACTGTGTTTCACTGTGGTTTATTGTCGTTCACTGTGGTTCAGTGTGGTTCACTGTGGTTCAGTTTTATCCACTGTGGAGTAATGTGATTCTCTGTTGTTTAATGTGGTTCACTGTGGTTCTCTGTAGTTAATGTGGTTCACTGTGAACGATAGGGCTCGTACATGAATTACGTCAACACATTTTAGACCCCCCCCCCCACCCTCACTCCACCTTGTCAACAAGTGTGAAACTTTCCCCAATTGTAATCATTGTAATCTAATCAACAGTTTCCTCCCTACACGACGAGTTTTAACAGAAAGCGGAACCCATCACCAGCCCACACTATGCGGCTCTTCAATAAAATGTCGTTTGTCCAGTATTGGCCATTCGATGTGCAATTATCCGGCCACCACACTATCCGCAGAGTCCTTGGCAAAGCTGTTGAATCGCCAGTGCCGAACCTACGGATTTGAGGGACCCGGGGAGGCTTGGCCTCTTTTGGGGGCCCCTGCAATTTGACATTCGACACCATGACATGAGATAATGTACTTTATATTTAATGTAAAAAAAATATTTGGGGCCCCCCACTCAAGCTGGGGCCTAGGGAGGCTTTCAAATTCGGACCCGCCTCCCACCACCCGAGGTACACCTCTGTGAATCGCCCTGTGAGGGGTGATTTATGGCGCCCCCCACCTCTCCCCCACCCGCCACTGTTTTGAAAACTGTAAAACCCTTAACGATATATAACTTTTTAAACTACACATTTCATATTTAACTAGTGTGTAAATATCACACCTTTCATATGTTGCTTGTTATGTATGTAGTGTTCTCATATGTATTTCTTTCTTTTCTCAGAGGACTATAGGCTGAACATTGGTTTCAAAATTACTATTTCGGCGCCCCATTTAGATTGGTGCCCTGTGCGGCGACATAAGCCGCACGAACAGTCGTACGCTACTGACTATCCGGCATAGAGATCAATATTTATCCGTAATAAAATGAATTTTTCCATAAATATTTTTAGCGGACGGATGGCCCTGTGTTAGATTGCTCGATTGTTAATTGGGGGGGGAGGGGGGTCACTGGTTCGATCTTCGGTGATGACCAATGGCTAAATTTCATGGCTAAAGTCCTCGATATGTCTCCCGTAGTGCCTTCTTAGCCATTGCCGTATCGGCTGATAGTAGGGATGAAAGAAGGGCACTTCATCCTTACAGGGACTTCATACATAAATAGATTTAGTAATAATAAAAAAAAAACAAATAAAAAAATTTGAATAGAACTACTGTAATAAAAAGGATTTTTATTATTTTGCTATATGTATGGTGGTCAATATGCAAATCTATGGTCTAGAGCAGTATCGGGAATGTCCGAATGTCTTGTTAATTGTTATATACAAATCTATGGTCTAAAGCAGTATCGGGAATGTCCGAATGTCTTGTTAATTGTTATATACAAATCTATGGTCTAGGGCAGTATCGGGAATGTCCGAATGTCTTGTTAATTGTTATATACAAATCTATGATCTAGGGCAGTATCGGGAATGTCCGAATGTCTTGTTAATTGTTATATACAAATCTATGGTCTAGAGCAGTATCGGGAATGTCCGAATGTCTTTGCGCAACATTCTTTTTGTCACAGCTCCACTGTATCTTTCCAATAAAATAATATTATTTAGTAAGATTTAAGAATAATCAAGGGCGGACATACGTCAGTTAAGGCCCCGGGCACAGATAAAAATGTCGGGCCCTTTAGATTAGAAGATATCTAAGGGCTTAAAATTAGGCCCTGTTGGGTCCCTAAAATATTTGGGGGACCGTGGATCCACCCGTCCTTAAATCCGCCTCTAAGAATATTAGTAAAGTTTAAAAAAAAAGGAATAATAAAATTTAATTTTAGGAAATGTGTTGTCCAGCGTTATCAAAATAAAATGTTTTTGCTAGTATTCAATTTCTGAACAGATGGATTATTTTTTTTTTAAATGGTTAAAGATTTGTATTATTTCTAAGTGTGTAAAGTCTCTCTTAAGGATTAGAAGAAATCTCTTAGATTCTATAAACCAGTAACAGTGGACGATTTTCGCAGCAGTGCCCTTCGTTCATCTACTAGTACTATTGGGGGACGGAGGGTCGTGTGGTGTGTTAAGTTTAAATGAAAAATCCGTCAAAATATTTTATAAATACTTAATCGACTAAGAGTTGGACTGCGTGAACGGAACATGCTTATAGGATCGCGAATGACAACAGTTTTAGAATCACTGCATTAAAAATCAAATTGTGTGATAACAATGTTTAATAATTATAATATCAGCTCATTCTGTAATTTCATCTCTTCAATCATTTATCAATAAACTTGAAATTTCTTAGGATCATTTATTAAAATATAATTTAAAAAAAAAAAAAATTGTTACAACTTATCTTTTAAAAAATAATTTTTTATTTTTTTTTGTCTTCCATTATTTTCACAGCAAACCAAGCGGCACGCCTGCCAACTATAAAACTCGTCTGACCACCTCGTTTTCCGTTACAGCTTTAGCGGACTTGGCTTTTAGCTCCGCCTCTTAAGGATAGTCTTCCTGATTCAGCCGATAACATCGACCGCTCCGCCTCCAACCCCCCCCCCGGGGGGGGGTGACCTCCACCGCTCTTCCAGGCCTGCCGGTGACTGAGCGGCGACGAGTTTTAAAGATTCCCAGGCAGATAGATATCTTCAGATTCGTGCCCTCATGTGTGCAAGTGATCTACATGCATTGGCCGATCTGCAAGACGTGTTACGTTTTGTACTGGCACTGCCTTTCTTAGATAAAAGGTGAACTAGGCGAACTAGGCGAACTGCCAGGAAGCAGGGCCGGATCAAGGCTACTGTAGGCCTCGGTTTTTTTTTACGAACAAATTGAGCAAAAAGTTTCACCTGTGAAATGTATAATTATGCCGACATACATTCTACATAATTGGCAAAGAGGTTCTAAAACTTTTGTTTTCGCTTTGCCAACCACTAAAACAAATGTTTTCTTTTAATGCCACCCAACGTTCTGCAAAAGACAGCTACGATAAAAGAAGAAAAAAAAAAACAATTAATTGCAAATATACACTTCACCATTGACTTTGAAGACGAAATATTTTTTATATACTTTTGAAGCATATAGATATATAGAGCTGAAATTGACATAGATTTAGGGTCCTTTAATTGTAAATTTAGTTTTTTGTCGCGACCAACCTAATATTTGCCCGCGGACCACACTTTGAGATCCACCGTAATAGCCGAATGACTGTTGATGTTGCGGAAGTTAGTCTTGCCGATTTCTATAGTATGAAGATAAGATGAAAAATCTCGAGGTATTATTCAAATCTGATTAAAGAGGGCCGATATTTTTCAGGGCCTATTTGCCAAATTACTAATCCGGCCCTGCCACGAGGCCCAAAAATCGAGCAGGCTTTTTTGAAATCTAAAAAAAATGAAACAACGATAATTTTTTGATAATCTATTTAAAACAAACAAGAACTATTGAGTGAAATAATAATCAATTTGTTTATTAAGTTCATAATAAAAATAACAAAGTCTTTTTACAAGTACCCAGGTGCTTAACAAATGAGCACATTCCCCATTTCCTAAAACTAATGAACTAATGAACTAATGAAATATTAGAATTAAGCATGTTAATAGAACATTTAACATTAAAAAAATCAACAATATAAACCTTTCAAATCATCTTTGACATCAACAATATAAACCTATAAAATCATCCTTGACATCAACAATATAAACCTATAAAATCATCCTTGACATCAACAATATAAACCTATAAAATCATCCTTGACATCAACAATATAAACCTATAAAATCATCTTTGACATCAACAATATAAACCTACAAAGTCGTCTTTGACATCAACAATATAAACCTATAAAGTCGTCTTTGACATCAACAATATAAACCTATAAAGTCGTCTTTGACATCAACAATATAAACCTATAAAGTCGTCTTTGACATCAACAATATAAACCTATAAAGTCGTCTTTGACATCAACAATATAAACCTATAAAGTCGTCTTTGACATCAACAATATAAACCTATAAAGTCGTCTTTGACATCAACAATATAAACCTATAAAGTCGTCTTTGACATCAACAATATAAACCTATAAAGTCGTCTTTGACATCAACAATATAAACCTATAAAGTCGTCTTTGACATCAACAATATAAACCTATAAAGTCGTCTTTGACATCAACAATATAAACCTATAAAGTCGTCTTTGACATCAACAATATAAACCTATAAAGTCGTCTTTGACATCAACAATATAAACCTATAAAGTCGTCTTTGACATCAACAATATAAACCTATAAAGTCGTCTTTGACACAGGCCCGTAGCCAGGAATATTGGATTGGGGGGGGGGAGGGCGCCGAAGAAATTTTCGGGGGGGGGGGGCGAAGAAATTTTATTCGAGGGGGGGTGGTGCCGAAGAAATGATTCTGGGTCGCAGGGGCGGATCTAGACAACTTTAATGATGTATTACCTAAACTTGCGATAACGGAGGGGGGCATGGCCCCCGGCCCCCTAAATCCGCCCCTGGTGGGGTAGAAGAAATGTTCGGGGGGGGGGCGAAAATGGAGGCGCAAGCGCCGAAAGCTTGAGAATGGAGAGGAGGGGCTTGTGGAGGGGATCTCAGTGAGTCCCCTCCCCAAGAAATTTTTTGCAGTTCCATATCTGGAATGATGCATTTTAGTACCGATTGTTTAGCTATTAATTAGAAATATATAATTTTAACTACGTTTCAATAATGCATAACATGTTGCAGTTTTGTTGTAAATAATTTAAATAGTAAAGAGTTTTAATGATAAAAATTTATTGAGGCTGAGCAATTTCTGATTCCTGTTATAAATATATTGATCATTTTTTGTGCTACACAATTGTTATATAATAAATACCTGATTTATATTATTATACTGTTTGTTTAACGTACAACCCGGGAAGAACGACAAAGATGCACGAGTATAGCTTAGCTATTTGTGTGATATTTCTTATAAAATATTGAAAACAAAGAACAGATCTATCAACAACCACAGTCGCAATTATTCAATTTAAAATAAAATTAATACTGCTAATAAGTAAATTTGCAAATTAAATAACATCACTCAAAAATCACCGAGTTTGTACTTTATTATTTTATTATACATATGTATACAAATGAAGTCAGAAGTCAGTGCTATTTTATTAACTTATTTATGTTGCTAGTTGTCCTCACAAGATATCAATATATAAAACCATTACAAGGTTGCGAACAGGCCCATCGACAGAAATTTCGGACCCCTGGGCAGGGGTGACACGGTCCCCCGTGCTGATATTAATATGTTAAAAAGATGATTGGCCAGCTGAGTCCGGGTCCCTAAAACTCGCCGGGCCCCTGGGCATTGGCCCCACTCGTCGGCACTGGTTGAGAACTTATATTATAATACGTTTCAAATTTGCAAACGTCGTGGTTTGGCACTGAATTTACCTAAAAATGCTTCAGCATTCAGATTGTCTGTTAAATCTTTTTCAAATGCAAGCAGGAAAAGATTGCTTAGACGCTTTTGTAACATTGATCTGCGATATGGGGTGAGCATTCGTGTGAGGGTTGAGAAACTGTTCTCACGCACGGCTGTTGAAGCCCCAAATGCCAATGCTGCCCAAAATACCCAGAAGTGAACTTAAATAACATTCAATCTTTTATGCCCAAAAATTAGATAAGCTATATATGTAAGTAAAATAGCTTGAATGATTGCCAAAATATAAACTTTTAAGTTTTTATTATTATTGATTTATTGAACAAAATGATTGATGTTTTATGGCCGTTATTATTAAAATTTTGTCGAAAAGCTCAAATCATGCACGGGGGGTTCAGGTCATGAACGGGGGGGGGGGGGGCGCTCAGCCCCCCTAGCCCCCCTCTGGCTACGGACCTGCTTTGACATCAACAATGTAAACCTATAAAGTCGTCTTTGACATCAACAATGTAAGCTTATAAAGTCATGAACAACAGAAGAATTCTAATTTGTTTCAATGTTCAAACTTTATTTTACTTCGATGTGAAAAACTAGATAAATATACCTCTCTAAAACGTATAAACACCTGTATATACAAAATAAAATGTCTACGTATTCATTTTAAATAAGATAATATGATTGAGAGAATGTTTTTCATTCTGTATATTCTAAGTAAGGAAACAAGTGAAATTGTATTTTCAAAAGCATGCCAGGAAAATTCAGTAAATATTTATTAGACACACACATGCAACACAACACACCTCCATGTCTGTGTGTATATATATATATATATATATATATTTATACACTCACACACACACACACACACACACACACATATTAACGACTAACAAGGGCCCTAATATCTAAAATAGACTAAATCGAGACTTTTTAAAAATTTTTTAACGAAGTGGCTACGGTTCCGGCTAACGTACTCCGTATTATTTTTTTTCGCGGGGTCGTCTATAGATGTGCGCATGTGCGGCAGACGGACTGCATATTATTGCATATTTTTTGTTTTCGGGGCTAGGGTTAGGAATAGGGTTAGGAATAGGGTTAGGATTAGGATTAGGATTAGGATTAGGGTTAGGATTAGGGTTAGGGTTAGGGTTAGGATTAGGATTAAGATTAGGGTTAGGATTAGGATTGGGGTTAGGATTAGGGTTAGGGTTAGGAATAGGGTTAGGATTAGGATTAGGTTTAGGCGCGATATCTATAGCGGACCCCGGAAAAAAATAATACGGAGTCCGTCTAGAGCGCATGCGCACATCCATAGTCGGACCCCGGAAAAAAAAATAATACGGAACACGGTTAGCTGAGCGCATGCGCACATCTATAGCCGGACCCTGGAATAAAGTAATACGGAGTACAGTTAGCCGGAACCGTAGCCACTCCGTTTTCATAATGAAAAAAATTGTAACTTTAATCTGCACACATATTTCCTAAAAATATGTTACTAAATAGATGTCTATTTTTTCTATGTGTGTAAAGTCTCTCTTAGATTCTATAAACCAGTAACAAAGGACGATTTTCGAAGCAGTGCCCTTCGTTCATATACAAGTACTATTGGGGGACGGATGGTCGTGTGGTGTGTTAAGTCCCAATAAGGATGAGGTGAAATCTCTTAAATCATATAAACCACTAAATGGGACGGTTTTTATGGTGCTTTTCTTTCATCCCCACCATAGCCGATAGTGCAATAGCCTTGGAGGCACCACGGGAGACATATCGGGAACTTGAGCCAAGACCTGAAAAATTTCATTGGTCCTCACCGGAGATCGAACCTTCAGGTCGACAGTCGAGTGCTTTACAGCACGACCATCCGTCCTGTGGGAGAGCGCTTGACTGTCGACCTGAGAATCACTGGTTCGATCTCCAGCGAGGACTTGGTTTAGGCCCCCCCCCCCACTCCTCCTCCCATGACCATTACACATTGAACCTAACAGAATAAGATGATTTCCAATAGTATTCTTCTTCATAGACAAGAGTCAACCCCTTACCCCACTTTTTTTTCATTTCCCGAAATGTTTACATTCAGAAATAACAAAAATAACGATTGAATGGAATTTTAATATTAAAAAATGCCTGAAGGAAAAAAATAACTACGACCTATGTCGCCATTACTTAAGTACTCCTATGAACTTTTACACATGGTACTTATGTACGCCTAACATTTTTTACACATGGATAAACATATACTAAAATAATGCTATAATGTTGTAAAATAAAATAGGACAGACTTACTCAAAGCGCCTATGTCTTTTTACACATGGTACTTAATTACGCCTAACATTTTTTACACATGAATAAACATTTACTAAAATAATGCTATAATGTTGTAAAATAAAATAGGACAGACTTACTCAATGCGCCTATGTCTTTTTACACATGGTACTTAATAACGCATAATATTTATACACATGGATAAACATTTACTAAAATAGTGCTATAATGGTGTAAAATATAAAATAGGATGTAGACGGTCCAATTTTAAATACAATGCCAATCTTAATGCACCACGATGCCAAAAATATAAAAGGCTCTTCGGGTAGTAAAATATATCTTACAGTTATTTGAAATACTGACCTTAGGTCCGGAAATGTTTAACAACAAAATAAAAAAAAAAAAAACTTAATTGAAACTGGGCTGATCAATTGATTATAAGTTAACATTGTAACAAAAAGAATAAAAAGAAATTAATTGTTTAAAAAAACATTCAAAAGTACATAAAACCAGCGGCGGACTGTTTCTGAGCATGTTGGTTAGGGTGATAACTATTTTCATTATTTTTCGTAACGAAACTGAAACCCCTCACATTCGAGGAACAATGGTATGTAGATGTCAGTAGCAACATTAATTTTTTTTTAAATTGAAAAAAGTTCCCCCCACCTTTTCATTTTTGTTTTCACATATTGCGCAGTTTGACCATCGGTTTCAATTTAACACTGAATTTTTACATGACTTACTAGACTGCTTTTAAGCACATTCCAGTCAGTTGTTTCCATTTGTTTATAAACAAGGCATCTACCCTCATCTTCTAAACAGAATAGGGATCCGAGAATTCCATCTGTTGAAAAGCTAATCAATCTCACACGGATGCTCACAAACCGTCAAATTCTTGGAAACTTCACTTTTCTGTTCAATAGCCAGAAACGGCGACTGGATCGAATCAAAATTATGATTACGGATATAGAATTGATCTGGAGGGAAATTCTGGACTTTCCACGATTATCCAGTGCACTAATCAGAAAGAAACTCAATTGTCTTTTTGATTTATATAACAAAAACAAAAAGAAACAGTGTGATAAATTTACTACAACACTTTCTAAGTTGTTTGATGTCACCAACGTAAATGGAGAATGGAAAAGCTCTACCAGAGGCAAGTTAAGAGTGGAGGAAAGATTGGTTATTCAATGGTCAAACAAGCCCTTTTAGAATCAATCCACCCAAGAAAACGAATCCGACTATCCAAAACTCAATCTCAAGCCAGCTCTTCTCAATCGCAACCTACACAAACACATACAACTGTCTCACAACCTACACAAACACATACAAATTTCTCACAACCTACACAAACACATACAAATTTCTCACAACCTACACAAACACATACAACTGTCTCATAACCTACACAAACACATACAACTGTCTCATAACCCACACAAACACATACAACTGTCTCAGAATCTTCGGATTCTGAAACCTCTGCTTCTTCACCCGACTCGACAAACTATTCTTCCACGTCATATTCTCCTGAATGCAAACCGAAATACCAAAGAGCAAGCACTACAACAGCGGGTTTGCTAGTACTGAAAAACAACATTTCTACACATAAAGCATATGATGTTCTTGCAACCATTGCTGAACAGGGTCATGATGTGCCGGTTCCAAGTCAGGTGGGTTTTTGGAAACGAGTAATCTCTGAAGGACGGAAAATGAAAACCAAAATTTTTCAAAAACTTCAAAGCAAAGAACCCTATTGTCTCCAGTTTGACGGTAAAAGAGTTCAATGGGAAGAGTATCAAGTAGTTCTGCTGAAAAATATGCCAACCGCAATCAAACTCGGTATTCTTAAATGTGAGAGTGGTTCTGCCGCGGCCATTCACAAGGAACTACATCAGCTAATAGATGAATATGATGCTAGAAAAAATATTTGCGTGATAATATGCGACACGACCGCATTAAATACTGGTCGTTTGCTCGGGATTGTAAAGCTCATACAGGATGATGTCTTGAGCAAGGGCTTTCAGAAGCCAGAATGTATTGACTGTCAGCACCATGTACTCAACCTTCTTCTGAAACATTTCATGAATTCTCTTATTCAAGAGCCAACGAGCAAACTTGAACTCAACTATTCCTTCATTGACAAATTAACACAAAACCATTCCACTCTTCAGGCTGATTACCGCCTCGCCGTGACAGATGATGTTAGCACAGGCGAGAACCCTGGATGGCGAAATGATTTCAAGTTTTTTTAAATTAAATATGTCAGGCATATCGTCATTACAAAACAACTTCACGTTGGCATCGCATCAGCTGCAAGAAACTACCAGATTTACACTCGGCAAGATGGAACTCTAATGCGATATATAGTATTATAGCATTATTTCTGATACCAGAGTGGCGCAACATCCTCGCTCCTGCTTGCAACTTCATCTGCTATGAATTGGCAAATGCTTGATTCCATTTGCAACACTTTGTGAAGCGTCCTTCAATGAACTGTTTACCTCATTCATCAGGGTAAAATGCAAGAACGTGCTGTGAAACTGATGGAGGAACTTCATGCAAAATCGAGAAAATTTGAATTTTTGAATCTGAAGTTCATATGAACAATATGTTTTACACATTTCTTGTACATTCTGTACAAATTACTAACTGATCTGTATCTTATTTGTTAATAAAAGTTGATTAGTTATTATTATTACTCTTTTGAATTAAGCTAAAAAAAACTTGTCCTTTTTTTTTTGAAAAAAAAATATTTTTTCACTTTTTTCTTACAAAAAAGGGGGAACTTTTTAAAAAGAAATCAAAAACGCAATTGATATTCTTAAATTACACATAAAAGTTCCTCGATTGCAAGTGGTTTCATAAAAATATTTTTTTTGTTATCACCCTAATGTTGGTTGCAAGTATGTAATGTGTATCATTCCTATGGTGACATACTTCGTAAGCCAATGAAAACAATTGTACGATCGCCCACAAAGATTCCAGTCTGACTGGCAAATTGACTGGACGGCCAGTCCACCACTGGAAAGACGAATAAAGAAAGACTCAAAAGGTTCGGGTTAGAGAAAAGGTGAAGAATACAATCTTGAATAAATAATAAACAGTGAGCTTTTTAAACGCAGTACGGTTAAAGATATTCTCAATTATAAATGATCACTCATAGTTCTAACAGAAGCATTAGCACTAAATTATTTAAAGATTAGAAAACATACTTTTGATAAAAGTGAACAAGCCTTTGTGTCAGGCCCGTAGCGTGCGGCGGGGGGGGGCCGGCCCCCTACCAGTGTTTTGTCTGGCCCCCCCTCTGCTTATTTGTTCTACTTAGTAAAATGTATTACCTGCCCCCCCCCCCAGCTATTGCCTGGCCCCTGCTGTAGAATTTTCACGCTTCGGGGCTGCATTGTGTTTTGGCTTTCTAATACAGGAGCAGTGCCAATAATTAGCAAGGACAGCAGTTGGGATTACTCATCCTCCCATTTAATCTCCTTTGATTTCGAATTTCTTTAAATTTATTTCTATCGTATTTCTTTGTGGCCGTATTCATCTTGTCTACAATGCTGATTAACTTTCTCACTTGGTTATCTAATATCGATTGGTTATCGGTAATGTTGTTGAAAAGAATTACCCTATCATTACATTCAGTGAGCAAATTTTTAAAATCTCCTTGTTGCTTACTGCACCAAAGTTCAAAGGTATCTTCATTAGCCCCATTTGAAGTGAACTCGTCCCCATATGTAAAAACAATGATGCCGTATTTGCGTAGGAAATTATCACCAAATATTATTTTTAGTGACTCGACAACTGTGATTTCTTCTCTTGTATATCTGTTTTCATATCTTAACACTAAAAGAAAAGCATTAAAGCCAACTGAATTGTTTTTAAAAACACAAACAATGCTCTCCATGAGAAGCTTCATATCGTCTTTAACGCCAATGCCAGGTAAGTCAACCACTGTAAGCTTCCTTTCATTAAAATGGCAGTTGCCAAATTGGAATTTCTTTGTTTCTAAAGTTGTATTTGGTGAAATTCTGAATTCTTTTTCCCGCAAGATAGAATTGCCTGTAGAACTTTTCCCATTCCCTGCTTTTCCTACCAATAGGAAATCGATATTTTTATCTAAAAATAAAAAGAAAGTTACGCATAAAATTAATTTATATGTATATATCATAAAATTAAATTATTCGTATATATCATAAAATTAAATTATACGTATATATCATAAATTAAACTACATGTTATTATCATAGAAATAAACTTTATGTAAATATCATAAAATTAAATTATATGTAAATATCATTAAATTAAATTATATGTAAATATCGTAAAATTAAATTATATGTAAATATCATAAAATTAAATTATATGTAAATATCATAAAATTAAATTATGTGTAATTATCATCATTTTCTTTTATACCCCCATCCATTCGTATCGAATATGTATTAAGGAATACTGAAAGTGATGTATGTATGTGTACTTTTTTTTCCGAGCGAAAGTTGAACAAATATAATGATTTTATATCTTTAATAAAATATTAAATACATTTTAGTATTAAATAATTTCGTGCTGTTTTTAAATCATTTTCAAAGGAGACTACAATATTTAGATTCCATTTTAAACCTGTTTTTATTTTTTATTTTTTTGTATATATACCACAACACACGTTTCAACCTGTTTTTATCTATTTACCGCCATAACTTATTTGTTTCAAAAGCTTCAGCTACACATTTTATAGGTCCAAAGTGTATGATGTATGTCAGTGGTCCCCAACTTTTTTTCTCGCCGCGGAACCGGTCGACGTTTACATTCATGTCACCGCTGCCCGATTTGGGGGGGGGGATGGTGGTGGTGTAGGGCGTTAATTATTTATATTTTTAATTGTTCTGATTTATAGCGTCAATTCCGCTCACAGCCACTCAGCTCTCTGTTAATCTCTCATACATGAAAATTCGAACTATCCCGAAGAGAAATACACCGCAATAAGTAAAGAGGAAATAATGTAATGTTTCTTTGGCGGCCCTTTGATGCACGCACCAGCACCGGTCCGCGGACCGTGGAACTGAGGACCACTGACATATATATATATATATATATATATATAATAATATTCATTTCCAGTGTGCGTTAAATCGAAAGTGAAGAATTAATACAACAGTATTCCAGTTTAAAATACAACCATGAAAAAATCGGATCTGCCCGAAACCAAAAAATAACCTAGCCTACCGATCAAGCATAAGGGGATATAACTCTATGCAAAGGTTTTGCAGGGTACAGCTAGTATATATATATATATATGATTCGTTAATTAATTTTTGTGCATATTTTATAATAAATTAGGCTGATTAACTGCTTACCCAATAAGGGTTCCTCGTTTTGCTGAGATTCCTGAAGAATGAGTTAAAAGTGCATTGTTAATGATCCGATGGCAGATGCTAAAATGATAATTCATACACCATAAAATAGGTTGTGAGGCGAATGGTGGTACAGTGTAGGGCTAGCCAGTGGCTGAAATTAGTTGGGGTAACTTGATGGTAGTTCTAGGCACCCCCCCCCCCCACCTTTCCCTCCCGTGGTGCCTGATGATGTTGCACGCACTGGTATGGCGGGGGATGAAGGGCACTACACAACACTACACACATTAATTACGTCTCGTTGTTGGTTTAAAGAAAACCATGTCATCCGAGCAGTGGCGTAGTGAGGGGGTCAAGGGGGGTGTCATCATGGCCCCGGGCGCTACTCACAAATGGGCGACAAATGGTATATTTTACATGTAATATTATATGGTTTTCGAATGGAAGGTGACGCTAAAAAGGTATTAAAAAGCTATTGTGCCCCGGGTGCCAGTTAAGCTCGCTACGCCACTGCATCCTAGAATGAATCAGCAAAAAAAAAAACAACCTTGACCTAACTGGGTGACCTTTGACCGCTGCATGGTAAAGATAACTGTAACCTATGTGTACTGTGAGTCTTATATTTTTCCAGCTAACTTTCGGAAGAATACATTGAACAAAATAATACAATCAAGTGAACTCCATACAAAATTGACATATTTTTAGTTTCAATCATTTCAAAAGTACAATCTTGTATTTAACGTCTCTTTATTTGTATTCTATCGATTTTAATTTGGATCGTCTGAAAATACCTTCAAATTTTTCCTGACCTAAATAACTACATTACTAAAAAGACAACTACATTACTAAAAAGACAACTACATTACTAAACACAAACAAATATAAACAATAATGATAATCATGGCATTAGTTCTATTCAACGAGAACTAATCATAATCAAAATTCATTCAACTTAACTTGGATGACTCTTCGATTGGGTTTCATCGATCAATAAAAACAAATAATTTTTATAAAACAACAATGAAGTTCAAACTTGAATAAACTTTATGAAAATGTATTTCATAATAAAATTGAATTATCAATGCACTTGATGCACTTACACATTTAGTGCGCTGTTTCCTTACTCTCCATCTACAGTAGTAAAATAAAAAAAAAATATTTAATTTTTTTTACTTTTAAAACTATTTATAACAATTTTTTTCTTAAACTGTCATTTTTTTTTTCTGGTAATTTAATTTATTGTTCTTTTATTTTTTTTAAAATACTTACGCTAGTCCAAGTAACATTCTGAAACAAAGTGTAAATTAGGAATACAGTTTTTTTGCGTGGTTTAATGTAACAAATCATTCGGATTATAATTATCATGAACTGTATATGAAAATAAAAATATGTTCGTACTTTGAAGACATTTTTTTTAATTCCTTACATCAAGATCTGTGTTTGTACTTTAAGGTATTTTCTATCTATCACCGAAACGCTTTTTAAGCTAAAATAAGACGAAACTATCGTTTATATAAAAATAAATAAAAAAAAATAGATTTGTTTAAGGACCAGGCGGTTCGGTTGTTGGAACAGCCAGGTACATGGCTACAATGAGTAATCAGCTTTATTGAACGACACGTTTTTTCTTGAAAAGCAATGAACTAATTTATTGGTGTAAAGTAAAGTCCCCTTAACCCTAACGAGCCATCGGGGCAGATGAAGTGTAGAATTGATCTGTTTCTCTAACCTCGGCATATGAAGGGATTGTGTGGTTGGCACAACGCCCAGCCGCCTTTACTTCCCCAACTTAAGTCAGGTACCCATTTAAAGCTGGGTGGACTTGTGGGACGAATTTGCATAAAATTTCACCTTGAAAATTACATGGGCCTCACTGAGGATCGAACCCAGGACTCTCAGGTCGACAGTCGATTATCTATACCCCTCGACCATCCGTCCCACAATTTATTGGTGTACGTGTTCTTTAAATTATGTGTGTTGTGACCACAATGATACTACAAAAATTTTTATGGAGGAATCGATGTTGTAAGTGAAAAAGTTTTGTAAGTAATCAATACTCTAGGAATTGAAATCCACGGGTCCAATACATTTCAAGGCCTTTCGATTTGCAGGAACGGGTAATGCAACACCTAGAACTATGGGACGGGTGGTCGTGTCGTAAATCACTTGACCCTCGACCTCGGGGTCACTGGTTTGATCTCCAGTGAGGACCAATGGTTATGGTTAAAGACCCAGCTATATCTCCCGGGGGGTGCACTATTGGCTATGGTGGGGATTGAAAGAAGGGCACCATAAAGCAATCCCATTTGTTTTTTTATAGGATCTAATAGATTTCATCTCATCCTGACAGGGACACACACACACAAAGCACAACTTAGCTAATGTCTTGTTAGAATAAACTTATTTTCTCTGATTTTTTTCTGTTTATAAAATAAATCCAATTACTTATTGATATGACGGATGGTCGTGCGGTAAAGCGCTCGACTGTCGACCTGAAGGTACCTGGTTCTATCTACGCTGAGTACCAAGGAAAATTTTCAGGTCTTGGCTCAAATTCCCTATATATCTCCCGTGGTGCCTCCATGGCCATTGCACTATCGACTATGGTGGGGATAAAAGAAGGGCATCATAAAAAAAACCGTTCCATAAGTGGTTCATAGGATCTAAGAGATTTCATCTCATCCTTTAAGGGAACATCACACACCCAATGGGAGGTCTCATGGGTAACTAGGACGTCTGTGAATGTTATTCAATGTAATAAAATACATATACATAAATAACAAAAAGACTATCTTACCCTGCTAAAGATATTATCAAAGATATTGGTATTATTGTGTTCAACACGTTCTCAATCATCAAAGAATTATCTTCATCTTTCTCGTGCTCTGAAAGTCAATATAAATTTCAATTAGGTAAACATTTTATAAAACTTATTTCGATTTTTTTTATAGATCACTTTTTAGTCTTATTAAACGCAGATCTTAAATTCGAGGTGTTTTAAATAAGAAATTTACAGAGGAATACAATGGTAGTTAATGTGATACTTTATAAAAAAAAAGTAGGCTAATTTTGTTCAATATTTATACATAACTGTCTGAAAAATTAAAGTGAAGAATGAAATATATATTCCATAAGTATATCTTCATTTAGATTTAGTAAGTAAGCGAATACATTTTATCAGCTAACCTTTTCGAAATGCACAAACAAAGTTTTTGTCTCTTTTCCCACAAAAACTCAAGAAGAATGTGACATTGACTTCGTGTGTTCCGGTCAACTGCAAAACAAAATTTCTGCCTCTGTTGATGTCCTGCACACGTATGTATGTGATACTCTCCACTCCTAACTCGTTAGAGATTTCAAATGTGGAATTCACACTGTACTCAACATCAAACTTCCCGACTGTATTTGAAAATGAGCAATTACTGATGTTTGCAAATTTTCCATTGATTTGAAGATCAAATGCAGGATTGTTTTTATCTGGAAATACATATAGGCATGTTCAAAGGGATTTAACAGGATACAATATGATCTATCTTAATGATATTATCGTGGTTGTCACCCTTATACTTATTGCAGACAAATTTAAATCTTACTCTCTTAAACACATTTTAATTTTAAATATTGTAAATGATGTGTAAAAAAACCAAAAAAAAAAAAAACACTATCTCAGGTTTAATACTTAAAATTTTTTTTTTGCTAAGTCAATTGCTAAGAGCGAAAAATTGAAATAAAAACTGTTACCGAAGTAATGAACTGTTGGTAAAAATATGGATTGGCTAACGATTTTGGGTTTTTCTTTAAATAACAAAACCGCACGAATTTCCGCACGGCTGTACATATGATACAAAGACTTGTTGAGAAATATTTCAAAAGTGTTTTTATCCTGTGTCCTTTTTCCATGACAAGTTGAGCTTGAATTTTTTAGCTCATCTTCGAAATCAATCAGACAAATCTGGAAGGAAATATATATATATATATATATATATATATATATATATATATATATATATATATATATATATATACAATGACGTTTATGATACATAAAAGTTTTCTTACCAAGCCCCTAAGGCCGTGGGAGCGAACCTATGACACGCCAGCCACAGCCGGCACTCGACTATAAATATGTGGCTCTTTGGTTTACTTTTGGGCATGCGGCCCCAAAAAGGTTCGCCACCACTGCCCTTTTGGCTCATCGGGGCAGATGAAGTGTAGAATTCATCTGTTTCTATAACCTCGCCATATGAAGTGTAGAATTCATCTGTTTCTATAACCTCGCCATATGAAGTGTAGAATTCATCTGTTTCTATAACCTCGCCATATGAAGTGTAGAATTCATCTGTTTCTATAACCTCGGCAGATGAAGTGTAGAATTCATCTGTTTCTATAACCTCGGCATATGAAGTGTAGAATTCATCTGTTTCTATAACCTCGGCATATGAAGTGTAGAATTCATCTGTTTCTATAACCTCGGCAGATGAAGTGTAGAATTCATCTGTTTCTATAACTTCGGCATATGAAGTGTAGAATTCATCTGTTTCTATAACCTCGGCATATGAAGGGGTTGTGTGGTTAGCACAAAGACCAGCCTCATTTACCTCCCCAAAATGTTGACTAGCTATTTAAAGCTGGGTAGACTTGGGGACTTTCACCAAGACCGGAAAAAATCTCAAGATTCTCACAAAAGTTTGAATCCGGGACTCCCCGAGTCGATAGTCGAGCGCTCTACACCACACGACCACCCGTCCTCTTCACAATACGTAGGCTACCCGTGTATAAAAAAAATTAGTAATAATTTCACTACATTTTCGTCATTACACTGATTTTAATTTTTTTCCCCCTCAATTGAAAAAGTGTGGTTGCTAGTGTCAACAAACTAAAATTTTAATTTGAAATCTATAGGTCTTAATAAAAGGAAATTCTAACCTAATATTTTTGTTTTGCACTATAAATATATACAAAGAGTTAGCTATGTTCTATTAACAACATATCAGAGAAAAAAAGGTTGTTGCTAGTTACACATTTTCTGGGTGGTGATTTTGTATATGAAGCCCCTGTATGGATAACATCTCATAGACACTATGAACCACTAATGTGACTGTTTTTATGATGCCCTTATTTCACCACTACCATAGCTGGTAGTGCAACGGTTATGGTAGCACAACAGGAGATGTAGAGGGGACTTTAACAATGACCTGAAAAAATCCATAGGTCCTCATTTGAGATAAAACCAGGGGCCATCAGACCGACAGTAGAGCGCAATCCTTCCCACCGTTGTTCTATGGTAGCTAGCAATCCACAATTTTATGCTGTAGAACGACTTGCACGCTGTGGGTTAGAACAACGTGCATGCCGTAGACTAGAAATACCTGCATGCTGTAAGTTATAAAGACCTGCATGATGGGGGTTAGAAAGACCTGCATGCTGTAGTTAGATCGACCTTCAGGCTGTGGGTTAGAACGACCTTGTATTAATTCTTTACTTTCGGTTTAACGCAGAACCCAAATCGCCATTATTTTATTAGATGTGTATGCAAACTTTCTTGTGAAGCGTACTCGTGGACATACTTTCGCATCTTTTATTCGCGAAAAATAACTGCTCATGCACACGGAGAACAACGCAAACTGTATGAGATGCAAGATGCTTGTTATTTATTCACTAAAACATACTTTGTTTCTGCTCTTTATTTATTTATGTCTCGATATGAGAAAATAAAAAACAACAGTGTGGTGAAAGTATAATGATGTTCGTGTGGTAAAGCGCTCGACTGTCGAACTGAGAGTCACTGGTTCGATCTCCGGTGGGGGACCAATGGTTTAAGCTTTCACTACATCTTCCGTGGCGCATCGAGGGCCGTTGCACTATCGGGTATGATGGGGATGAAAGAAGGGCGCCCCCCCAAAAAAAAAACAAACATCCCATTAGTGGTTTATAAGATCTAAGTGATTTCAACTCATCCTTGCAGGAACTTCACACACAGACCAATACTTTTTACTTAATCCAAATACATGTAGATTGATATTATCAATGTACACAGAGAACGCTACCTGTGAATGAAAATACGATTAGAATTTTACCTAACATTTAGTTAATAATTATAGAAATAAATGATTGCTTTATTAAATTCCAATACTTATCAATGCTTACTTGCTGAACATAAAAGACTAGAAAATGTCACCGTTAGTGGTGAGGCAGGTGGTGATGTTCCTTTAAGTTCTATATCAGGAATCCTCTGAAAAAGACTTTCAAGAAATCGAACATAAAGAATAAAAAATGCCAATTATTTCAATTAGTGGACCTCAGAATTCCCTTCCTTGTGGTGGACCTCACACTGCCCTTCCTTGTTGTGGACCCCAGACTGCCCTTTCTTGTTGTGGACCGGACCTCAGACTGCCCTCCGTTGTGGTGGACCTCACACTGCCCTTCCTTGTTGTGGTTCCCAGACTGCCCTTTCTTGTTGTGGACCGGACCTCAGACTGCCCTCCGTTGTGGTGGACTTCACACTGCCCTCCCTTGTGGTGGACCTCACAATGACTACAGGACTTGAAAATATAGCCAGTGGGAGTGTGTATTTGTGTTTTTGTTTTGATGAGTGTGTTTGTGTGTGTGTGTGTTTCGGTGTGATTGTGTGCACACCTACAGCAGTATAGTAAATTAAATGTTGATCACTGTTATATTGATAGTAATTGAATTAAAAGAAAACTTCACAAAAAAATTAATTACTTGAATAAAATTATTAATTCTATTACGTAATGCAAACAAATGATTGCTTAAGAACAATCAGACTGAGCCTTTATCTTTTAACCAAAGGAATTCTTTATCGAATACTCACGTTCGACCACGACAGTTTTACTCAGTGTGATTATTATTATTCTCCGTAAGAAACACACATTGATACATCACGGCATGGTCAGCGTTAATGTTAGCCTTTGTCCATTTCAGATGGACGCAAACTGTCTTGTTAATGAGAAGTGACATATTTGGTCGTATCAGACGTAATTCTATTACAGAATCTTGGACGTGTGAGCAGACGATGTCTAGTGTGGAGCCTTCCCGAAGGTGAACTACTTCTGTACTACCGTTGTTGATCTCCATAACATATTGAAAGTTGCTGAATCGATCTAAAAGGGAATTTATTTATATATATATAAAATATGACTGTGACTTTGACAGATTAGCCATATATACTGTTACATCGTCAGGATTGTCCTATATACTGTGAAATTGTCAGGGTTGTCCTATATACTGTTACATCGTCAGGATTGTCCTATATACTGAGAAATTGTCAGGGTTGTCCTATATACTGTTACATCGTCAGGATTGTCCTATATACTGTGAAATTGTCAGGGTTGTCCTATATACTGTGAAATTGTCAGGATTGTCCTATATACTGTTACATCGTCAGGATTGTCCTATATACTGTGAAATTGTCAGGGTTGTCCTATATACTGTGAAATTGTCAGGGTTGTCCTATATACTATGAAATTGTCAGGATTGTCCTATAAACTGTGAAATTGTCAGGATTGTCCTATATACTGTGAAATTGTCAGGATTGTCCTATAAACTGTTAAATTGTCAGGATTGTCCTATAAACTGTGAAATTGTCAGGATTGTCCTATATACTGTGAAATTGTCAGGGTTGTCCTATATACTGTGAAATTGTCAGGGTTGTCCTATATACTGTGAAATTGTCAGGGTTGTCCTATATACTGTGAAATTGTCAGGGTTGTCCTATATACTGTGAAATTGTCAGGGTTGTCCTATATACTATGAAATTGTCAGGGTTGTCCTATATACTGTGACATTGTCAGGGTGGCCCTATATATTTTGACTATGTCATTTGTGCCAGTGGCTAGAGTATACACAAACAATTGGTCAATGAAACTCATGTGCAAGCATGAGAAGTGTATGTAAGATATATTGTCGGTCTTTAAAGACATTTGAACGGGCTTAAAGCATCTGAACTCAAACCTTACAGAAAACCATATTTAAAAAAAATTGAAACTCATATTTGAAACAATTAAAACACATTTTTAAACAAAATTAATACAATATAAATATTGTTAACAATTATACACATGTTGAACAAAGTTAATATATATATATATATATATATATATATATATATAAAGAAATAATACTTCAAACACTCTTTTTATCAGTTAACAGGGACGAACTGTCCCGGGGTCGAACTGTCCCGGGGTCGAACTGTCCCGGGGTCGAACTGTCCCGGGGTCGAAGTGTCGCGGGGTCGCAATGGCGGGGTCGAACTGTCCCGGGGTCGAACTGTCCCGGGGTCGAACTGTCCCGGGGTCGAACTGTCCCGGGGTCGAAGTGTCGCGGGGTCGCAATGGCGGGGTCGAAGTGTCCGGAGTTGAAAAGTCGTGGAACCAAAGTTTGAACATGTACATTTGTAAAATATTGGAATGATGAAGGGAAGTAAAGTTAGAGAATAACTTCCTAAGCCCTTGATGTTGAGATATCTCTTGTTTCTTGGTCAGTCCATAGGTGAATATTACAAAAATTCTCAATGTGGGTGTCAACACCCACTGATGGGTTTCGGTAGCGTTCTCAAGGTATTGGCAACTGGGCCTCGCTCCAGGTCCCGCGCCTGAAGGGGATCCCCACGCTTGAAGATTTGTCAATACTTAACTTAAAGGAAAACTTAACGTTTGTTCAAGGCCTCGTAATGCATTTTCTTCCCGGGGGGGGGGGGGCAATAAATAACACTCGCTCTAAAACCTGCAAATAATACTAGCCTCGGACCCTGAGTAGAGCTGATGCCGCCTCTGTTGGCAGCGATCTCACTTGATTCAAGCCGTTTAAGATTTAAACGCTGACTTAATATAAAATAAATACAATGTATCTGAACTCTGCTTTCCGTCCATTTTCCTTTTTCTTTGCTCAGTCGCTGATCTCAACCACAGATTACAGGGTTGCGAATTGCATAAACTAGAAGATATCCATTTCTTGTTTTTTGTAGTCATTGCCTTACTATACATTTGAATTATAAGGCGCTAAGGTTCAAGCCCATGTACGACTATTACCCTGTTAAAAATGTTTTATCTTTTCTATCCATTTTACATGAATCGCCTCCCTTTTTTTAAATTCTATTTCTCAGTTTCTTCTTCTTTCTCTCTCTCTCTCTCTCTCTCTCTCTCTCTCTCTCTCTCTCTCTCTCTCTCTCTCTCTCTCATCTCTCTCCCTGTCGAATAGGCCTATATAAAAATATATAAGGCAAATACAGTGAAAATTGTATATTCTCATCATGTTCTGACAACAACAAAATGAATAACTAAACAGAGTTCTAAATACAGATTTTTTCACATAAAACAACGCGTTGCAATGGTAATGCGTATAAAATTCGAATTTTTAAACAAAATAAATTAGATTCAATTATAAAAATGCTGCATTATTTAAATCACTATGAAATAAATATGAACAATCTAAATATGTTTAACTTGCACTTACACTTTGTTACAAAACAGAAAAAAAAAATTATGTAAAATTCGATAGTTTAATTACTATATACAATCGATTGAAGTATCGTTAATTTCTCTGTGTATTTTGTTAATTTCATACGGTGCAAACTGTTCACCTGCGATATTTGTTCTAAACAGACAGCCTGAAGGTTGACGTTTTTTGGACAGGAACCTGGCGTCATCCACACGGGGAACATCAGCCACATCTGCACACATACCTGTGATGAAAACGTCTTCCAGAAAGAAATACGAGAAATTCCAGGAAACGCTGTACAGCAGTTTAGCGGTTTGTGTCGTCATCGCATAGGCCGGGCCAGTGGCATATGTGGGGTACACGGTTTTATTGTACACAGACATGGACACATAAAACTTTGAAGAAGTCCACCTGTCTGGCAGACCATTGTACACCACATGGCCGACAATGAACTTTGACCCGGTTGTATTTGATGCGGTCATTCCATTGAGAGTATGATGAAGCAATGGGACATTGATGTACATGTCGTCATCAGATTTGAGTAGAAATTTACTGTTCGGACAATACAGACTGATCCATCTAAGAATTGACATAGACTTCAAAGTTAAATTGTAGTAACTGTCAATGTAGTCTTCCTGAAGGATGTCACCGAACAGTTCCGCCTCGTGGTCAACTAACGGCTGGACAGAGTCCGAGATGTTGGTTGAAGGATGTTCAGATCCGAGGAAGAAAATCAAAGTGGCGTTGTTGCTGGGTACCTGGGCGTAGCTCCCCCAGGTTTTCCTGATGGTGTGTCTTGTAATGTAGTTCCACCTACGGCTCAGAACACACAACACTAGCTCCGCATTATCGCATCCAACTTCTGGTTTTATCACATAATTGGATGATTCACTTTTGAGTTGAAATTTTGAGAAATAGTTCAGTTTAAAGACGTAGAGAATGTTCAGTGAATTTCTTAAGTATTTGAATTGGGCGATGTATCCAATAAGACACAACGTCAATAGCACCACAGACAGCTTGGCTATTTGTAGAAAAAATCTTTTTCGAAACATTTCTCTGTAAATAAAATGGATGAGAATAACATATAGAATTTATTTTTATTATTGGTGATTACAAGTTTTAAATACTATTTTCTTTTATAGAACTATTTAATTATTACATGTGTGTGTGTGTGTGTGTGTGTGTGTGTGTGTGATGTCCCTTTAAGGATAAGAGGAAATCTCTTGGATCCTATTAACCACTAATGGGACGGTTTTACATTGCCCTTCTTTCATCCCCACCATAGCTGATAGTGCATTGGCCTTGGAGGCACTACGGGAGACATAGCGGGGACTTAAGCCATAAGCTGAAATATCCAGTTGTCCTCACCGAAGATCGAACCAATGACCTTCAGGTTGACAGTCGAGCGCTTTACCACACGAACATTCACCCATTTAAAAAAAAAAAAATCGCCCACCTAAATGGGACAATTTTTAGGTTTTTGTAGTTGCCCTTCTTTCATCCCCACCACAGCCAGGAGTGTAATGGCCATGGAGGCACCACGGAAGAGATATCGGGGACTTAAGCCATGACCTGAAAAAAATGTTCATTGGTCCTCATCGGAGATCGAACCAGGTACCTTCAGTGTCGAGCGCTTTACCACACGACCATCCGTCCCCTCTATTACGTGTGTAACACAGTCTCAGCTTAATGATTCTTATTGTATCAGTACAGTGGCGTAGCGAGCTTAACTCGCGCCCGGGGCACAATACCTTTTTAGCGCCCCCCCCCCATTCGAAAACCAAAATAATATTATCTGTTTTTGCGGACCATAAGACGCCTCTTTGTGAGTAGCGCCCGGGGCATGATTCCCCTCCCTGCCCCCCACCCTCTCGCTACGCCACTGTATCAGTATGAGCTCAAGTTATATCGGCAAGCAGAGCTGTATTAGGAGCCCTCCTGTTAGTGTTGGGTGAATCTAGGGAATGAGAAACTTCGTGGCCCTTTGTGCTTCGGGTTTAAATAGAATTAATATATAAAGCCCCCCACCCCCCTTTGTGCTTCATGTCGGCATGGACTTTAAAAGTGCCACAACGTTGTAAATTTTTTTTTCATTTATTAAAGCTTATATAGAGTTCACTTTAAAAAAAGAAAAAAAAAAGAAAGATTATGAAGTGTATTGTTGGTTCATCGAACATAATATAGCATATATTATACAAAATACGCACCCTTGTTTTGACGATTTATTCTATTTGTTGCATATAAACTCTAATAATAAAAAAATGAATTGTGTTATATTACTTGATCATTGCATAACTAGCATCAACTAATATTTAATCAACAAAAATCACAGAGAATAATTAAATTTAGTTTTCGTAAAGCCGGACTGACTTTTGTATTTTGAATTTTATACCTTTTTTTTCTAAATTGACGCAGAATTGAATGTTTTTTCTATTAATTAATCATTTGTTTGATGTCCTGCTTTTGTAACAAGGCTGCAGTTTACATCAATATTTATGTGCTAAAGTTCACTTCTACAGACCGTCATTTTTATTTTTTGACACGGATAGATGATTTATTAAATACCGATGAGTATTCTGTATTATATATATATATATATATACATTCTATGGTAAACCAATTGTAAGAGCTTATAGAATAGTTTAAGACCTCTATAACTAACACAGGTCGTATGATTGCTATTTCAATACGATGCACGACTAAAAACAGAGAACCTGGTAAAAACATAAATTATTTCTATACCATGTTGTGTGATAAACTGGATTGGACGCTAAATAGTTAACTTAAATTGATTATCATTATCAGTGTGTGAAAATACAGATATGACAACAAATAAACACACTTACCGTAAAATTCAGATGACCGCTTTATATTTTCCAATAATTTAGAGTTAAATTTATCTTGGTTTGTTTTATTTGGTAATTTTTTTTTTAAATATTCTATGCTAAGAATATTTCTCATTACAAACACTTAAAAATTAAAAATCAGTTTATGGCTTTCAAAATTCTGATAAAAACTTCATCAACATACTGTGAGCCATGATGGAAATGCTTTGTCTTAGCTTTTCTAAATCAAAAGTACGCGAATTACGCCCGTGAATTTTGAAAAAAAAATCGCCTGTGATTTGAACTACAGTAGTTTGATAAATACCGAGGTCTCAGCGGATATTGCAAACCAGCAAATGGATTCATAAAAATTCTATCTGACGCACATTTGAATAAAAAAAAATGGCTAAAAGACGACTTCCATATATAGATTAAACTGATGTATCGATTGATACTAAAACTTTAAAAAAAGTTTTGTGCATAATGCTGCCCGCGTTACAAGTACGATACAGAATTACTTAATGACCCGGTTAATTTTGTCAATTTGCACAAAAAGGTCTTTTTTTTTTCCTTTTTATAAAGCAAAAATAAAAATAAAAAACATATCGGATAACTTGATAATCGGATAGCTCGATGCATTTTTAAAAAAAAATTATTTACAAATCCTCACAATTTTCACGAAGTCTTAGGCTTTTTGATGTATGCATTGTATTTATTTTCTTTGCTACACAATTTTTTAGAAAAAAATAAAAGGGGGAAGGGTCGGTTAAGGTGGTTAGTGTCTCCATTTGTCTTAGTTCGTCAGATTATTTGACGAATTCATGTGGCGTAATTGTTAATATTGCACGAGGATAGAAATGTTGCTGGAATGGTAGTCATTTTAAATACGCACTTGCTACGGTTCTGACCAGACAGAATCCTAATTGTCTTTCTTTTACTGCTCTTGGGCTTTTCTTGGAATCCTAGCAATGAAATCAGATGACAGGTTACCTCCAGTGCCGGATTACGTCCCGTTGATGCCAGACGAAACAAGAAGAATAAAGAAAAAAAAATTAATTGCACAGTAATGAAACAATACTGTATAGTGTCCAATAAAAAGTTAGCAGCTTAGCCTTTTAATCGAATAAAACAGCAGTCTAACAATATGATACTATAAAAAGCTTATTTCAAACCGCAAACATTATTTTTTTTTATCCGAACTGGAAAAGTACATGGCGCAGATTAGCCTTCTTTAGTTCTAATTGTAAATTCTACTCATATTTCTTGTTTGACTGTTTTCGCTATTGCGCACCACTTAATTGAACCCGTTTCATCTCTGTCGTGCGATCTTATTTGAATTATTGTTTGACATTCTGCCGTGTGTGTGTGTGTGTGTGTGAAGTCCCTGTAAGGATGAGATGTTTACCTCTTAGATCCTATAGACCACTAATAGTACAGCTTTTATGTGCCCTTCTTTCATCCCCCACCGTAGTCTATAGTGGAAAGACCGAGGGAGTGCCACGGGAGATATAGGTAGGTGACTAGACACACCGGGAGTTAAACCCGTAACCCACAGCAAGCAGGATGAGCTGCAGCATGAAAATCCGGGTCGGTACCATAGCGCCCGCGGAGGAGAAAGGGAAAAACACTCGACTGTCGACGTGAGGTTCCCTTGTGCGATCTATGGAAATAACTTTTTAGGTCATGGATTAAGTCCCTGCGGTTTAAAAATACAAATATATATATATATATATATATATATGTGTGTGTGTGTGTGTGTGTGTACCGTGGGTCACCGACTTTCAAAGGGCCACACAGTGCCCAACTTGACACATTTTTTGATAGACGTCGCTCATTAACTTTTTTGTTTAGTTGTTAACGGTCTTTGGTGATCATGTCTGTTATTTCATAACTTCATTGCCGCTTTGAAAGCATCCAGCTGCCGCTGGATCTTCGTTAACAGATTGTTTTTTTCTATTCATTTTTTTCACAGCCAATAAGATGACGATTGTGCCTGTTGTGCCTGTTGTGGTGTTGTGCCTGTTGTGGTGTTGTGCCGATAGCACCACTCTGCACCAAGGCGATCGATCTCCCCCTCCCCCGCTCTGCGTGGCCTACCTGTGACGTAGATCTGCTACAAGTGCAGATTTTCCAGCCAGATAACCTCAGAGATGTGCATTCAGGCGTGCAGTCTTAGGTATTGAACTATCAGTTAGACATTATAATTTGTATTAGTTCTGTGGTTTGTATTGACTCAGTGATTGGATCAGTCATGAGGTTTGTAGTTAATCAGATATTAGATAAATCCGGAGGTTTGTATTGACCTAGTGATTGGATTAGTCCTGAGGTTTGTAGTCAATCCGAGATAAGATCAATCCAGAAGTTAGTATGACTCAGTGATTGGATCAGTCATGAGGTTTGTAGTCAATCAGAGATTAGATCAATCCAGAGGTTAGTGTCGAATCAGCTATTTTAGGCGTACAATCCAAAGAATCTAAGTATATCTTTAGTACTGTCCTTTTGATAACTCGATTAAGAAATCATCTGTGTATTTCATCTGTTTTCGGGATTAAAGCGAAACTTAGTAAATTAAAAAACAATGATATAATATCAAATAAATTAATCAGAAATAGCCATGAATTATCTAAAATATGTTACATTTTTCAGCCTTAATATAAAGCTTTAATTTTCATTGTCATTACAGAATATACAGAGTCTGAAGCAGTACAATTTTTTCCTCATCATTTTTTTAGAAGAGATTTAAGTAAACAATTCAAAAAAACTAAAAAAAAAAAAAGAACTAAATATGAAGAAAAGTCACTCGAAGAAGAAAGGAAATTGATTAATACACATTATATATATTTGAATACTTTGTTAGTCTTTGCAACTATTTGAGCCTAAGTTATATTTGAACAAGCAATTTGACACAAACACGTTTAATAATAAAAACAAGTCTTTTAAGATTAGAGTTATACTAGATTTATTTGCCGATCAGAATTAAAACTAGCTATAGAACATATAGTTTTAAATTTGAAAAGAAAATATTGATGATAGAACTTTTTTTTTCGATATAAATATCATTATTAATAAAAAAAAACAAAGAAAAACTAAATAATTATACTCACATGTTTTCTGTTCAAATATTTCAGTTCATTATTAATTCGGTACTTTACTGTAATTTTATATTTCTTATGGTTGAAAGAAAAGTCATGTATTTACACTTTCAATAAAAAAAATTGTCAAATGATGTGTTGAAAACAATGGGTTCTAATACAAAAATATCATTTTTAATTACTTATATAATTAGTTATTTTTTAAGTAGCATCGGTAATAAAATACATTTGTATTAAGATTCTGTGCTACTGCGCTACTGTGATACTGTGATACTGTGATACTGTGATACTGTGATACTGTGATACTGTGATACTGGGATACTGTGATACTGTGATACTGTGAGTATCGGAACCCAGGGCCGGCTTTAGGCCAATTTGACCGATGGCTCCGAATTGGGCCCCGATCTTGGCAAGGGCCCGGCAGTTTATGTTTATATTGATAGAATTAGATGTTATTGTAAAAAAAAATAGTAGAGGGGTCTCGCAAGGATCCGTTAAATCGGGCCCCGCAAACCATAAAGCCGGCCCTGTGTGACCCAATATGTAAATATTTGATTCAAAATTAGATTTAAAAGCAATTCACTCAGAGAT
>JAGDYQ010000267.1:0-215000 GCA_021962125.1 Bulinus truncatus | reverse complement strand
GCTCATTACCAACGTCAGAAGAGATGTGTTAGATAATATAACATTGGTGCTAGCGTTGTGCCAGGTATAAAGAACATTTGACGAGCCTAACCCACTCATAACGCATGCGCACTTCAAAATGTTGCCCACGTTCAGTTCCGTAGGACAGTTTTGTAAGATTAAATTGGGAGGTTCTGAAGAGAAAGCATAACAAACTTATTCGATTCACATCAACATGTATCTGCCTAACATGGCAATTTTATTTTAACACTTAATAGGTATAAATTAAGACATTCTATTTGTAATAGGAAGAAAAAGTAACAAATGTTTGTATGCTATTGACAGATAATGAACCAAGATATGTATGCAATTAACAGATAATGTATCAAGTTATTTATGCATTAAAAGAGTAAGTAACGAAATGTTTATGCATTAGAAGATTACGTAAGAAAATATGTATGCATTAGAAGTTTAAGTAAGAAAATATGCATGCATTAGAAGATTAAGTAAGAAAATATGTATGCATTAGAAGATTACGTAAGAAAATATGTATACATTAGAAGATTACGTAAGAAAATATGAATGCATTGGAAGATTAAGTAAGAAAATATGAATGCATTAGACAGATACTTCTGTTGCGTTGTATATTAAGGGATTGTGTGCAAATGGTCTCTACTTCACCAATTAAAGTCCGACACACATTTAAGATTGAATGGGATTGGGGGACATACAAACTCCTTTCCCCAGACCTGGAGAAGATTACATTGGCTTTCTCCGAGGACCGAGAGAGAGAGAGAGAGAGAGAGAGAGAGAGAGAGAGAGAGAGAGAGAGAGAGAGAGAGAGATAACGAAGATCAAGCCCGGCAGACTAAGGTCACCATCAACCCCCCCCCCCCCCCCAAGTTTATACCAGGCCGACAGTTAAAATAATAAAATACACATTTTAATATACAAATGTTTATCATTCTCAAAATTCATTTAAAAACGACAGAGATAATTATTACCTTACCAAACGTTTTATTCAATGTTAACGTCCTCCCATGCACAATGTCAGAAATTTTCTCAGAAATGTTCGGATACATGGTGACCGTGAAACTGTAGTCTCCAGTGTTATCCTTTAAAACCGGTACAAATATAATGCACGTTGACGTGTAATACGTTGAGCCATTGCTGATAGACGTGTGATGGTATATGACGCTAGGCTCTGCTATGGATGCCTTCAGAAAAATACACACACATTTACATGTACATAGATACATGGGCGTATTCATGGGGGGGGGGGGCAAGGGGGCATTTGCCCCCCCCCCCCAGTTTTGGAAAAATGTCATTTAAGAGGGGGGCATTTGCTCCCCCCCCCCCCTTACATTTAAAAAAAAATTTCATAAAGTTGTTATTTGCCGATGGAAAATTTTGCCCCCCCCCCTGGAAAAATTCCTAGCGACGCCCATGCATAGATATAGGGTAAGATTAAAGTTAGTAACTTTAAATGACTAAAACTTTATTTAACAGTAGGGCTGGATAAAGTCGAGATAAATGAATTGTTTACATGTATAAGAGCTGAGAGAAGAAGAATGTGTGAAGTCGCTTTTGAGGATGAGATGAAACTTTTTAGATCCTATAAACCAATAATGGGACAGTTTTTTTTTTATGGAGCCCTTCTTTCACCGTCACCAAACCTTGATAGTGCATCGGCCCTGGAGTTACCACGGAAGATATAGCAGGGGGGGGGAGGGGCTTTAACCATGACCTGATTATACTTAAGTTCTCACCGGAGTTCGAACCCTGGACCTTCAGGTCGACAATCGAGTGCTTTACCACACGACCATTCGTCCCACGAAAGAGGAGCAGAATGCGAGCCGACCCAGACATAGCTCTGGTTTAACCCCTTCTGGTCTATAAATTGTCTAACTCGTTCAAACGAAACCAATAATTTAAGTTATCGAAAATTAAAATATTTTACAAAAACTGAATATCACACACACACATACACACACACACACACACACATATATATATATATATATATATATATATTAAAATTGCCCCTAATTGGAAATTGTATGAATGGTGTGGCATGATCACCTTACTGCTACTGTTGATGTTGAAAATGCAGATGGCTTTAGGGTAGACAGCGCTGGTTGTACAAGAAATATAAATATCTTCCCCCGATAACAAGTCACACTGGATGTCACGTGGTTTAACTGTAAAAGCGATTGTAGAAAAACGTGTTAGAAAATAATTTATGTGATGTTTTCCTTCTATATGTTCGTTGCTAGCCTGGTCAAATAAGTCAATCTGAACCGTAACTAGTAAGTGGTTGTAGTAAAGTTCCCTTAGCCCTAAGCGGCCAACGGGTAAGATGATGTGTAAAATCATCTGTTTCACTAACCTCGGAATATAAATGGATTGTATGGATGACACAACGCCCATTAGCCTTTACTTAACCCAACATAAGTCAAATACCTCATTAAAGCTAGATTGACTTTATAGAATTCGAACAAACTATCACCTGGACCTGGAAAAAATCCATTGGTTATCACGGAGGATTGAACTCAGGATTCTCACCGTGACAGTCGAAAATGTACACTACTCTGCCACCCGTCCTCGAACTGTGAAAAATATGATCTAAAAATCCGAGTAAAATAAATATATCCAAACACCAGATTCTGCGAGTAAAACTGCAGACCACTCTTCTATGTCTTGCACGGCTTGTTATCATTGAATTTTACATTGAAATTCAAACATTCAATTTAGATATTTTTAGATAACTTATTTTGGGAACAATCTGGTAATTAAAGATGAAATCTTACCAAAAACAGTGAAAACGCATTTTATTTCAACTGCGGCAGAGTCATCGTTGAGATATTTTAACGTCCAAAAATTTTGTTCTCCAAGAATTTTCGGCTTGAAAGTTGTGTTCATTGAGACAAGAATGTAATATATACCGTCAGATATATTCTGTATAGCTGCAGTTATACTCGACAAATAATGTACACACTTAGCTGGGTTCAGTGAACATAAGGTGACTTCAGACTCGTTGTAGTAAATCATGATTTGCTCATCAATATTTCTTGGTCTCCAGGTAACATTTAGACCTGCTGTGGATCCTTCTTCAGCTGGAGCACATTGGACATCATCTTAATCAAAGAAAACAAAAATAAATTTGTAATATCATGATTTTCGTTACTGATTATAAGTGCAGCATGTGAATATCAAATGATGTTGCAATTGAAGATAGAAATCGCTTCAAATTTATCATCATAATTGATATATATATATTCTAAAAATGTCACCACATTAGCTTGGGAAAATTTTTGTTTTATATTAAGTCATGAAAACCATCTTTAATAAAATATTTTTCTTTTTACATTCGATGCATTTAATTAAGTAATTAATTTTAAGAAACTGAAAGCCCTAAATTTTACTTTAAATTTAAATTTAGCTTTGCTATGTCGGTTGTTGTCATGACGTAGTACTGTTATCATACACAATGTAGACTCATGGTGAATTAATAATTTGAAACTGATACGTTGGCACATGCGTCAGGCTTTGTTTGTATCTACGCCGCTCACCCGACCTTTAGTTGGCATTAACGAGCCTTGTAATGAGGTCATCATGTGATACTGGACATTGACGAAACTCGTAATGAGGTCATCGTGTGATACTGGACATTGACGAAACTCGAAATGAGGTCATCGTGTGATACTGGACATTGACGAAACTCGTAATGAGGTCATCGTGTGATACTGGACATTGACGAAACTCGTAATGAGGTCATCGTGTGATACTGGACATTGACGAAACTCGTAATGAGGTCATCGTGTGATACTGGACATTGACGAAACTCGTAATGAGGTCATCGTGTGATACTGGGCATTGAAGAAACTCGTAATGAGGTCATCATGTAATAGTTCGTCCTATTTTAGTAGGCCATTAATTAAAAGAAAATGGTTCACTTCAATCATCATATCTTGGCACTGATACATAAGAAATACATCCTAGCTTCATCATGGGTACCAGTGTAAACCAGTGTACTAGGAGAGGTGTGTGTGAGAGAGAGTGGGGGGAGGGAGGGAATCTCTATGATGCATTTCACAGATATAAAACCTATAGTGTCTGTAAGGTTCATGCACTAAGACGTCCATAATTATAAATCTTTTAAATGATTACATATAATTACGCAGTTGAGACAGACAGTTAAGCTGTTTAGACAGACTATTAAGCAGTCTTTCCCTATAATGGTTACATCCTGGATTACAACCCAAAGCTAGCTTATTGTCCTCACATACACTTCATACAGCTAAAGAAGCACTAAAAAACTTACATATGGTGAGTGAGACTAAATGTATGACTTTGTATTCATGTACTATGATCGATAGAACTGAAAACCAACTTACCGCACTGATATCCCGGCCATAGACCTGCTTCCAAAAGCAAAACCACTCCAACGTTAAAAAATGTATCCATTATAGACATCTTCCAATGCAATATGCCGCTAAAAAAAATACAATTACTAGCTAAACAATACTGCCCTCATAATCAAAAAGGTACTTATCTGCATTGTTGGTGAAAAAAATGAGATAGTGGTATATTTGGTATGTTATTAAGTTAAAATATCATTTACTAACCAAGAAAGACAGACGTAAGTGGCCTTCAATTGGTCAAATTTAAAAAAAAAAAGTCATGTAAGTGCATTTTTGAAGAGGAATCGAAAAGACATTTTTTCCTGTTTTTCTCAAAATCTACTCAGATGCAGATAAGTACTTTCTTCCTTATGAGGGCAGAATAGTTTTACAAAGTATAAAGCAATGTTGTTATTTTTTAAAACACAAATAGTTCGCTAATAAAATGGTAAAACAAAAATTGTAATGTAAAAAAAAAATAAAGTTCTTACTTTTTTTATCCTGCGTATTTAAAATTCCACAAGCCACTAGTTCTATACACTCTGTGATGTTGAGCCACTGGTTCTATACACTCTGTGATGTTGAGCCACTGGTTCTATACACTCTGTGATGTTCAGCCACTGGTTCTATACTCTCTGTGATGTTTAGCCACTGGTTCTATACTCTCTGTGATGTTGATCCACTAGTTCTATACACTCTGTGATGTTGAGCCACTGGTTCTATACACTCGGTGATGTTGAGCCACTGGTTCTATACACTCTGTGATGTTCAGCCACTAGTTCTATACTCTCTGTGATGTTTAGCCACTAGTTCTATACACTCAATGCTGTTGAGCCACTAGCTCTATACACTCGGTGATGTTGAGCCACTGGTTCTATACACTCTGTGATGTTCAGCCACTAGTTCTATACTCTCTGTGATGTTTAGCCACTAGTTCTATACACTCTATGCTGTTGAGCAACTAGTTCTATACACTCTGTGATGTTTAGCCACTAGTTCTATACTCTCTGTGCTGTTTAGCCACTAGTTCTATACATTCTGTGATGTTGAGTCACTGGTTATATACATTCTAAGCTGTTTAGCCACTCTGTAAAAATCATTCTTATTGCGTTCGTTATTTAACTTTCCGCTAGATTTTCCTTAGAAAAACTGCATGATGTCACGGTTGTAGGCTGAATGGTACTGAATATAATGAGCCTACTTGATGAAAATTATATTTTTCCCGTTTAAGAAAAAATAACTCCACAAGTTAGACATATTCATTTAATTTCATCGTTTAAAAAAGAAATACTAAAGACTGCATATGGTCATGTTCTTAACTTCTAGCAGGCCTTTTATTTATACTTCATATTCGATTACAAAAGTTTTGTATTATTTCTTATCTTACATACTTTGTTCACGGCTCAAATCAACATCAACATTTCTTTAAACAACGAGTTCATTAAATAAATTTTAAAAGAAAATAACATCCCATCTTTTGTTTAAATGAATCTGTTTTACGAAATGAATACATCTTTTAGTTACATTTATTCTTGAGATATTAATTTTGTTTTTCAGTAGCCAAAGTAAACTGTAATTTTTTTATCTTTACTTTTCAACGCATACTATTAATGGAACAATTTTAACTCAGACACATTACAAAATCGAATGAAACAACCCATCTCTAGCAATGTCTGTTGTAATGTGTGCTGAAATTAATAAATGAACAATCGAGTTTAGATTGACAACATCTATTATATAGAAGGAAGTAAACTCTTCATGACTAAACAGTTAACTAACTTAAATTGAAGTGATTTAAATTCAAACCAACGAATTTCGTGAGTTATTGAAATAGAGAGGACACATATTTTTTTTTACACATATTTAGTTTGTCTGGTGAAATAATTTGTTTAAATATGATTTGCCCGATATGACGTAGGCCTACTTACGACTCTGTGTGACTGTGATAACTTTTCATTTACTGGTTTTTAGACTATTAGCATGTCTATCATTTTCTATTAAAGCGTTTTATGTTGTTAGCTGCACGGAGTTATATATATATATATATATATATATATATATATATATATATATATATATATATAAAGAGAGAGAGAGAGAGAGAGAGAGAGAGAGAGAGAGAGAGAGAGAGAGAGAGAGAGATAAATAGAGAGATAGATAGATATATACATAGATAGATGAATAGAAAGATAGATGGCTAGATTAGATATAGATAAAAAGATAGATAGGTAGATCCATATATATATATATTAGGGTGGGTCAAAAAATTTTTTTTTGGAGTTGGGAATTTGAAACATAGTCAAAAAGTTGCCTATGGTCCTACTGATTGTAAAAATGTAAAATTTGTAAAAATCAGATAATGTCTTCCACTCCCAACTTTTAGTTCAAGGGGGTACGGGGGGGGGGGAAATGCACTATGTCTAAAAAAAAACAATTTTTTTTTTTTACATTTTTAGATACTAAAACATGTCAATAATAATTACGAAATAAATATATTGCAGAAAAAATTTTTTTAGATCAATTTAAATGTATTTTCAGAATGTTACTCATTCAGAAACTTCAATAATTTAAAAACTTAAAAGTCATTTTTCTCTGAAAAAATATTTTTGACATTTTGCTTCACTATGGCAAGAAAATCTCAAAAACCACCTGTCAGATTTTGATAAAACTTATAATTTTTATGTAGAAGAGGTGCATTTATAGAATGTCAGAGGCTTTTCAAGAAATTTTAAGTCCTGTTTTTTTTTTTTTAAATTTACAAAATTAGCATTTTTTGCTTATTTTCACCATACAAAATTTTTAAAATTCATAAAAAATGTATTTATTACATTATCAAAAAAAGTACTTTGACATTCCCTAAAGTAATCTTGTCTAATTATAAAAATGTACATTTTATATGAAACAGTCTATAAATATTTCAGAAATATTTGCCACAAAAAGGTCATAAATTTCAAGATGGCGGCATGCCGCACCCACAAATATCAATATGTTAATATTTTTTTTTAACAAAATTATTTTTAAATCTACTATATCATTACTAAGATATTAAAATGTCTTAAACTTTAATAATAAAAAAGATTTTGCTTTGACCCGGGTACCCCCCCCCCCCAATGCATGACTTTTTACAACATTTAGAATGTTTGGTATAAGTAATATGAAATTGTACAAATCTATACATCGTTCATGCAAAATATACAATGTACATATGAATAATACTGTTTATGGATTGTCACAGGAAACTTGCTTTGCTTTCAATTTTCGGAAGAACATCCCTTGATTTCTTTGTTTGCAAAACCATCCCATGTCGAGAGCTATGTCCGTACAGTTTGAAATGTCCGTACACTTTCAAACTAACAGCAGTAACTTCTTTAATTGCTCTTTCAACAGCTTGAGAGTGACATGGAATTTGATCCAGTATGATTGGGTTGTTCATCATCACAAATATATTCCAGCAGAGGAGGGGATGTCACTGCACAAAGATCCCAGTTAATCATCTGATCATATCATTTAGCTGCAATATTCATGATTATGTCATTTTTGTTGAAAAATTCTAACTCTGCATGGAGCTGGTTTATGTCGTGCTGTTATGATTTTATTTACTGCATACCTTCCAATTTCTTCATCATTGTCCTAACTGCAGCCAATAGAATGTTTTCTGGATGTGCAAAGTAGAAGTTATTTTCCAATACAGGCAATATAATAGATTGATCTGCAGTATCAAGGTTCTGAAGCAGTTGTATCATATAGAAAAAGTTTCTAGCCCCACTTTGACAAGATGAATCGCAAAAATCCTGTTCGCTTTTGTTAACCATCTTTGCTCTCATCAGTATGTTCCTTGGCTGCCCTATCTCTCCAAATTTTTCTATGTCGACGCATCTTTGCTGGATCCAGAGCTGTAGATGGTGTTAACATGTTTAAGTCCTTCAACACAGCTTTAACAATAAGACATATATCCCTATTGCTTAGTTTAGATCGATCCATTGTTTCATATTGATATCTGTTTTGTTATTTGGAACATTCCTCATCGCTGGAGAAGTCTGCATCAAGTAGTTCATCATCTTCAGCATCCTGATCTGGAATATCATTATCTTTCTCATCATTGACGTTATCATTTGTGGTTCCTATCTGATCGCCACCCTGCATCAATGAATGTTTTCTTTTCTGTCGATTTTGTAATATTTTTGTTGTTTGCTTGTCAACATTGTCTATGAACATATTTCTTACCATCTTTTGAGCCACCCAAAATGCCCACTCAAGCACAGAAATTATTACTGATTGTGGACATTTACAGTCTCCTCTATCCCTAACACCTGCATCTTTTTACTCGAACAATTATACTGGTAATGTCATTTGTAGGGATACTAGCCTGGTCATATAATTGTTTAATTTCATGCGCTAATGCGTGCTTTCGTGAATGAAGGCTATGATTGTATTGTTCCATTTTAAGCATCCACCAATAGCCTTGAAAACATCTTCACTGGTTGGAAGTTGTCTTTTAGGCAATTCAGCTGCTGACCCAAACACAGAATGTACAGTGGCACTTCTTGTAGAAGAACTCATATTCATAGAAGAACTTAATAAAATAATTGAAAAATTAGTCAAAAATGAAATAAAACTACCATGCGTGATCCGATAATGAAAACACGGTACACCAGTTATATTGAGAGAAAAATGGATGCAATGCTTATCCCAGTTGTCTAAACTAATTAGTTATTCATAAAAAAGGTTATAAAGATAAAACACAAATTATATATGCATATCATTTCTTTTTTGAATAACCTAGGTCACAAATTTAACATGTTCAGTCACAAAAAAACTCACAGTAAATATAGTTAAAATTTCGAACAAAAGTTGGGAGTAGTAAAACTATATAGTTTTCAAATATTTGTACATATTCCATGTACTACCATGATGTAACAACTTTTTAATAATGTTTCAATAAAAAAAAATTTTTTGACCCACCCTAATATATATATTTATATATATATAGATAGATAGATATATAGAAAGAAATATATATATATGACTATGGATCTATTAAAAGTTCCGAGACTCAATTAAGTAACCAAATTTTGTATAATTAATACATACAAAATAAAGATTTTCTTTTTAGGTATTAACCCATCAGTCCACAATGGCCTATTTAATTTGACGGAATGGCCGAATTAAGAACATATGGATGCGGTATTTTTATAAAACGAGTATTAAGTCAATTTCAACGATATTGATGTGAATGAACACAAGAGACAGGGCCGAATCAAATTTACTAACGGGTTGTATATATTTTACGGGTCATCATAGTTCGCCAGTGTTTTGGCCAGACGCTGTACATGTTTTGCTTGCCACGACAGTAAGGTGCATTGAGTATGTGTGTGTGTGTGCGCGCGTGTGTGTGTGTGCGCGTGTGTGTGTGTGTGTGCGTGTGTGTGTGTGTGTGCGCGTGTGTGCGTGTGTGTGTATGTGTGATGTCCCTGTTTGGATGAAATGAAATCTCTTAGATCTTATCCACCACTAACGGGTTGGTTTTTATGATGATCTTCTTTCATCCCCACAATAGCCGATAGTGCAATGGCCATAGATGCACCACAGGAGATATAGAGGGGACTTTAGCCATTACATGAACTATCTATAGGCCCGCATCGGAAATCGAACCAGGTATCTTCAGGTCGACTGTCGAACACTTGACCACACGACCTCGTCCTATCGATTGAGTGACTATTTCGATTCCCATGCACAGTGGCTATTTCGATTCCCATGCACAGTGGCTATTTCGATTACCATGCACAGTGGCTATTTCGATTAGACTGAGGAATTTGTAAAGATGGTCAAAGGGATACAACTCAATTATAAGGAGTCACACTCCGGTCCTGGTACAGGGACTTTGATCTAGTTTGCTTATAAAATATCAACACGAAAACAATCACACATTTCTTACTAACTCATTCGTTTATTCTGAATACCTACCTTGAACTTAAACGAAATACTTTAAACCCCCCCCCACAAACACCTCATGCTGTCGTGCACTGTATCTAAATTCCGTCTGCAAAACTAACCAAAACTGTCCGTTTCTCCCCTTTATTTTTTGACGCCATTGCCAGCATGATAAGTTGTAGTGTGCCCACCACACCAGCACAGTTGGCGGCGCTGATGTATATCTATGACAGAGTTGTGGGGTAAATGTGCCCTAACATCTGCCGATATGCTTAAGGTCTTGAGACCTACACAAACTGGCCAGACCACAAGGGTCTGTTTACTTCTTGATCGACCGGAACGGCAGGACAAGTGCTTTTATATGCCACTGGACATAGGGAAGGGTGTTATGTGCCTGAAACCCCACCCTAAATAGCAGGCTGCTATGAGATTGAGTGGAACAGAAAGGAAGATTTGTGTGTTCACCACAATCGCCAATACAGCAGCTGTGAATACTATAGTCTCGTATATTCCTCATTGACCAGAGAACAAACGCCGTTGCAAAAAGTGTTTTTCCTTGCGAGAAATTAATGATCTTTTTTTTCCATATACTATGGTATAACGGTGGAACGGATGGCCGAGTGGTGTAGATACTCGACTGTCGACCTGGTAGTCCTGGGTTCGATCCTCGGTGAGGCCCATGCAATTTTTCCAGGTGAAATTTGGTGCAAATTCGTCCCACAAGTCCACCCAGCTTTAAATGGCAATCTGATCTAAGTTGGGGATGTAAAGGCGGTTTTTGCGTTGTGCTGTCCACACAATCCCTTCATGTGCCGAGGTTGTGAAAACAGTTGAATTCTACACTTCAACTGCCCCAAAGGCCCGTTAGGGTTAAGAAGGGAACTTTGATTTTTTATGTATAATAGCAAGCGACATTTTAATCATTATTCGTTAAACTAATACTTAAAATTGAAACGGGAATGAGACGACATCAACTTCTTGATCTACAGTAGTTTTACGTTCTGTCAATGAGCATGGTTTTCATTAACGTATACATGGAAAAATATTATGTGATTTTTATTTTATTTAAAGTTATTTGCTAAACATGTTATATTTTTTTTGCGTTTTTTCTTACTAATTTAGCTTTAAGCTTTACCAACCGCTATCGTTTAACTCAGGGGCTAAACTTTTTTTTCAAGTGTTATTTTTGAAGACTTACTCCCCTTAGATGATTCCTTACTGGTGCAAGTACCTAAATAGGATGTCATACTAAAATTGTTTCAGATTTAATTCATGACACACAAAGTACCATTATTAGTTAAACACCGGCACATGTTGTTAGTTGACACCTGGGAAGATGTAATGTGTTGCGTTTACCCCTCCTACTCTGATTCAACACTTTCATCTCCCCCTGTGAAGGACCACTCCGTATATATATATATATATATATATATATATATATATATATATTTATATATATATATAACTCTATATATATATAAAACGTATAAAAATAATGTAGTATTACTATTAAAACCATCTTTGAAATATATAGATTTAACAAACCATCTGTGACCTATATTTTCCTTTATTACTTATGTACAATATTCCAAAGATAGTAACAGTTGGTAGCTGTAGAGCTAAAATTAAAATCTATTATAGATTTCTTTTTGTTTCTGACGCTCTTATAAAGGCAGACAATTTAATAAATAACACATTCTGACCGAAGTTTGACTAATTCTAGAGTTGGCGGCAAGTATTTGAATATGTGCATACATTTATTTTATCATTGTGAGTAAATAAACGTCAACATGCATGAATAAGTTTTAATATGAATATAAATATTTGATCAATTAATTACAGCAGAGGGTACATTTAGCCAGTCATGTTTCTGTTTGTTATTTATACACTTTATTTTATCACAGTTTGTTAAAAATGAAGAAGATTGTTTTAATGGTCTGTGCTTTGACTCTCTTGACCATCAGCTCTGTTGTAGGATACACGAAAATGACCAACAAGAAAACGATCAACATAAAAAAGAACTGGAACAAGTGAGTGAAATTTATTTATAGAACTACAATAGAAGTTTAAGGAGTTAACGTAAATGACATGTTTTATTTTGTTTTCTAGTTGTAAATATTATGTTTCAAACTACTAGATTTTAATTAGTGTATATCGATTTCGACCAATACAATACGATCATTTACTATAAACGTATCTACTTGGATGCGGTAATAATTGCATCATTTAATATTCATTTGGTAAAATGCTAGTATTAAGAACTCGTCCATAGGTCTGGACCTCAAGTATTTGATTATGTACGTAGTAAACAATGTTTTACTTATTCACCATTTTACCATTTGTTTGAATATCTTCTTCATCCTATTTAATTTTCCTATCAACCGAAAAACTATATGACTCACCATAACACATAGCTTAAAATAAAAGAATTCAGACTATTATATAGAGCTTATGATTATCATTTGTTTGATGTTATTACGAGGTATATGTATATTTATAGTTAACTTTTGAATGGTTTCAAAGTTTACATATTATGGATATTTTTGACGAGCGTTGTCACTTGAACCTAATAACTTGGCCACATTTGTGTCAGACAAAAAATATTTGTAAATATTATAATAACCCAGTTTAAACTGGGTTTGTACACATATTTGGCAATATAAATTATCTATAATGCAAACAACTCTCCTGCTCTGTCGAGATTCCTGTATCTGTTACAAGATTGTATCTGTAAAACACTATGGCGTCAAACCATTAACTGTATATTGTATATGTTCTGTACTAAATGAGTTTAAATTTATATGTCATGCAAACATCTCTTTAATTTCTTACTAATTATACTTAAGTGCACTGGCCAAGGACTTAGGGAGACTTTCACCAAACTCGAGTAGTTCCCGAAGGTCTGAACTAATATAATCCGGGGTGTTCGGTAACCAGCTGCTCTTTCTGTGTACAACAATACGTCCCCTCGACATTAACTTTTATTTAGATCATTTATGTCTTGGTCGCCGGATAAAACCGTTACCATTCAGGCATATTTAGTCTCCCCAACTAGACAGCGAAGTACGATATACCCAACAAGCTGCCAGTAATGATATTGGCTATGTCAAATGTAAAGTTGTGAGGTGTGCAAGCCCCCTTCACTTCTACAATTGGCATGTTAGGAACATGTTAACGAAACTAGGGCAAGTATCTGCAGATGTTAACTAATTGTATCCATGTTCCCAAATATAATGCTAGAAATGACAATTTTTGTTTCAAGGTCATATAACTGCTATAATTTTATGTAAGCGTGACAGTTTCTGTTTTCGGGCATTGTTTCTTGCTTTTGTTTTAATCTTGTATGATCTGGTTATAAAATAGCGTTAATGACTGCTTTATTTTTATTTTTTCTGGTAACTCTGAAATAATAGCATTTGAGTAAAATTAGCAAGCAAGACGCATTCAGCATTTAACAACGTTTGACAACTTGCGTTGTTTTTTAATTCCCTTTGTGATGCTGTGTTAATGGTCTGCCCCATTGCTCCTTTCTTCGTTAGTCTCCGACGCTTTTTTTTAGTTTTGGCCCTTCTTATTGCTCTTCGTATCCAAACGATGGCCACCGATTCACATGTATTTCATGTAGTTAAAGGGCTTTCAATGTAGTCGAAATTACTGCATTATGTAACTCTTTATTTATATCAGTCGCATATTACCGTAAAGATGTCATCAAAGAAACTGTTGCTCTCGAACTTGCAAGAAGGCTGTAAACTTTGTATGTAAACATTGGGTTAACTATGGTTACGCCCTGTCCGTTGTTCTACCTCACGCAGGCACAATCATACACTCTGCTCGACAATACGCCTACATGAATACATCCGGCGCTTTTGGTGAAATTGTGGCAATAAGCTAAACACTTAGCGCTGCAACGCTATTCCCTTCCGAGACAAGATATGGCATGAAACTCTTACAGAGGCATGCCAACGTTTTTGCTAAACCATTTCGTTTTTGTCTCTGTCTTAGGCTGACCACATTACGTTCTACACCTTTGGGACACGCATAAACTCTCCCTTTCTGAGGACTTCCTGAGAACATATTCCATTCGCACCGCTTGAATGTAGGCTCTCGCAGAAATAAATAACATGTCTAACCACGTGACCTCAACCAACACGAATTTCACCAACACTAACTGACATTCTTCCAATGTGTTAGTCATCTTCGTCTTCGGCGATCAGGTCAACATTCCTACGCTTTGGAACACTACGACAAACAACTCAACACTGAACAAAAAGCACTATGTTGACACTGTTTTGGACGCTACACACTGCCTCTCATCCGCGACAAATCTGCTTCTTCTTAGATGGTCCCACAGAAACAAGGAAACATTTGTCTACAAAAACTCTGATTCTTACCACCAGAGTTAGAAGAGACATTCATAACTGTTTCATCTACAGTGATATCTGCAATATTGTAATCGGTTGGACGTACTACACATTTGATGTTTAAAATACCGTTGAAGTTGACTACTACCTCCACATACAACATCAAACCTATCTGCGATCCAAATTGATTATATGGTAGGAGGCGTCAATGACACATGCATACGCATTCAAGGCAGTTGACAGGTTGTTACGTGATCACACAGGTCAGGACTAACCCATGTGAAGGAAAAACAATACTTCACATCCATGTACTTATACTGACGTCAAATATGAGATCTTCCTGACGAACAACATTTCTCTGCTAATTGGCTTCTCGATGATGGAGACGGGACAAATGGATCACCTGTAACATTACCTTCACATTGTTTTCCTGTTCATTATGATCCCGTTGAACATATATAAATGACGACCTCACATAACTAAAAACTAAAATTGGTCCAGTCGTCATGCTTTTTAAAAACATCATGTCAGCAAGAGTCTGTAATTGCACTAGACTGTTACCAGAATTCACAGAATCGTACTAGAGTGTAAAGCTATCGCAGATGTTAATTTACAAACTGTCCTTATTCATCAGATATCCCTGACTCTATCATATTCACATTTTATTTTACCTTTAAGCGCAGACAATTCCGTATTAGGGGATTATTCCTTAATCGTGACAATTAAATAAGCACAGGGCCAAACGTTACAAATGTCTGTATCTTTTAAACCTGTTTTGCAGTCATGAACATATGTATGCTGCTCTATCCAGAGTTCCTTTTTTCATTCACTCACAGTCGTTTTCCCCAAACCTTACCCTATTTGGACAATTGTGTCTTTCTAGGAAGTCTTCACCCGTCACTAAATACAGGCCTCACGGGTCGGCTATAGATGTTTAAAAATGTTTCAATATTAACTTGGTTTTACAGAAAACATACTTCATTTTATCATTGTGTACGTATGCTACGCCGCGGGTAGACTAGTATAAAATATTAAAATTAACTCAGTGTCGCAACTATTCTGAAAAAATCAACCACTGTCTCGTGTACAGATGTATGTACCACCTGGTCTAGACACTGATTACAGGTGTCATGCATTTGAAACTATAAGTGCACCTGTTGCAGACGTCATCTGCAAGACGTTGTATTTTAAAATGTGATAACAAATTTGCACAAAAAATAATGATACAAAATTTCTACAATTTCGTTATATTGATCTAATTATAACCGGGTTCACATAATACACTTGTTTTTTTTGTTTACATTGAACAATAGACTATAGTACATTCACCGATAGTATATAATGTAAACTAGTTGATGAGACTTTTCTTTTATTACATCGACCGGGAAGTAAGCAGTAGGTTTATTTTCAAAGTCCTTTATAACAAAACATCTTTATTTATATTATGAGTGGTTTTGTTGACACACCTGTGGGCTAGTGTGTGTATGTGTGTGTGTGTGTGTGTGTGTGTGCGTGTGCGTGTGCGTGTGCGTGTGCGTGTGTGTGTGTGTGTGTGTGTGTTTGTGTGTGCGAATTTCGACAGGGTGGGAGGTAGATGTACTTAATAAGTGAACGGACCTTAACATCAAATGGTTGAGTGAAATTATGTTATGTCATAGTGCGGTTTCGTTAGTTACGGAAACAATTGTGTGTGTGTTTGTAAAGAAGGTCAGCTAGCGGTCACGACGTCAAGAGTCTGGTCGTTTCTGACCTATGCGTTACATTAATAGAAATTATGACCGTCTAGGTGTTCGATTGTAGTTGCTTGTAGAAAAGTTCGAGTTGGGATGTAAGCAAGCTATAAAGAGGCAGTATGTGGGTCGAGTGGACAGACACTTTACTGTTCAGTTCAGTTGAGTTCATGTGGTAGTTCATATAAATAAGTCTGTTCATTTAAGGAGTTTGATATAAGGAGATTCAAGTAGAAGGAGAGTTATAGAAATAATCTTTGTTAAATAACAAGTGATATTGTTTTATATAATTGAGACAGGTGAAATTTGTGATAATTCATTTTCATAATTGGATTTGTTGGTTAAACAGAAGTTGTATTTCACACATCTTATTTCATATTGTGTATTTCGTTTATTATTATGTGATTTAACTTATTATGAACCATGAAGATCAGTATTTACTCTTCTGTATCAAAACGTATTCGTTGCATGCTAGTGACAGGAATATATGTTACATGGCTACAACACATAATAGCACATCAGTACGTTGCATGTTATTTATTAATTTGGTTAACTTTGAGCATTTTGGTCAAATTAAAGCATTTAGGTGTTGCGTTAAAAAATGTAATTTGCAAATTGTCGCGTTAATCGCAAAATAACGCAGCTTAGACAGCAGCCCTTATATATATATATATATATATATATATATATATATATATATATATATGTATATATATATTAAATTAAAAAATGTAATACAATTAAGTTTAAAATGACATTATTATTAAAATGATAATTGTTTCTATTTTACAGAATGTTGCAAGATCTATAGCTAATACAAAGAGACAATGGTTGCAAACCCATTTGTCAGCTTATCCTGAAGATTTCTTGAAACAGCTGCTAACTAGAGATAAAGCCTACTATACTTTGTATGTTTAAGTTAAATTAAAAAGAACAAACAAACAAAATCATAACTTAATACTAATACATTTTTAGTTAGACCTTTTCTATTAGCATTAAATCAACGTTACATTCTGATAATAATTCCTGCATCATTGATTAATTAGTGTGCTAGAAAATTACAAACGTACATTAACAGGCTTAGTTATACACATATTTTCATATTTCATTAAATGAACGTTACATTCTTGATATAATACCTGCTTTGTTGATTAATTAGTGTATAGAGAATTACAAATGTACATAACAAACTTAATTATACACTAGGGTGGGTCAAAAACTGACAAATTTTTTGGAGTTAAAATTAGTAATAATTAGGAAAGTAAAAGCGTAGACAAAACAGTTTTATTGTATAACCGTTTTCAGCAACTCTGTTCTAAAAGAAAAACGCAATTGTGTTCTGAAAATATAACGCTGTTGAACAGAGGAATTATTAACAATGTTAATGTTTTAAAAATCAAACACAACATATTCAACAACAACAATATCTAGTAAAACAAAAAAAACAAAGTTATTTAAAGCAGTATGGCAGTTCAAATGAAATAAATTCAGAAAGTCTGCCTGTGTTTCTATTGTTGGCACGTCCGATCTTGATTTCTTCCTTTGAATAATAACACCATGGCATCTATCATGTCCGTATATACTTTGCCACAAACTGCTGTAACATCCTTGATATTTCTTTCAACGTCTTGCGAATGGCATGGAAAGTGAGGTAGAATCACCTGGCCGTAACTGGCAATATCTTTGGCAGTGATGTCCTGCAGCAGCGGAGGGATTAATGTTAGGTAAAATATTTAACCTTATAATCATATAATCAATTATAGTGTATGCTCTAATTAGCTAAGACTAAGTGAAATAAATAATATTTATTTTTAAAAAAGTGTATTAGTTATTATTAAAAGGGAATTGGCATTCCTTTGATCATTTAATTTTAAGAAAACACCTAGCTTTTTTGTGTTAATATTTTGAAGGAAACCAAAGCACTGTAAACAATTTAACGGAGGAAGATGTCCCAGGTGCTAGGCTGGCACATGATAATCTAGCACAAAATTCAGTTCAACAGCAAAAGAAATGGCTTCGAAAAGCCGGTATTAAATGTACTGGCGTTTAAAAGGACTTGATAGACAGGTTTGTTATAGGATTACTGTGAATATTAAATTAAAGTTCCCTTAGCCTTAGCAAGTCATTATTTAAGATGAAGTGTAGAATTCATCTGTTTCCATAACCTCTACATAGGAAGGATTGTGTGGTTAGCACAACGCCTCAGCCGCCTTTACTTCAAAACTTAAGTCAGGTACCCATTTAATGCTAGGTGTACTTGAAACGACTTCGAAACGAATTTCACCTGGCCTATTTCCCATGGTTCTTACAGACCTCGAACCCAGGTCTCTCATGTTGCAGCTGAGTATCTACAGTTTTACACTCAAGCATCTGTCCCACAAATATCATATCATTACATTTGTATTTAAATTTAAAACTTATGTCCAAATAATTTTTGTTTCCTGTAGAGTCAAAAACTGCATAGCTAGGGGCTAAAGCCACAAAAAAGACCCATCTGTGGATGGTGGGTTAGGCTAGAAGAAAAAAGACTTAATTCAGCACATGTAGACATTTCTCCAACCATTCCACTTGTGCCAATAACTGGATGGAAGACGTAGGTTCAATTTTTATTAAATTACTTGTATTTAAATTACTGATATTTAATGTTCATCGATTGGGAAAATAAAATAGAATAGATTTGGTGATGCATACATTTTCTTAGGTTCCCATTTCATGAAATTCTTCGAGGATTTAATGTTGGGTCAATCTTCAAATATTTGATAGAGATGAAGGTATCGGCCTTTTTTTCAAGTCTCAATTTAGCTATATACATAACTTAAATTTATAAAGTAATTAAACTAAGTGTACACACGGTTCCAGATTCTTCTGATGAAATTGATGAGGCCAAAATTGGTGATGCAATGACATCAAAGCCCATGGTAAGAGGGCAACAGTATTTTCTGGATTGGGAATGTCACTATCAAGACTAACACTAACAACAACTTTTATTTTTTCAAAGCACAAGTAATGTCCTCTTTCACTATTAAAAAAAGTTATAATGTTTTTACCACGTTAAACAGTGATTGTTCCATTGTTGATGCATCTTGTGAATGCCTTGAGTCTGCATTGGCAAGATGCAGCCATATAGGGGGGCTACTTTTTGATATACAGGACTACACCTTTAACTTTGGTTATTTACCGGTGTCTTGTACATCAAAGCTGTCTAAGTGGAATCAAGCTCGTCCAAAAAGAAAAAAATCTACAGCCTGTTAATATGTCACTATGAGCTTTTAAAGGGGACGAAAGAGTATAATAATAGAATTCAGGCTTTTGATCCAGCCCCTGAGTAGAACTGTACACAAAATGATGGCTAGCAAACTGCGCACACTCATTAATAATAAAAACATTCACTGCATGTGGACCTCTATTTTTGACGTACTATATGATGATTACAGCTATGATAGAGAAGGCCTAGTAATGCATAAGATGCGTTGTGATGCCTTTAGTGAGCTTTTTACCAGAGACACAACTGAGTGGACCTGTTATGATTTTGTCAACGGTAGATAAAAAAACAGGTCCTCATCTTGGCACCATTACAGACGAGGACGTGACAGCATCAGTGCACATGCAGTGGCCCACTGTCACCAACATACATCTTTATTAAAAACAATTTATGGAATAACCCCAACGTAACTAGTGAAGCTATTGTCTATGGGAATAAGTTTGAAGATAATGCAAGGAAAGCTTATAAGCTTGCTCATAGGCATGTAAGTGGTCAAGTACCGTCTGGCCTATGGATAAACCGATTATCTTGGACTTGGGGCTACTCCAGATGCTGTTTTAATGGATCCTTCAGAAAAGGATTTGGCATCTTAGAGATAAAATGTCCCTTTCTACCCAGAGATATGACACTGAGCGATGCTTTTGATAAATTGTCGGTTTCACAGCTGGCTAATTTTTGTCTGCAGAAAAAGGGAGAATGGATATTTGTTAAAAGAAAATCATAAATACTATTCTCAGGTACAGACGCAGATGGGTATATGTGGGTTTATGTGGGTATATGTGGGCTTATGTGGGTTTATGTGGGTATATGGGTATATGTGGGTTTAAATGGTGTGACTTTGTTGTGTGGTGCCCCTCAATCTGCTCCTACCACTCTGCGTATTAGATTTGATTGTACATATTGGCAAAATCTGCAGTCAAATCTAATGGCATTTCACAAAAATGTTGTTTTGCCAGACATGGTAGAGATGAGAATTCCACGCAATTTGCCCCCCGTGGACCTCAGACATTATGAATCATTACTTTCCTAAGTATTATTTTGGTTATTTTGAATTTTTTATTAGCCATAAATACTGAGCCCCTAATTAGTAGCAACGCAATTCTCATAAAAGTTGTTTTATAAAATAAGATTTTTTTATAGGTGATAAGTGAAAGAGTTCATTACTGTGTTTTTTAAATGGATGCACTGCTTTTTTTTAAACACAGAATATGAGGGCATTCGCATGCTTTGTTGTGATCGCTTGTTAGATTGATTGTTAACACTTTGCTTTGAAATTTTACACTACTAATAAATTAATATTTTGCCTTTGTAATAGTGCTAATTGCTATGCTTTAACATTTCCTACTCTTTTTTTCATTGTATTGTTTGAATAGATGAATTGCTTTTTTAACACAAAAATATGAGTGTTTTTGAATGCTATGACTTATTTGCAGCATTTGCTTTGTTGCTATGGCTTGTTTTACTGTACTATTAATATTCTGCCTTGTAATTAGTGCTCATTGCTTTGCTTAAACATTTCAAACTCTTGTGAATAAAATATCCTTAAATCCATAGAGCAAGTAAATTTTCAAATACCAGTTTTTTTAAGTACTTAGTCTAATTTTTTTAGTTTTTTGTTGGTATAAAATGTATAAGCTTCACTTTGTTGCTTTTTTTGTAATCATTATTTTGTAAGCTTAGCTTTTGTAAACATAATGTCATAATAACTGTAATATTAGGGGTCCATTTTATTTAAATTTGTGTAACATTTATATTATTACATGCACACTTGTTTATTTATATAAAATATTTCTTTATTTTTTCCTCAGGTACACATATTTGCATACATACTAAAATGATGTGAGTAATAAAGAAATAAGTATAAATGCTTTATATTTAATCTTTCTTATTAATGATGTGGATCCTTCTTGAAAACCTATTGAATCATTAAGTAATACTTACATACAAACTTGTACCAAACTAATTCAACAAGCAAAAGATAAGCCAACACCTTTTTCAACTGGTTAGAATTTTTTATATTTTGCTTGAACACTCTTGTCAACCCACAGTACATTTCCTATGCTACAGCTGATGGTGCATATGTCCTTTACCGGATTCTTTAGGAAGTGTTGCTGCAAGTGGTAATCAGTGTTTCTTGTCCAGTTTGACATGAAAAGAAGACAATTTAATTTAATTACTATGTGGCACATAAATAATGTGATTTTAGTATCAAGAAACTTCAAGAAGTATGTACATATTGGTTCTTTTCATAATAGACCAATCACCAGTTTAAAGGACATCTTTTTACAACAAAAGTAGAATAAAATGCAGTACATATTATAATTGTCATAAATTGATTTTTAAAAAGGCACATTATAGGTATAATATATCCGATTTTAATATTTCAATAGCAATATTCACAATCAGGCTATTGCACTAGTCTACATGTCTAACTTTAAAGTCTAAAATTAAAACTTGTTCTAGAACTAAATCTTGTATTATTTACACAATTTTGTATTTGTCTAATTTAGTTTCAAGAAAAAGAATATATTTACAGTATAAATATTAAACGATTATAGAAAATAACTAACCCATTTTACAAGGCTTATATAGTCTTTTTAAACTTATTTTTTTACAGAATGTATCTCCAGCATAAAAAAGACCTTACAGTATATATTTAATGTCATGATAATCAACTCTTTGTAAATTAAGTAATGTTTCAGCTAAAAAATTTAGAAACACTGTTGAACTAATAAAGTTTAGGGCCATATATATTTTTAAATAACTGAGTAATGGTTTAACATAGTCAAGTTAAAGAATATCAGCTGAAATATTAAGAATTGATATTAAAAAATCAAAATGAAGCATATTGATATATTTTAAATAACATTTAAGTTACACAGGGGCGTCCCTAGGGGGGGTTTGGGGCCCGGGGGCTTGGCCTTTTTTTTGCCTTCTTTTGCTCTTTCGATGGATTGGGTGATCAGTTTCTTCTTTTTCTCATCATTTTGCAGAAAGCATGAAAGGGTCTTATCTCTTCAGCATCTTTGTCAAGATGCAAGGAAACTGACGACGCAGCTTCTTCTCTTGAGTACCACCATGTACTACTCTCCTTTTTTAGTTTCCCGGCTCCAGTTTTTCAGTTTGGTCTATCTCTGGGGTGAATTGGAAAAAAAGGTTTGAGCGATTCAAGGCAAAAAAGGTGACAATTGCTAGATCTATCTCAGCAGGATGAAGAGCTGCCAAGTTGAGAGAGTGATGACCACAGTTCAGAAATGTTACGTTTGGATTTATGTCTAAGAGACGTTTCTGCCGGCCAGACCGACGGCCACCATTATAGCTGCGTTATCATAGTTTGATCTGTGCACAGATTAAAGTCTAGTTCAATGTCTTAAAGAGTTTTCAGAACATGTTCTTCATTATGTTGTGCATCTAGCTTCACAATTCCCCAAAAATAACCAAGGAATGACTCTCTTATTTCAAAATTCTCGACATCCAAGTTACGAACTTTAACGGATAGCATACTTGTTCTTTATGAGAAACATCTGTAGTGGAATCAAACATCAGAAAAAGTAACAAACTTGCTTGACTTTCCCAACAATTGATTCCCTTATCTTTATTGCCCATCGTTTATGAACTCATGTTGAATTATTCAAGTGATGTTACTTAACTTCATCAAATTTTGCAAGAAATTTCAAAGATTTCGTACAGTTCTGCGAACTGGGAGAATCATGCATTTCTTTTCTGGCCAAGTAAGCTTGAGTTGGTTTTTGCTAGGGTAATTTTGACGGCTGTTGCTACACTGCTGTATCTTTATATGAATTATCTGAACGGTGATACTTTTCTTCGCCATGTTCACGGTCTTTGTTTTCAAAGCTATAATCAGGTTTCTTCTTAAAAAAACCCTTCAAATTTTCCTTGATTTTGCAACCTCTCGTCTTTCTGTAGCACGCTTTTTCCGTTTTGTAGCCCCACTTGGTAAACTCATTCTTTTTCGGCATGGGTGAAGTTTCTCTGTAAAGAATAAATACCTTTACATTTCACAAATAAAAATATACAAAAAATTATGTATACTTGTTTCATCCGGCATGATTGTGAGATTTCGTTTGGACAAATAGACATAAGTATACGAACTATGACCCTTCTATTTATGTCTATGGATAGATGGATTATAGCATGGACAAAAATGGAATGCCGTCAAGATAACGTGTCTTACAACAACCAAAACTATGTTTTGACACTTTTAGTAAACTTATTACCAGTTTTTATTTGCGTGATGATTTACGTAATTTTGAAACCCTTAATCTGTGAGGAATACATGCAACAGTGTCACTAACTCAGTGGCATCACTATGGTTGTTGTCACCCGATACGGACACCAGGGTGTCACCCCTTCCCCAAGACTTCCAGCATGAACAATGGTACATGTTTCGAACTTTCCTGCTCTATACGGTCTTCGCCTTAGAGAAATTACTTTAAACTATTAAAGCGATGAAAACGATAGTATTACTGACTGTATTTCAGAAATAGGTAGGTCTCTATATTACTTTAATTCAACTAAGTTAATAAACTACGTCTCCTATTTCATAAAACCACGTGACTTCCTCCGTCCTTTTTCTAGCGCTTTTACAAAAACTCCAGATTGATCCGAGCAGCTTTGAATTAGATTCATTTACATAAGTTCCAGACGCTCTGCATGATGACACACTGTGCTACTGCTCGTATGGTGGCACCCTGTGCTACTGATCGTATGGTGGCACCTGTGCTACTGATCATGTTTTTGACTATGATCGATTATAAAACTGACTATGCCGAGTTCTTTCTGCTATGAAATTTAGAATTGTTCATGTTGGTGTCATCCCTATGTTGGTGTCACCCGTGCGGCCTCGCACCCCGAGTGACGCCACTGCACTAACTTATATACCAACGTGCATAACAAGATTACATGGCGGTGGCTTTATCTATGTAGATAAAATGTAAATAGGATTCACGCCTAGCTAATAACTTCTAAAGTTCTTCACCAATCGCCTTGAAATTTACACACAAAATGCATTAAATTAATAAACTGAATTAGAAACGAAATTTTTCTCAATACTTACTTTTACATTAAAGTATGTGTCATCACTTGTATTATTAATTATGCATTGTGAGTTCTTGTGACGATCTGTCTCTGTCTACTCTTCTCTGGTAGAGATTGACACTTTAAGCGATTGACACTTTATCTAAGCGTGTACTCACTCACATACATCACAAATAAATTAAATAAACTGCCAAGTCCGATTCATGTACTTTATTTGACGATTACGCAAAAATTTAATTTCAAAATAGAAGTAGAATGAAATTATACACTGCAAGATACATATTCACCGAAACATCACTACTCTATCCTGTGTGTTGCCTATTTTGTCGAACTGCATGTCTGTTCTGTACCCCTCTGTTCTCCTCCTTTTCCCCTTAATTAATTAACTCATCCTTGACCCAATGATCCATATTCTTGAAAATACAATGTTTAATCTATATCCTTGTAAATACAATGCTCAGCAATGCTCTTTGTATCACTAATCAAGCACATGTAGAAGTTTGGCGCCATGTATACGAAACCAGACTGTAGATAATTAGCTTATCAAAACATTTGTCTCTCGAAAATACAAGGACGCTTAGCCTTGCTTTTAATTCCAGCCTAACCAGGTCATCTAACTTAACAGGTATGTGTCCCCAAAAATACAAACTCTCTAAACGTGACCGACATTGTACCTATGGCGCATTTCCAGCCATTCCAAAGTATGTTATAAAAACATAACCGACTTTGGTCGTTACACAAGGCTTAGTCACGGTAGCGCGTGGCGGTTACAGCTAGTATTTAATATTTAGTTTTAAAATAAAAAGTAGAAACTCGTTTGGGGGCCCCCTCAAGCGGGGGCCCGGGGGGACGTTCAAATTTGACCCCCTCCCACCCTAGCCACTGGTTACAATATTTTTTGAAAATTTACTAGACAAGCTATGACAAACACCATCTGATTAATTATTGGAGACAGTGATAATGGAATGGTCTTTTGTTAACATTTTAAATTGCTTTAACCTCCCAATAGCACTTTCAACATGTATCCTAGCTCTAGCAATTTTTATGTTTTCTGCATCTTCATTTATAAAAAATGTGTTCCTTCCTTTCAAAAATGGAGGGATATTAAGATTTACATTAGCTGCCTGTAAGATATCTCTAATGGTAAACCCTCTGTCTGCCATAACTAAATCCCCTGGTTCCAATCTGCTATCTAAGTCACTCTTAATAAACAATTCTCTATCTGAAATAGAACCCTCAAATACAGGAGACACAAAAGATATAGCCCCAGTGGGAATAATTCCAATTAAGACCTTCATGGTAGTGTTATTTTTGTATTGAGAAAATAGGGTCTCCCTGTCTACCAAAAGACTTAGAGGTTTGACAAGTAAATTCAGCAGCATCTATAATTATTCTAATATTTTTATGTCATTTAAAACAAGGAGGTAATTTTTTAGCTATAGCTTTCCTAGATGGCAACATAAAACATTCTATACTTTTAAAATTTTTAAAAAGAAACTGAACCCAGGTAATGACTATAGATGTAATGGAGGTACTACTCACATTAAATCTAAAGTCAGGTCATGAGTGAGCAGTCCTAAGCGCAGTCTCATTAAAGTACAAAGCAGTTCATCAGCAGGCTGCAGTTTTCTTGGGCTCCAGAACAACTTGACAGTGATTTCTTCTTGTAACGCCAGTAGTTTAAGCTTTTTACATCTTCTCCCAAGAATTCAAGCAACACTTTGAAACAATTATGTTAATCCAGTAAAAAAGAGAATATTCTGATCTGATATACTATTAGATTATGTCAAAATGTTCTTTGGGCTTGGGCTTGAAGGGTAGATTTGGGCATAGATTTGACTTTTTAGACTCTAGCTCACTAATTCGTCTTTTAAAATTTTATTTTCAATTTTCAGTCTCAAAAATATTAATAAGATGTTTAAATCAATATCATGCAATGCAATTTAAAGTATTAAATCAGTTATATTCACAATTAATTACTCACTTTATCAATGCTTTACTGTATTCAGACTTGGAAGACCTAGAGACAAAAAGACAATAATTGAAACTAAAAAAAAATGAACTAATAAACTGATACTAAAAGATTAGTGTACCTAATAATAACTGATCACAATGTAGGCTAACCTTTCATTTGTTCTCATACATTCATCAGCAGTATTGCTTGAAGTTTGTGTTGATATGGTTTTCCCGATCTTTAGCCATTAAACATGTTACATTTTCTTCAGTAGGTGACTTGTCTGGAATGTAAGCCTTAACTTCAGCTTTGGATGAGCTGTTGAAGAAAATATAATTGCATCTAAGTATCTTTTTTTTGAAGGAAAGCATTTTACCCATGATTATATAAGATACATTAAAAGTGGTATATAAATGATGCTTCTCTACCTCAGGTGGTTTGATTTGTTCATTTCAGTGATGACTGAAGTCTCAGTACTACAATACTCATTTAGGCCTATCAGAATCTCAGCCACTTTATTCTCGACACTTAAAAAATAATTTTGTGTTAAAGTATCAGTATGATCTTTATGCACAGGTGTTGATGACCTAGCAAAAAATATTACATGATATTTTCAAATGTCTTTAGACACTATGTACTTTAAGTACTACTATATTCAGGGACAAGGTGTGAGTGTTGCCAGTCATAGTCATATCTTTAGTCTTTAGAAAATGCTATATTCTGGTACTGTGTTTATTGAATACATTTAGCATACTCATTCATAAGAAAATGACTACAAATTTAAATATATATAACATTCATTTATATATAAATTCATATGATGTTAGTCTAATAACAAATATATAAATCTATTATCGTTTCAGCTTTGTATATAGCTTCTCTTTCTTTGTTCTCGATATATGATTATGGAGGATTTCAAACGACCAGGTTTATAGTTATGATGAACTGCACGGTGGTCATCCAGGTCCGTCTCGCTCCCATAAAGTTTTTGATTGAAGGAGGTCATCTGTGGCCAGCACCTGTTGCGAGCTGTGTCATGTAAAGGGCATGTTTAAGAACATGTTCTGCATTCTCTGGAGACATCCACATGGGCAGTCCTCACTGTTTCCAATGCCTAGCCTGCGGAACATGTGTTGTCTTAGTCTGTTGTGCCCAGTTCTGAGTCTGAAGATAATATTTTTGAGCTTGTCTGGGAAGATTATAATAGGGGTCGTTTTTGTCATAATCTGGGTGATTATTCATCCATTTTTGTTGGATTTGTTCATTTATACAGTTTTTCATTTCTTCTGCATTTAGAGGGACATCTACTTGCATTTCTTTGCTGCCAGATTTTGCCAATTGGTCAGCAATCTCATTTCCATTTATTTTGGTGTGTCCTGGTATCCATTGCAGAACTGTTTCCTTTTGTGTTTTGGGTTAGTTTATGTAGAGCTGTTCTGAGCTGGGTTAATTGAGTAGTGAGGATCCTGCAGAGAATGTATAATTTGTTTGCATCTGTGGGTATGACTATGTTGCCGTTTGGTGAGGAGTTTGTGGAGTATGTTGACAGCTTCTTCAATTGCTTCTTTTTCGGCTTTGAATGAGTCTGAAGTTTGTCCCAGTGGGCATACTATGTTCTATTATTTCTCCATTTGGCCATTCTATATGTAGATTCCAGCACCTCCATTTTGGCAGTTTGTTTGCGAGGAGGAACCATCTGTGAATGCTCTTATCCATAGAGAACTGGGGTAGAATTTGTTTATTTCATTCATTGCCATTGCAGAGAGGTTTGTATCATATTTAGATTTTTCTGTTATTCCAGCTAGGGAGTCTCTCGTGGTTATTGGACGGAAGGAGTCCCAAGGGAACAAGTCACTGTACGGTTTTGCTTTATTTAAGGAGACTGTATCCAGGTTGTATTTTTTGTTTTAATTTTCTAGCTGCTGTAATGAAGTTTGATCTTTGCAATCTTTGAATAGAGTTAGACTTTTGTACTCTCTTGTTAAGCGGGTGGTTTTCCAGTGTTTCGATTTTTGTGTATTGAGAGAGTATTTTGTTTTCCCTTCTTTTCTTCAATAGTTTGGAGAGATGTTATACTTTCCATGGTTGAGATTGGCGTTGACCTCATACCTCCTGGGTCATAATTCGTGGCCCATTGTTTTGAACTTTGTACAGCTTTTAAACTTGTTTTGGCTGCTGTTCCCCAGGCAGTGGCTGCATACTCCAGGCTGGGTCTTACGTAGCTGGTGTAGGTTTTTTTTAGCCAGCTAGTTTCTTCATTAGATTTATGCGTTTTATCCCTTGGACTGAGTTACTTCTATTTGTTTAGACCATGTGAGTCTAGGGTCGAAGGTGACACCAAAGTAGACTGGGTTGTTGTTTATTTCAACTGGAGAATTTTATTTTTTAAGGTAAGCTTTATCTGTTTTTGCTTTGTTGAAAGTGTAAAGATTGTGTATTGTGTTTTGTTTGCGTTGACTTTCATTCCCCAGCTCTTTGTCCATTTTTCTAATTGTTTTAGCGAGTCTTGGAAGTCTGGAATTTAGATGTTCCAACGGATTCTTCAGTACTTATTAGGGTAAGGTCATCTGCATACATGCTGCATTTTACTTTTCTGGGCAAGGTTTCTTTATGTCGTTTATATAAATCAGGAAGAGTGTGGGAGACAGAACCCCTCCCTGGGGAACGCCGTTTTTATGAGTTCAGTGTTGCTTCTGTATCTATGCATGCGGACAGTGGCTTTTCGGTTCGACACATCTTCTTTTATCCAGTTGAGCATCCTGTTGGAGATATTATTTTGTATTAATTTATTGCATAAAAACATCAATAAATATTTCTCTAAGAGTTATGACTTGTGCCTCACACGTCATACATGACTATACTGAACTATTTATGTACCAGTTATTCTGTTAATGAAAACAATGGCAAAATATAAATACTCTTACCTAAGGCAGGGGGTGCTGTTCAAGTTTAAAATTCGGTGTTGAAATTCAGGAGAATTTCTGCTACTTCAGTGTCCTGTTCCTTTTCTCTATGATTATAGACAGTATTTGCCACAGGCACAGTGGGCTCTTTATCTGGGTGGCAAGCAGTGGCTTTTGGATGGTGGCTTTCTCGCATTTTTAATATATTTAGATGTGACTGGATATGGAGTTTCGGCGAAAATTTCCGTCCGAAAAAGTATACTGTAAATGAAAGTGTGTTTCTTATCGTTGTTTAAAGTGAATCCTTCGCCACAAAGGTGTACCCACCGTTTACATTTGTCCGGTTCGCGATGTAGTTTCGGAAATGAATGCCACTTTACACCTTCCATATGAGGGAGATAAACATATCGGCTATCAGACCTACATGTACCATAACAGCAATGTTTTGTTGAGCCTTTAACATGTAACATTTTTTTCTTATTTCTTTGAAATAGCAACTTGAACTGCCTATAAACTCTATTAGAAATGTTCCAGAACAATGTTTGTTTGTACGCCCGACGTGTGCGCATCGAGTTGCGCAGTCATGCGCAGTTTAAACAAATCTATTTATAGTAATCTTTTGTATTTCTACCAAGGTCCATTACAGTTTAAACATAAATACATTAGTTAAATAAGCATTACCATTTTGTTTGTATCGTGGTTAAAAAATTTTTTTTTCATTTCAGACATTTCTTTTCAAGTGAACATTTCTTTGTTTATTAGAGCATTTTCGAAAAAAAAAAATGCTCTATTGTCCCCGTTTCGTCTCTCTGTCTGTCTGTCATCACCCTAGATCTCAACAACCATAAGTCCTAGACCCATGATGTATATATCATTTTGTAGATCTTGGCCTGCCATGTGTGCATCAAAAGTCCATTTCGCGATCTGACCTCTGATGGCCGAAAAAAGGGGGCCTATTAAGTACCGTTTTTTACTGTATAAACTATATTAACAAAGGAGCGCCCTATATTTCAGCAACCATAAGTCCGAGACCCATGATGTATATATCATTTTGTAGGTTTTGGCCTGCCATTTGTACATCAAAATTCATTTTGCGATCTGACTTCTGAAGGCAGGGCTTCAGGGCTTATATATTATATATAGATTATAAGCTGAACAAAGGGGCGTAATCATTATTTATTTCTGTAACAGTTATTAAACATGACTTACTCTCCTCTATTTATACATGAAAATGCTCTAAAACGTCCCGTTTTTACAGGCTTTTTTTTTTGCTTGTTTTTTTCTATAGACCATTTCTGATGTTTATAGTGTTATATCCATATATTTTTTACGGTGCTTCAATCAATCATAGTTCTTTAAATTGTTTATGAAAAAAATGAGGATTAAGTATTACACATTTAGCATCCAAGTTTTATAATTCATATTTTTTAATATACTTAGTATTTATGAAGTTAAGTGACAATTAAATTAGTTTTTGTTTGTAAAATACAAATCAGTGTTCCGGCGATAATATTTAGTATCACATAAAAATATATTCTACGTATTCCACGAGGTGAGCCTCATGAAAGGATAAAAAACAAACAACTTAGGTTGAATCTTTCACTGTCTTTAATTTACACCAGACAGAGCAAATGGCAGAATTCATAGGAAACTACAATGCCATGCTTTCTACAATACCTACCTCGTGATTGAGATGAAAACATTATATATTTTATTAAATTCACTCTTTGTATGTCTGTACAAATCAAATCTTTTAACTCATTACTGATCGTTTTGTTTCGTGTAATCTGAACACTTAAATGGTGATGACAGTACTATATTATAATAATATCTGACCCATGTAGATGTTAAGGTGCTACAAAAAGCTAAAACTTTTTATTCATGTTTAAAATGGGGAAGAATGCGGAAGGTGATTACAATATCAAAATAAATACAAAACAATAAAGCTATATTAATTTCATGTAGAATAGCAAACGTTGCCCAAAGAGCTTAGCAAAAGAATAGCAAATTTAAACGTTTTAAAACATTAAACGTTAGATTGAAATAATAATATGTTTAAAAAAAGGTTCTATTAAATATAATAAAAATTACAAAAATATTAAATCCTTAAATTATAAAAATATTAAATCCTTAAATTATAAAAATATTAAATCCTTAAATTATAAAAATATTAAATCCTTAAATTATAAAAATATTAAATCCTTAAATTATAAAAATATTAAATCCTTAAATTATAAAAATATTAAATCCTTAAATTATAAAAATATTTCTACACATGATCATCACTAAAAAAATAAAAGCATGGGTGAATACAAAGTTGTATTGGTTAATTAATAGAAATTAACAAAGCAAACAAAAAATCTATACATCCTCATGATCTGTTGTTTCCATGCTGGATATCCCGGGAAAAAATATTTCTATTAAAATTCAAGTAATCTTTTCTAATTTTTTAAATATTTTTTTTACCTCAAGTATGTGTATTTCTATATGAAATGATACTTATAAAATAATAATGACGTTCTAAAATAGTCTTAAAGACACATAAAAATAAAATATGTGAATAGTTGTACAATTTTGTTTTTCTTGGATATAAACGGAAATGGACGTTCTGATATTTAATAATTAAATATTTTGACATAATATAAACTTTATTAAATTGATTTATGCTCTTGAAAAGTATAGTTTATTTCACCCTAAAGAGTCATCCGGATAGATGATTTGTAGAGTTCCTTTTATATCTGCAACCAATACATATACAGGGATTGTTTGGTTAGCACAACGCCTGACCCCTTTACTTCCCCAACATAAGTCAGAAGCCAGTCTCAAGCTGTGTGGACTTGCGGAACTTTTATTAGGACCTGCAAAATATCTCTTTGTTCTAACTGACGCTCAAACCCATGAGTCTTATTTCAACAGTTGATCATATATACCACTCAGCAATCCGTCTGACTAATGATCTTTAAAAACAAAGGAATATTGTGCTTTCGATTTATGTATTCTGAAAAATGAAGCTATTATATATATATAATAGCGCCGTGTGTTCTGCGTTAAATCGAAAGTAAAGAATTAAAATGACAGTAGTCCAGTTTAAAATCGTCAAACGCAAAAAATAATAATACAAATAATGAAAATAGTTGATCTGTCCGAAAACCAAAAATAACCTAGCCTACTGATCAAACCTATGGGAATATAACTCATCTCTGTCGTCACTTAATTTTTTTTTCAAGCATTGAAAAGTACATACATGAGAAAAAAAAAACTAACCATAAGAAAATTTTTTACTAATAACGTCTTATTTTAGATTTTCACTCCATTTCAAGTATTATTTAACTCATACTATGTATAAGGAATAAATTTTTTTCTGTAAAATATATTATAGAATATATAAGATAAAAAAAGTCTGTTAAAAAAGAAAGAAATACGCATGTATTTATTAATTATTAGTCATTAAATTATAATTACAATATATACTAAAATTATCAAACAAAAGAATTAGTATGCTCCTAAAGGCTGTAAACTAATATACATTTAGAAACATTAGGTATATGGGTACATTCTGAAACCTAAGGTATAAGTAAATTAAGAGTCCTAGATATAAGTAAATATAGAAGTCCTAATTATAAGTACATTTAGATGGCTTAGGTTTAAGTACATTTAGAAGTCCTAGATATATATTTTAAAACGCTAGGTTAAGTGCTTTTAGAAGCCCTAGGTATAAGTGCATTAAATAGTCTGAGGTATAAGTACATGTAGTAGTCCTAGGTATAATTAAATTTAGTAGCGCTAGGTATAAGTACATTTAGTAGTCTTAGGTAAACGTACATTTAGAATCCCTAGGTAATAGTACATTCTGAAACCTTACGTTTAATTACATTTATTAGCCCGAGGTATAAGTACATTTATTAATTCGAGGTATAAGTACATTTATTAGACCTAGGTATAAGTACATTTATTAGCTCTAGGTATAAGCATATTTATTAGACCTAGGTATAAGTACATTTATTAGATCTAGGTATAAGTACATTTATTAGCCCGAGGTATAAGTAACACCACCTTCCTCCATAAAGAGCTAGATTTACCCGTTCCTGGCATTTACCATTGTGTGCTAACCATAATATAACAAACATTGAGACAGAGCTTTGTTTAATGTCAGGGTGCATAGGTAACGCTCTTAAGGTCCAACATTTTAAGGGGCCCTGCAAAGCTCATTTTAAAACTTTTTTTCTGTTTTACCTACCTAAATTGCTAAATAAGCTTCAACAGTTTTTATTATGTACTTGATATATTAAAGTTATTTTTTGTGTTTTCTGTTGCTCTGAATAAAATATTTATTAACAGTATTATTGCGATCTATCTTGTTATCTAAATACCGGGTGGGGGTGTTAGATAATTACGGGTCTTATAAGTTAATTTGGTGTGGGAGATGCACCATAAACATGTGATGTAAATGTATATGTCAAGTTAATAGTATAATTTTTTGTATTTTATAATTTGGCCATGACTCTCTATATTTTTTAAAACAAATTGAAAAAACCTTTTTAACGTCTGACAAAATTCTGGGACTAGTAGATGTACAAAAGAAAATTAAAGGAAGAGTTCATAATGTATAAAATGTTTTCACCACATATTAATATCCATAATGATCTGTTTTTAAATAAAAACATTAGGATTAAGCCAAATCATTGTTTCAATAGTTCCAGATGGAACTAAAAACCAGAAATATTAACGACATAGACAAAATAATTTTATCTTCACAGATCTAAATTCCCGACTCTTTTTGACTTTACTATTTCTTGAAAGGCATTTTAGTTCCTAGAAGAACTTGTTATTTTTTAACAGTCATTATTGTACATGAAAGTACGGTAAGTGTGGGAATAGCCATGGAGAAAATATTAAGAACAATACTCAGATAGAAACCATTTAGAAAATTATAATTTTTCTGAAAAATTCTGTTTTCAAAGTTGTTATAAAAGTAACATTGTTTAGGGTATAATAACTAAGATAATGTATACCATAAGCTAAATATAATAAACCGCTAACAAAAATGTTGTGTTTTGATAATACCAACATATTCAGTATATTTCCAACAATACCCATCAAAGCCAGCAAGTTAGCTACAACACAGTTGATGAAGATGTCCATGGCTGTAAACGCTTCATCACTGAGATCTATCAACATTTCTTGATTTATTGTCACATTGCTATCTCCAGTATATGTCATGTTCATTGTCTTTTTATATCGTTCAATTGATTGAATCTAAAAGAAAATAAAAAATATTTAGTTTTAATATAACACACTCACTAAAAAATTGTTTTAAATGGGGAGAAAGGGAAATGTATTTTATTTTAAACTAGCTGTAAATTACAGGTAACCATTGATAAACCAAAAATTAACATTGATATTATTAGAAAAAGACCCATGTTATTTTATGAATTAATTTTTTTTTTAAGAAGTAAATCGATACACTTATTATTGTTTTTATTTTTACCTTAAAACATCCTAAAAGGGTAAACTATTTAAACCAAACCAAACAAAACAAACAAACATAATAATGCGGGAGTTGCATTCAATTGGTATTTGAACCATGGCAGCAATTAGTTTGCTGCAACGGATATCTTTCAGCATTTTTTGCTAAGTGAACAAGATTGATCTTGAAGATTAAAATTGTATTTATTTATTTTTGGTAATGCATTTTATTGTGTTAATGTCTTCTGGACATTTAAGATATTCTATGCAGAAAGGTAATTTTTACACATTATCTTCGACAATTCTGAGAATGATTGGCATCGACAAAAACGGATGTTTTAGTCCGAATTAAAAAAATAACATTTCGTCAAATGTTTTGACAAATTGTTTAAAATTATCTCATAAAAGTAGATTTAGCGGTAAACAAACACGTCTCAAAAGTAGTTAAATCAAAATGAAGTCATTTTTTGAGATATTTTCAAGAAATGAAATTTAGATGCGGCAGTTGTGTGAGATATCAAGTGGCCTAAGTGAGGACTGAACGAAAAGGTTTTGACATATAAGCATCTTATTTCAATTTAACTTTTTTTTGACTAAAAGATATACAATCAATTTTATAACCCTCTTAGTATTGCCTTAAAAGTCACGTGTTTTGAAAAAACTTAAATATTTAAAAAATGCTCTACTGCGAGAATTCTTAGACGAGGCATTGTAGAATGAAACGTTTTACTTTCAATGTGCCTTTTTAGCGCATTTTCGAGAAGTCGAATGCGCTATTGTCCGCGTTTTGTCTGTCTGTCTGTCTGTGATAATTGATAAAACATAACTTTAAAAATACTGCATTTAATGTTATTAATCTATTTACATTTTTTTTAATTAGAGTTAATTCTATGCCTGTGGAGACAGGGCTGGCTTTACAAATAGCAAGGCCCAATAAAATGGATGCTTGTGATGCCCCTCTTTTAATTTTATTTATATAATAACAACTATTACTATTTATATAAAAATGTAAATTGCGTGGCCCCTGCCAGACGCTGGGCCCGATTCGGAACAATCGATCAAATCGGCCTAAGGCCAGGCCCTGTGTGTCAACATAAAGGATGTAATGACTAATACATTTGACACGGCAAGCGTTTATTGACTGGATCAGCAAGAGCGTCGGAGCTGCTCTGTCCCTGACGGACATCCTCGAGTCATTCATCCAGTCATTTATTCTGCATAGGCACCGCGCTGAACGAGGCGGACTCTGTGAGTGACTAAATTGTGTACGACGTCGTAGCTTTCGTTTTTGGCCTCGATACTTGAGTATATTCCCTTCTAGTTGGATCACAACGGTCATATTCGTTGAGCGATGCGTTTTCCTTTTGCGTCGTGTTCCCATTTCAAGTGAAACTTTATGTCACCTAATCTCGATGTGTAATCATTGTGGTGCTCTATACCGTTATATACATATATAGGTCACTTCACTCATTGCTACTTTGTAAGAAGACTAGGCTGGATGAATCGTACAAGATCTTTCCAGACGGCATATCTTCAAACGTAATTCAAGCGATAGCTCTACAAATTTGCCGTTCAAAACAATAGTTCTACAGTGTTGACATTCAAACAATAGTTTTAATAATTTTTTTCAGGCAATAGTTCTACAAACGAGTTTGTTCAAAAGGGGCTATTTCTGGAAAAACGTCGTTGCTGGCGGTCTGCCGTCATGCACTTGGCAATGAAATGTGTGGATGTTCTTAAACTACGATATCAACTTCACTGTTATTATGCATGATAGACCGCCAATAAGATGACATGGTCTATTATATCGCTTGTAAATATGTTACAGGGAGCATCATTATGTAAATACGGCAATATAAATAAAATATTTCGGATAGATTATTCAAGTCGATACTGCCAAGCATTAGAAAAAAATGAACAAATAAATAAAAGTTAAGCATAAAAATATATACCATTATAATTTTATCAATATGTATTATAATTTAATTATGTTTAAAATGTATGTTATCAAAAATATTACATGAGTAAAACAACAGTTAATGTTCATTTCTGTTTTTTTTTGCTAACAAAAAAAACAGAAAGTTATTTCCTATTAATCTCACGAACTCCACTCTTCTTCTTCTTCTTGTTCTCGATATATGATTATGGAGGATTTCAACTCGACCAGGCCTATATTTATGATGAACTGCACGGTGGCATCCAGGTCCGTCTCGCTCCCATAAAGTTTTTTTGATTGAAGGAGGTCATCTGTGGCCAGAACCTGTTGCGAGCTGTGTCATGTAAAGGGCATGTTTGGAGAACATGTTCTGCATTCTCTGAGACATCCCACATGGGCAATCCTCACTGTTTCCAATGCCTATCTGCGGAACATGTGTTGTCTTAGTCTGTTGTGCCCAGTTCTAAGTCTGAAGATAATATTTTGGGCTTGTCTGGGAAGATTATAATAGGGGTCGTTTTTGTCATGATCTGGGTGATTATTCATCCATTTTTGTTGGATTTGTTCATATACAGTTTTTCATTTCTTCTGCATTAAGAGGGACATCTACTTGCATTTCTTTGCTGCCAGATTTTGCCAATTGGTCAGCAATCTCATTTCCATTTATTTTGGTGTGTCCTGGGGATCCATTGCAGAACTGTTTCCTTAGTGTTTTGGATTAGCTTATGAAGAGCTGTTCTGAGCTGGGTTAATTGAGTGTAGTGAGGATCCTGCAGAGACTGAATAATTTTTTTGGCATCTGTGAGTATGACTATGTTGCTGTTTGGTGAGGAGTCGGTTGACAGCTTCTCAATTGCTTCTTTTTCGGCTTTGAAAGTGTCTGAGATTTTCCCAGTGGGCATACTATGTTCTATTATTTCTCCATTTGGCCATTCTATATAGATTCCAGCACGAACTCCACTATTTTTATCATTTCAACTTCCAACTTTAATATACATACAACTCAAAGTTTAGTGGGATGCACTGTTCCCTCTATGGCCGCGGTTCTCATTTTTTTGCTACTATACCCCCCTAAGAGTGGTAAAGTATGTCCGCCGGTATTCCACACACACGTAATTTATTCCAATCTTGATAGTTTTAAACGAAATTTATATGTCGCTGCATAACCTTTCGCACCCCTTGGAGTTCGCCTATCACCGGTTAAGAAACGGAGCTCTAAGGGGTCGTTCAGCTATTACATGACGCCTTTCTTTTTATCTAATATTGTATTGAGTCCACCAGGGCCGTTTTAGGGTCATCGTTGGCCCTAGGCACTTTCAAAGTCATAGACCTTCCCCATAGTCATTTTTAATATTTTTCAAGAATGCACCCGCACATCTTTGCGATTTGAAATCTAAATAATCTTTGAGGACGTCATATGTGACTTTGCCAAGAAAAAGAGCCGAAAAGTTAACATACTGTTATTTACAGATCTGCACCTTGACGTGCTCAGGTGCTCATCTCACACGGTTAAATATAGTTACTTTAATTGAAACATTATTAAATTTTATTGACATTCTGAACTTGTTTTCACTTTATGTTCTGCTTTCGTAGGCCCTTAAAAAGTCCGTAGTCCCTTGGCACTGTGCCTAGTTGATAAAGTGGCCCTGAGACTCCACCCCTCCCACATCTGTATGTTGCATGCATACGAACTCTAAGCTATTCGCGCGCACGCACGCAGACATATACACACAGCTAGCAGAGCTCGGTGACACACATGACGAGATTTCGTTTCGCGGGTCTTTTTACGGTTGTGGTGCGCAAAGTATGTTGATTTCCTAAAAAAACTGCGCATCGACAATTTTTCTGACATAAGCCAACAAACCTCGAAAAAATGGAACGAACTATTGAACATTCATTGAACTTGTTCCTTTAATTAAATGTTATATATATATATATATATATATATATATATATATATATATATATATATATATATATATATATATATATATTAGGTGCCCCAAAAAATGCTCGAAATTTTTTTTTTTAAATGTTTGGTGTCTCACCCCCGAAATGTCTCTTGGGTACAATGAGTGAATTGGTGAAGTTGTAGCTCATTTGAACAACATTTAGAGGTCCCCCAAGAGCTTTTAAAATTCCAGTATTAGGCCAACATAAAAATCCAGACGAATCATACGCCTCAAATAATTTGCAGTTTTTGCATGCTATAGTTGAATAAAATGAAGTTTAAATATACTTATATTTATCTCATTGCTACCATTAACTAAAGTTGAAATGGTGTGATTCTTAATTAGAAAATGTAATAAATGCTAGAAAACATATAAAATACCTAATGTGCAAAATTTAAGCAATGTGCATATTTTTTGGAAGATTTAATTTTTTTTAAACTAAGCATGCTAAATTGTCAGGCATCATATCACCAAAAGCTGCTGCAGTGCTGGACAGAACGAACACCAGCATTAGAAAATCAACAATGATACTTGCATCCGCATTCAACGAAGCTAGTGTTCCGACATCTGACACAGTATTTTCCAAGTACAATGCATCGTCATTGCAAGCTTTGTCGTCAACAAGCTGCAGCATGTATAAAAGAAGACTATATTCCCTCAAAATCAATTGTACATTGGAATGGTAAGCTATTGCCCGATGTAACCGGACATGTTAACAACGGCGATCAATTACCTGTCCTGCTCTCGTCACTTGTCGATGGCACTACAAAGCTTGGTGTTTCCAAGTTAGCATCCGGGTCAGGATGGGTAGCTGCTGATGCAGCATAAGAACATATCAAATCATGGAAGTGCGAATCTATGGTCATCGGCATGTGCTTCGACACTACGGCTTCCAATACTGGAAGACTCAATGAAGCTTGCACTCTGTTAGAAGTAGCCCTAAGATGTAATCTATTATGGATGGCATGCCGTCATCACATGTTGGAAGTAATTCTTCTGATGCATTCAATGTTTGTCTTGGACCATCCACTGACGAGAGATTTCGTTTTTTTAAGAGGTTTCGAGAAAAATGGCCAGAATAAAACCATACACCCGAAGCCAGATCCGCCCCTTTGATAATCGTGTCTGATGCGATTAAAGAATTTATTAAAATTCAACTTGAGGTCAGTCATTCTTGTGATGATTATTTGGAATTTCTTCGCTTGCTGCACAAATGGTTGGGTTGAAGGTTGATGTCAGCATTTGCAGACCTGGTGCCCTACATAGGGCAAGGTGGACACCCTTACACCATTGACCGACACCCCTTACACCTTTCACTGACACCCCTACACCTTTCAATTGACACCCTTACACTTTTCACCGACACTCTTACACCTTTCACCGACACCCTTACACCTTTCACCGACACCCTTACACTTTTCACAGACACCCTTACACCTTTCACCGACACCATTACACCATTGACCGACACCCTTACACTTTTCACTGACACCCTTACAACTTTCACCGACACCCTTACACTTTTCACCGACACCCTACACCTTTCACCGACACCCTTACACCATTGACCGACACTCTTACACGTTGGCATCTTTCACCGACACCATTACACCTTTCACCGACACCCTTACACTTTTCACTGACACCCTACAACTTTCACCGACACCCTTACACCATTGACCGACACCCCTTACACCTTTCACCGAGACCCTTACACCTTACATCTTTTACCTACACCCTTACACCTTACACCGACACCCTTACACTTTCCTCCTACAGCGCAAACGCACATTTTTGGTCCTGTATAGATATTCGTTTGCTGGTCATTAGCAAACATGAAAAAGGACTGTAATGACCGGGTGTTTTGTATGGTTTTGTTATTCTAAAAGTATGTGCCATGTTTTGATATCCTTTGTTTTTTTTCTTCGAAATCTTTAAAAGTTCATTTAATAAAGTGCAATAAATATACTCTCAAAAGTAATGAAAATGCAAAAGTCTGTTTAGCAGTTTAGTTTGAATGTAAGCAAGAGATATAGCATCGACACATTCATTGTTAGGATTTGTAGGTCCCTGGATGGATTTTTATCGTAAATTTGGGGCTTTAAATAAAAGTGCCTGTCATAGCACCTACAGCCTCAGATATGAAACAGAGTAATAATATAATAACGAGTACTACGCTGATAGAATTAAGGTTTTAATTGTCAGCCTATCTAATGCGTCCATGTAGTAAAACAACAACTCATACAGACGTGTATCATACAGGGGACGAATGGTCGTGCGTAAAGCGCCTTGATTGTCGACCAAAGTAGCTCTTGAGGGAAAAATAAATTGGTTCTCAGCCGAGATCGAACCTCCTCGACTATCAGTTCGAGATTCGAGGGCCTATGCCTCTCGAGCATCCATCTGCACCTTCTTTTGATACGTCATTCGTTCGTTTACGGTGAGGATGAAAGAAATTCACAACGAAAATCTATTACAATTTTTTTTAAAGGGAGCCAACTATTGCGCATGAAAATTGTATAACATGTTTACTAATCCTTTGTTGTATATCATTTTTATATGCAGTTTATTAGCTAGATTGAAAAATTAAAATATTATATTTATTAGATTTACATAATAACATAATTAATCCGTCTGATAATTTATATACGAATATTTTTTTATTATGTTATTGTTAAAATAAAAATCATACAAACCTCAATTACAATGTAATACATCTATTAGGGAAAAACATGCTTTCTAATGTGTTACGCTTAAAGTTATTGCATATTTTCTGAATATAATCAGCAATAATTCTACCATTAAAACAACTATATAGTGGTCAAAACAAGTAAAACATTATACCAAGTTATCGGTCGTTAACTACGAACTGTCTGGCTGCTTATAAAGAAGTATATTGTTATATTCCTCCTTGCCGTCTGTATTGCTGGATGAATAGGGAAATCCTGAATAATTTACTATTGAATGCAATGAACGTGTGATGTACAATGAGGAGACAAGTGAGTTGACCCCAAACTAAATGTCATATGTTTCTCTAAACGTTTGAACAATTCCTAAATCACGAATAGTTGTGTGTGTATGATTACAATTTACTTTGTTAATATTTTTTGCATTTCTGAATTCTTTCATAAGTTCCTGTATGGGAAACAATGTAAAACATAATAAAGTACAATTCGGGCTCCTGCAAGTATATTTGGGGGCTATCGGATAGATACATTCAGAAGCTCTGAATATTTGAAATAATTAAATATTGAAACAATCATTCAGATATTTAATCAAAGTTAAAACTAATATTTTTTAAAACAATTTTATACATAATTTGAACAGTAATAAACATACACAGAAATAATGATTCAAACACTTTTAAAATTGTTTGACAGGGGTCGAATAGTCTATGTTGAACAGTCTGGGGTGGAAAATTCCGACCACCAAACGAGACATACAGTGATATTGTAGTGTATTCAAATAAATTAGAACAAACGCTACAGTGATATTGTAGTGTATTCAAATAAATTAGAAAAAAAACGCTACAGTGATATTGTAGTGTATTCAAATAAATTAGAACAAATGCTACAGTGATATTGTAGTGTATTCAAATAAATTAGAACAAATGCTACAGTGATATTGTGGGGATAGTAAAACAAATATGCGATGTGTTAACATCACATTGATTAATATGACCACAAAATAGAGGGGGGGCAATTTAAACACCTCTCAGGGAGGGGGGAGTTCAGACTTAAGTTTGTCAGTAGCCCCAGAATTTCTGATATCTGGTAAGTGGGTAAGCTATTCAAATACTGACCAGTTATTCTTGAGAGATGATGTTGGATATATACAGGCTCATCTCTTTTTATTGTTTCAAAATCTCTGGTGAGTAAAATTTGAAATATAACATTACTAACACTTTTCATAAATACTGTTACTATTAATATTTAAATTCACATTACTTCAGATCAACATACACCATAATGGTGTTACAATATTTACAATGGTGGGTTTGGATTCCTTTTTTTTAACAACTATTGAATCTTTATCAGCTTTCGATGAATAAGTATGAATATAACATACTATGAATATAAATCAAATGTGTAATAATTGAATAACGTTTTCTAAATACAACAACGTTTCCTTCTTTCATGCCGTCTCTCCATGTATTTCGGAGCGCGACGTTGATACGTTATGAGTTTGGTGATGACGTTTACAATAAATTTATTATACTTCACGCTAATACAATCCATCTGCTCTCAAAGGTCCAGCACGGCGGTCAAATTTAAGAACCCCATGTAGTCCGCGATCCAAAACATTTGTGCCTAGGGCTTACGGACTTTTCAAGGGCCTCTGAAAGCCAGAACATAGAGTGAAAACATGCATTTTTGAGAAATATTAAAAATGAAATCGGGCAGGGCCTACGATATATATATATATATATATATATATATATATATATATATATATATATATATAATCAGAATTTATTTAAAACATAACATAGTCTAGTAAAATCTACCTTATTAAAAAATGTATGCATGACCAATGTTTTTCAGATTGTTTTGGCGGATATATAATTTTGAGCAATAGGAGCAATACGTAGACTTGACCAGCTATCGGTTTAAATACCAAATATCTATACGTTGTGAATGTGACTTGTATTTTTAATCATGTCTTGCCATTAGCCATAGAATGAGCGCTGCCCAATTTGCACTCATAATCGCCAACTATTTACTTGCTTTATCCCTAGCTATCCCCTCTTGATTTGTTATCTACATTGTTTCCCTTTTGGCTGAGTTTTGGTGTTTTGATTTGTGTTATCTGTTGTTTTGGTAAGATGAATGTGACCGGTAGACGTGTTAGTCATTGGTCGCTGATTACATGACGCTGTAGGGGTCAGTCTTACGTCTTGGTATCAAGGAGACAACCCGAATACTTTTAAGGCCTCAGGCCTCTTGAGTTACTAAATCCTTTCGGGGCCCTGTCTCTAAGAGAATACATAGTTTATGTATATGTATCATAGATCTACTTAAGTCCCCAAAGCACACTTAATTTAACTAAAGTATGTTTCAATGCATTATTGCATTCTTATTTTGTTCATCTTTTACAACATAAACACATATTCAAGGTAAAATATTCAGCACTTACTAACGTCAACCAATCTGCAGTGAGCTGACAGTGAGCTCTCTAATTCATAATATTGACCAGGGGGAGTAAACGTTTTGAATCGAGGCTCACAAAAGGTTCGTAAATTAAATTTGCCCATGAGTTGATATAAGAAGTGTTGACATGTACCAATATACATTTTAATATAAACACTAGCGTCAAGAGCAGTGGATCTCAATGTTTTGTTTTGATTGTACCCTAATGGAAGTGAAATTATACCCGAGGGTGTTCTACTGCGTACCCCTGGATAACCGCTGCTGTATCTTTGAAGAACGCTGACCACCGGTTGAGAATCTTGAGTCTAATGCCGGACCTCACATTGGAACGAGGGGGATGAAACAGCCCTCTGGGAACGTATTTGGCCCATGGGCCATAGATTGCCAACGATGAGATATAAAACTCGTGGGAGGCGCAATATGAGCGTTGGTCAGTATTATTAAAACAACCCTTTACCCCCCACCCTAAGAAATATTGCTGAATGTGTTATGTATTATCGTAACGTTCTTTCTGGCCGTGGGAGTGGGGGAGATAGTCCTCAGACGACGTGGATTCATATAAGGTATTTCTATTGTCCCCGTTTTGTCTGTCTGTCTGTCTGTCTGTCTGTCATCACCCTAGATCTCAACAACCATAAGTCCCAGACCCATGATCTATATATAATTTTGTAGGTCTTGGCCTGCCAAGAAATGGCTTTTTTCCATTTCGCGATCTGACCTCTCAGGGCCGTAAAAGGGGCCTTATAAAGTACCGTTTTTTACTATATAAGCTATATTAATAATGGACTGCCCTATATCTCAGCAACCATAAGTCCTAGACCCATGATGTATATATCATTTTGTAGGTCTTGCCTTCCAAGAAATGACTTTTTTTCCATTTCGCGATCTGACCTCTCAGGGCCGTAAAAGGGGCCTTAAAAGTACCGTTTTTTACTATATAAGCTATATAAGCTATATTAATAATGGACTGCCCTATATCTCAGCAACCATAAGTCCTAGACCCATGATGTATATCATTGTGTAGGTCTTGGCCTGCCAAGTGTACATCAAAAGTCCATTTCGCGATTTGACCTCTCAGGGCCAAAAATATAAGAATTTGTTCTGTACCGTTTTGCTTATATTTTAAATATAAATAATAAAAGCTAATCAAAGGGGCGTAATCATTATTTATTTTTGTAACAGTTATTCAACATGACTTACTTGTCCTTTAATATCTTTTTCAGATATATGCATTACACAATTGAATTTATAAACATTTCCAAAATTTACAAATATTTACTGAAAGATAACATGCAAATGCGCTAACACGTCCTGTGTCCAGAATGGAACAGGCTTAATTGCTTGTTTTTACTCGTTTAACTTTTTCAATGGTCCTATAAAACTGTCTTTATTTAATCTACAATTTAACTAAAAGTCTACTCCTGTGTTTATCTATATAGACAGGATGTGGTTGAACGCATTGCTTGTACAGGGATCAGGAAATCACAGTCAGAGTTTCAAAACATATTGACTTACGATAATGGACAGGGGAGATAAAAAAAAAAAGAACAAGATGCAATGAAAATTTTATTTAATTTATTATTCATGGAGTTATAAATGTATTCGTTATCATAATTTATTTATATTTTATATTTGTATATTATTTGTTGTTTTTTTAAAGCGGACTGTTATAAATACATACTAAAAAATCGTTATTATTTAAACATGTAATTGTATTATCAGACCTTACGAATCATTTACATGAAAACTTAATACCATGCGTCACCAAGTTCGTTAAAAATTGGGGAGCTAATGGTGTAACATCAATACATTGAAAATTACTATGTAATTGGCTGAAGTATTTTATGGATGAACTCCCATGTGTATCTCTGTTAAATTCCTATAATAGTGACGTACGGTTTGATCGGGTAACTATCTATGTCATCATTGTTTTAATCACCTCCCCTCCCCCGGGGCTGCCACTGATTTCAATCGTATCTTTTTTTGTTCTTTCCCATTTAGTCAACAGCGATTGAATCAATCGTGGTCTAAAATGTAACACATTGCTAACCCGGTCGTCTCATATCTAATTAGTTGAATCACATCGGTGTGCATTGTTTACAATTACACAATTAAAGCTTCGCAAAAATATAATCAAAACGTAAACATTTAATGGGGGGGACATATGGAACTTGTGGTATTTTGAGTGCCCCTCCCCCGGGGGTTGGCGGACCAGGAGATGGAGGAGACGGGTAGTTTGTTTGTCATTGACCTATATGGCAGTTCCCAGACTTTGAAGACTTCTACGAGTTTGATTTCATGGGCTCTAAGAGACGAGGTAACAGACTGCAGATAGAATTTGTGAGTTCTAATAGAAAGAGAGAGAGAGAGAGAGAGAGAGAGAGAGGGAGAGAGAGAGAGAGAGAGAGAGAGAGAGAGAGAGAGAGAGAGAGAGAGAGGGAGAATGAGCTCTGAAAGTCGTAACATGGGAAATGTCATTCTATTTCGACAGTTTTCAAACATGTAATAATGTTAAATACACCGAAAACTAAGCCTTAAATTCAGACGTGCATCCTTGTTGAGATTTTCGGCATAATAACCAAAATACACCCGCATTTAAGATACGATCAACCAGAATTGGACAGTTATTTTAATATGCTTGACTGAACATGTTTCTCCGTAAGATATGGCGGGATATCATATATATATATATATATATATATATATATATATATATATATATATATATATATATATTATCATCTTTGAGAAGACGCCGGAAATACGTCACAGCAAGCAAGTCAACCAAGTTCGACAACTCGCATTGTTTACCAGACTGAAAGACTATTTATAGATTTGTGGAATTCCCACAGCAAGCGCGTGGTTTTTTTTTTATTCTTTAATTAAACCAGATTATTTTAATTTCTTATATGACGTTTTGACCTTTCATTTGGTAAAATATATTAAGCAATTTGAGCACGATGGTGGTTGTATAATAATATTTCAAGTCTAGACAGCTCCAGTCATTTTTAAAACATCATTGTTTGTTCGTAATCATGTGCTATGTGCTCTAAATACGAAACTATTGCATTTATCCCCTTATCGTGGTAAATTTTATATCCGTTTAACCTCGGAAATTAGGCAATGCAGTATATAAAATAACATTATGTCAACTGATTGTAAATAAAAAAAACACATTTACTAATACAATTTTTGTGTGAAGATAAAAGTAATATTGAACTATTTCCAATTTGAGAATTTAAAAAATGGTGTATTAATATAGATTATAAACAAACGGTAACAGTAATTATTACATCAGCCTGCAAGGCTATTTATAGCGCTGAAGGTTTGTTTCGATTTCGCTGCCTTCGTATTGCCCTTCGGTTCATAAACATTGCCTCAAACACACATGACTTTCTGGTGCCTTCTGTTGCGCCGCATGCCACAGATAAATTTAAATGCATCATTTGTTCCAAAACCTTCCGATTCCAGAGATATCTCAACGCACATTAAAAAAAAACAATAAATAAAAACATAATGTCAACTTATTATTGTAAATAAAAACACATTTAATTATACACTATGTGTGAGGAAAAAGTAATATTATTTGTTACCTTCCAGCAACCTGCTTTTATTGTATTGATTATTGTTTTCATTCAGTTTCTAACAAACACATTTGTGGGTGGGGGGTATTTTGCATTGCTTGCGTATTAATATAGATTACAAACAAATGGTAACTGTTTCAGAATATGTACGCATTACACAACATCTATCTTTACTGAATAGTGTACGTACTGTGGGATGAAGGTTAAACTAAAAGAAACTTCTTAAGCTAGGCTGAGCAAGTCTACAAAAACACTATAGTGTTCTGAGTGAAGAGGTGGATTGAGGCAGACACAGAAGCAAATTGTTGCAAACAAGAAAAAAAACAATGTAAATTTTCAACATTATAAATATGTTATTCACTTAACTTCCATACTCGATATGTTTTATAATCTAGCATTGACATTTATAGTCTATCTATAACTCAAGTTTTGATACGGTTTAAAAGTTAGGTTGGGCCCCTTAGTAAAGGTTGAGAAGTATAATAGGTTTAACTATATACTGTGGGGCCCCTTGACAAGTAAAATAGGTTTAACTATATACTGTTGAGCCTTAGTAAAGCTTTGAGGGAGTAAAATAGGTTTAACTATATACTATGGGGCCCCTTTGACAAGTAAAATAGGTTTAACTATATACTGTGAGGGGCCTTAATAGTTGAGGCCTACTTGCGGCAAATTTTAACTTACATTTTAATAAAATCATAGATTTAAGCCTTTACACCAATTTTTATAAACCTTCTCTCAGGTAAAACATAATTTACTGATAGGGAGGGGGAGGGATTTGACAGTGAGAGCAGTAGTCAGTCGCTTAGTTCTCTTATTGATACTATAGACCAAGGCTGTAGGCAGTCACTTAGTTCTCTTATTGGATACTATAGACCAGGGCTGTAGTAAGTCACTTAGTTCTCTTATTGATACTATAGACCAGGACTGTAAGCAGTCGCTTAGTTGTCTTATTGATACTATAGACCAGGGATGTAGGCAGTCACTTAGTTGTCTTATTGATACTATAGACCAGGGGTGTAGGCAGTAACTTAGTTATCTGGGTCTGTTGAACGGGGTAATTATCCCAGACGAAGTGGATCTCGTTAAGGTTATTCGTTAACTTTTTATCTTAATCAATGGTCCTTAGAAACTGTCTTTATGTTATCCGCATTTCCAACTGCAAGTCAACGTCTCTTTGGCTGAGGTCATGTGTGTCTATCTTTATAGAAATGATGTATTTGAACACTTTATTTGTACAGGGATCGGGGAATCAGAGTCAAATTTCCAAAACGTATTTCCTTATCGCTAATGTAGCAGGAGATAAAAGAACAACATGCTATGCTAATTTTATTTTATTTTTGTATGAGGCTATACAATTATTCATTATTATAATTTCCAATACTATGATTTCATTCTAGCATTTTGAAAATCGGTAATGCCACTTATAAACTCCCAATCATCATAGCTTATATTATATATGTCAGTATTTTGAATTGACTAGATGATACTGAGTAATTCACCAACCATAATCTTTATCAATTTCCCGCACAGGTCTACACATAAATAAAAGATTGAAATAAATGGCAGCTCCAGATCTAGAAATTTCAGTATCCCACTTACTCTGACATATATTGAAGTAGAATATACACTTTAGTTACTTAAATTCGTTGCAGCTACTATTGATGTCCATCTCTAGTTAAAACTCAGTGCCTAATCACCTCTTAGTACTTTATGTACATAACTAGCACTATGATTTGTAGCTGACATGTGTACCTGTACAACTTTTATAGTCCAGCCATTGTCGTCACCTACAGGCCTTCATTTACCAAATTTTCTATTATTTCACCAAATAAATATTTTCATGTACTATTTTGTTCTGGTTGTGTAGCGCAGTGTGATATAGCGTGATGAAACATCATTATTGTATTTTTAAACCAATGAATTGGCCACAATAGTTTTTATTGAAGTGTTGAGTGAGAGAAATTTAATGGAGTTTTTTTTTTTTACCATACATTCAATGAACTAACATAAATCAAATGTAAAGTGGATCGGGTCAACTTGACCCACGGACAGTAGATTTACCATGTCTGGTCTAGAGGTGGACAATTGGTTTTAAGATGACTATTTCGGTGTCAGGTCTAGAGGTGGACCATTGTTTTTAAGATGACTATTTCGGTGTCAGGTGGACCATTGTTTTTAAGATGACTATTTCGGTGTGTGATCTAGAGGTGGACAATTGGTTTCAAGATGACTATTTCGGTGTCTGGTCTAGAGGTGGACAATTGGTTTCAAGATGATTATTTCGGTGTCTGGTCTATAGGTGGACAATTGGTTTCAAGTTGACTATTTCGGTGTCTGTTCCGCATTAAAAAGAAAGATTATATAATGACATACATACATACAACTTGAATGAACTACTGTAATATAACTGTTAATTTTATTCCTATATATAAGGTAGTTAATTATTATACATATTCACGGCCTTCGACAGTATCGTAAATGTTCGAAAGTCAGTGTGTAACATTAGATCGGATTGTCGATAGTCCACTATATATTTCCAATAAAATATACATATAGTTCGTTTGTAAGAAATGTGATATAACAGGGTTAACAAAATGAATTATTTGTACTATTTAATATGCAATTGATTCACAATTAAAATGACTAGAAATCTTTCCGATATTGTAAATGTATATACTAATAAACAGTGTACAGAAATTCAGATAATACACCATATTTATTTTTCAAATACCGTCAATTTATTTAATTGAACGAATAATTAAATTTGCTGTATCTTTGTTTTAAATAGTTACCACATGTACGGTTAAAAAATACAGTAGTTCTTGAATTAATTGACACCTATTATTGTACTTTTGTCTGTTAAACTCTCTAACCTACTCATTCAGCAAATTTGTTGACGTAATTAACGGACTGTAAAAAAGCTATCAACATTTCTTCTATTGTATGGTTAATTTTAATGTGTCTTAAGAAAAGATCTTATTTATTCAGATATTTCCAATGTTTTATATAAGGTATAGCATTGCAAGGGGTAAATCTGTTGAACAATAATCCTATAGCAGCTTTGAAATCCTTACATAAGAGATACAAAATAATCGACACTGGCTATGTTCAATTATAACACCATGCAATGAGAGAAAAACAATATTGATAAGCGAAATAGATGTCATCAATTTCATTGGTAATAGTGAATGAAGTCCCAGACAACAAATAAAATATATCAATTCCATTACCTTGTATTACAATTTAGAAAAAAATGTCAATATGAACCAGTGTTATACACAGTGGGACGATGGCCGAGTGACGCAGTTATACGACTGTCGACCTTAGAGTTCCTGGTTTGACCCGGTTTGGACCAATGGGTATTTCAGATTTTCGTTTTGGTCTCCGTTATATCTCTCGTGGTGCTTCCATGGCTATTGCGTTATTGGACTCGGTGAGGATGACAAGTTCCGATCAAACAGTTCCATTGGTGATTTATAGGATCTAAAATTTCAACTGATCCTAATAGGCAATAGGAGAATTGTTGTGATTGGTGAGAACATCAGAGAACAAGTCATATATTGTGACATCTCATATTTGATGCCGAAGAAACTATTTAAAAATATTTTTTTATAAACATTTCAAATTAAGGCGCAGGCAAGATGCCAAAATATTTGGTTTTTTTTACTTTTTTAAAGCAGATTTGAGAAAGAAATAATTTATATAGATTTTATTATGGATTTATAGATATAATAATTATGTTGTGTTTGATGAATAACATTTTAAGTGTTCAGTCAAGGACCAATCAGTACAATGATAGACGCTGAGTCAGACAAGGACCAATCAGTACAATGATAGACGTTGAGTCAGACAAGGACCAATCAGTACAATGATACACGTGCTGAGTCGACAAGGACCAATCAGTACAATGATAGACGTGCTGAGTCAGACAAGGACCAATCAGTACAATGATAGACGTGCTGAGTCAGACAAGGACCAATCAATGCAATGATAGACGTGCAAGATGAGTTAGTCAAGAACCAATTCTGATGGTGCATTTTCTTCACTTTAGAGACCCATAGTTATCCAATAAAGAATATTTCCGAGCATGATTTAATTTAGTGATGTATAGTTAACTTCTCTTTTGATTCTACCATTAGGCTTCAAAACAAATGTATAACCTCGTAAAACTTGGCCTAAAGCCTTTCTAGATGTTTTTATTTTTCAAGCTCCTATCACGCCTCTAGATTACTGCAAAGATTTATTAGGACTATTATTATTGAAAAAAATATATAAATTTTCAATGAAGGCGACAGAATGCTCTATGTTGTTTAAATCAAGGGTTCATAATGAACCAATATTTTAGAAAGTTTAATTATTTTGTTTTTTATTCATTTGGCACTTTATCATTTAGTCTTGTGAGTGAAAACACATTAAACATATCTTTAACTATTGTGAGTCATTAGACACACACACACACACAAACATCTCATAAACCATGCAAAAAACTGACGCTGACGTTGACATTTGCCATGAATATCCGTTGCATGAGTCAATAACAAACATTTGTCACAGGTTCTGTCAGGTTTTGATCAAATCTCCAAAATATTCCTCACATTTTCGTGACACTCCTGTAAAGAAAAAAGCGCTCAAATGCATTGTATATATTTTAGAACCCGTACATTGTTACCGATCAAATTAAAAAAAACAGCTAGCGACCGACTAGTATATCGCAACCGACACTTAAAACATCTCTGGGTTACAGTGTACACTTAAACTACAAGAGCATCATTGTCATTCATTGTCATTCAACAGTACAAAGGAAGTGACGACTCGATAACTGGAAATTGAAACTTCTGTGTAGCCTTCTATGTTTGTAATTTAAAAGTGGGTTTTCAATATTAAGTAAGGATGTGGTAAACGACATGGCATGACAGAAATGACAGTTGAAGTGACATAACACTTGAAATTTTGTTTTAATCATTAAAGGGGAAAAAATGCAACAATAAAGGCGCCTGTTAGTCTACATACAAAGTGTATGTATCATATTGTTTAAATTAGTGTTATTTAGTACATATATATTTATTAAGTTTATTGTGTCATGCGTTATATGGATCGAGATAGTGTCATGTGTTTTATCGATCGAGTTTATAGTGTCATGTGTTATATCGATCGAGTTTATAGTGTCATTTTTTTTTTTTAAATTAAAACCAAAAACTTTTTTTATTCATTGAAAAACTGCATCAAAATTATCTTCAAATAAATCAGCCAAAAAAGTCTAAAGATTGAATTAAGTCCACAGCCATTACATCTCCCGAGCACTGGCAATACTCGGCATACTGAGGCTTTCTACTATTCAACCCATTTCAGGTTGCATTTGTTTGTTACCTACTCTCAAGCTAAACAAACAGTATCTGTAATTTGGAGGAAACATGGTCGAAATGTAGACATTAAAATATGACAAAGGACATAGAAACATCTGGTTGGAACTTATAGCCATTCAAATGTTTTTGGGTTCTAAAATAGTCAACAGAACCCGGAATGTAAAATGTGAGAAAAAATGAGTTTACTCCAGTCAATGATTACAAATTTGTAATAAGATTTAAATTTTTTTTTGAGTGAAAACAAAATTTAAAAATGTTTTTTTCAGGGTTAAGAGAATATGAGTATGATAAAATAACTGAATCTTTTCTGTCATGTAAAAAGGAAACAAATATATCAGGTGAAAACAATACACATTAAGTAATCTCACTTCAATTTTGTTTCATTTTTTTGAGAATAGTATCGTTCAAAAAGTTTATTTTTATTATTATACAACATTTGAACTTATTATACAGAGATTTTTAGGGGGAATTTAAATTAATTTTACCAAACATTATAGGTTATTTAGCATGAAATGAATTTATTGAATATACTAGGCAGACTTTTAGAAAATGCAGAACTTCTATAAAACAGCACTCTTTGGTGATGTCAGTACTAAATAAGTAAATATTCACGTTGACTTCAACTTGAACGTGAAATAAAACGTGCCGGCATTTAGATGCATGTTACTAATTGGTTTACACAATGCATTATTTAATAGTCCAATGTTTTAACCACTATCCAACACAAAGTGTCAGTTCACAAGTTTCCCACATAACACTTCAATTGTGACATCTCGTTCAAGATCCCCATTAATAACTCAATTGGGGAAGGTCCAACAGGATGAAAGCAATGTTCAACAAGTCATTAGAAAACTTTGATTTCATTAGATAGCTGGGATTAAATTTAGTTATTTATTGATAAATGTTTTGAAACTGAGAACGATAAGAAATCAACGATGCTATTAATTGTAATATTCCAGTTGATTTCTTTGTTTATTATATCGTGGGCTGAGTCAGGTTAGTCTAGTATTAATGAATATTAGCTATACTATTTATTAGAGCTCTACGTCTGGAAACATATATCTGTAGTTTAAAAATTATTAAAATTATTGTTTATTTTGGCTGAACTATCCGCTAGGTGGCCGAGAAGAGTGGCTTACTTTTGGTGGCACTAAAAAAAAGACAATAAAATCTATAGCCACATTTCATTAAATTTAACGAAATAGAAATGGTTTACTTTTAATACATGATAGCTGCTGTTTTTATTGTAATATATTTCATTTCCTTGTATGGTCTATTGCACAAGCTGTTTCTAATTTTAATTGTATGCACAGACCAACGCGGCAGACTGATAAACGCACGATTGTTGTCCTACATACGACAGACTGATAAACGCACGATTTTTTTGTCCTACACACAGCTGAATGATAAAAGCACGACGTCCCACACATGGCAGACTAATAAACGCACAACGCAAAATTGTATCATACACATGAAAGACTAATAAACGCACGATTGTATCCTACACACGACAGACTCCTAATAAACACACAATTGTCGCCGTTCAGATGCCAGACTGCTATACACACAATTGTCGCCGTTCAGATGCCAGACTGAAAAACACACAATTGTCGCCGTTAAGATGCCACACTGATAAACACACAATTGTCGCCGTTCAGATGCCAGACTGATAAACACACTATTGTCGCAGTTCAGATGCTAGACTGGATAAACACGCAATTGTCGCCGTTCAGATGCCAGACTAATAAACACACAATTGTCGCCGTTCAGATGTCAGACTGATAAACACACAATTGTCGCTTTTCAGATGCCAGACTGATAAACACACTATTGTCGCTTTTCAGATGCCAGACTAATAAACACACAATTGTCGCTTTTCAGATGCCAGACTGATAAACACGCAATTGTCGCTTTTCAGATGCCAGACTGATAACACACTATTGTCGCTTTTCAGATGCCAAACTGATAAACACACAATTGTCGCTTTTCAGATGCCAGACTGATAAACATGCAATTGTCGCCGTTCAGATGTCAGACTGATAAACACACAATTGTCGCTTTTCAGATGCCAGACCGATAAACACACTATTGTCGCAGTTCAGATGCTAGACTGATAAACACGCAATTGTCGCCGTTCAGATGTCAGACTGATAAACACACAATTGTCGCTTTTCAGATGCCAGACTGATAAACACGCAATTGTCGCTTTTCAGATGCCAGACTGATAAACACACAATTGTCGCTTTTCAGATGCCAGACTGATAAACACACAATTGTCGATTTTCAGATGTGCCAGACTGATAAACACGCAATTGTCGCCGTTCAGATGTCAGACTGATAAACACACAATTGTCGCTTTTCAGATGCCAGACTGATAAACACACAATTGTCGCCGTTCAGATGTCAGACTGATAAACACACAATTGTCGCCGTTCAGATGCCAGACTTATAAACACACAATTGTCGCCGTTAAGATGTCAGACTGATAAACACACAATTGTCGCTTTTCAGATGTCAGACAGATAAACACGCAATTTTGGCAGTTCAGATTTCTGTGACTGGTAAACATACAATTGTCGCAGTTTAGATGTCAGACTGATAAACACACAATTGTCGCTTTTCAGATGCCAGACTAATAAACACACAATTGTCGCTTTTCAGATGCCAGACTGATAAACACACAATTGTCGCTTTTTAGATGCCAGACTGATAAACACGCAACTGTCGCTTTTCAGATGCCAGACTGATAAACACACTATTGTCGCTTTTCAGATGCCAGACTGATAAACACACAATTGTCGCTTTTCAGATGCCAGACTGATAAACACGCAATTGTCGCTTTTCAGATGCCAGACTGATAAACACACTATTGTCGCAGTTCAGATGCCAGACTGATAAACACGCAATTGTCGCCGTTCAGATGTCAGACTGATAAAACACACAATTGTCGCTTTTAAGATGCCAGACCGATAAACACACTATTGTCGCAGTTCAGATGCTAGACTGATAAACACGCAATTGTCGCCGTTCAGATGTCAGACTGATAAACACGCAATTGTCGCCGTTCAGATGCCAGACTGATAAACACGCAATTGTCGCTTTTCAGATGCCAGACTGATAACACACAATTGTCGCTTTTCAGATGCCAGACTGATAAACACACAATTTGTCGCTTTTCAGATGCCAGACTGATAAACATGCAATTGTCGCCGTTCAGATGTCAGACTGATAAACACACAATTGTCGCTTTTCAGATGCCAGACTGATAAACACACAATTGTCGCCGTTCAGATGCCAGACTTATAAACACACAATTGTCGCCGTTAAGATGTCAGACTGATAAACACACAATTGTCGCTTTTCAGATGTCAGACACAAATAAACACGCAATTTTCGCAGTTCAGATTTGTGACTGGTAAACATACAATTGTCGCAGTTTAGATGTCAGACTGATAAACACACACAATTGTCGCTTTTCAGATGCCAGACTGATAAACACACAATTGTCGCCGTTCAGATGCCAGACTAATAAACACACAAGTGTCGCTTTTCAGATGCCAGACTGATAAACACACAATTGTCGCTTTTCAGATGCCAGACTGATCAACACGCAACTGTCGTGTTTCAGATGTCAGACAGGTAAACACACAATTGTCGCAGTTCAGATGTCAGACTGATAAACACACAATTGTCGCAGTTCAGATGCCAGACTGATAAACACGCAATTGTTGCCGTTCAGATGCCAGACTGATAAACACACAATTGTCGCTTTTCAGATGCCAGACTGATAAACACACTATTTTCGCCGTTCAGATGCCAGACTGATAAACACACAATTGTCGCCGTTCAGATGTCAGACTGATAAACACGCAATTGTCGCAGTTCAGATGTCAGACTGATAAACACGCAATTGTCGCAATTCAGATGCCAGACTAATAAACACACAATTGTCGCCGTTCAGATGTCAGACTGATAAACACACAATTGTCGCTTTTCTGATGCCAGACTAATAAACACACAATTGTCGTCGTTCAGATGTCAGACTGATATACACACAATTGTCGCCCTTCAGATGCCAGACTAATAAACACACAATTTCGCCCCTACACACTTGACAAGTCGTTCTCCATGACATATCACACTGCTGAAGCGTGTCTTCCTGACCTACAAAGTTTAGAAAACTTATTATTAACCAAACATGACTTACTTAAACACATTTAATGGTAGTAGTTTGTTAACAGGGAACCAGCTTTTTTGTCTATTAAGAATTATATACATACTTGTGTAGTTACATACATATAAGTACATTTATATACATATATATATATATATATATATATATATATACATCTAGCCTACAGGAATGCTAAGTTTAGCTGCTAGCACTGACTGTGACTCTCCTTTCAGTAGTATTTAAATATTTTAAATATAATCTAAAGTGATTTGGTACTCAATAATATACTAACAGCAACTCCTCCTCCTCTCTCTCCTCTCTCTCTATATATATATATATATATATATATATATATATATATATATATATATAAATATATATATATGTAAAGAGAGAGAGAGAGAGAGAGAGAGAGAGAGAGAGAGAGAGAGAGCTAAAACAGTCTGCATATTTCATTTTATATAAACAAACGAACAAATGATTCATGAAAAACGAGAATGACTTTAATTTAGGTATGTTTAACTTAAAACCTTTTCAATAATTACATTGACAGTAAATGGGCAGTGCAGTGGTTAGGTCTATGCTTGTGTTGTTACTAAACAGTTAGGTGATGCCGATCATATACTTATGTAGAATTATTCAGTAGCAAAACTTACAATCTATTGATAATGAATTTAATTAATGTTAGTTTAAAACTAATATGTTTTTTTGCTTTTTATTTATTAAAATAGTTTATATTATAAAGGGACAGGTGGTCGAGTGGTGTAGCGCGTTTGACTGTCGCGGGTTCGAATCTCAGTGAGAATTTGGGAACTATTTCAGGTCCCCAAGTCCACCCAGCTTTAAATGGGTACCTGGTTTTAAGTTGGGGGAGTTAAGGCGGCTGGGCGTTTTAATAATAACCACACAATTCCTTCATATGCTGAGATCTAAAATTCATCTGCCCCGATGAGCCCTTTAAATAAAAGAACTTTACTTTTATTGTTTCTATACGCGGATGAGAATCAACTAATAATAAAATACTTGAATACCCTTAGCCTTAGTTTAGAAATAGTCTATTAACACTATCACAACGCGTGAGCTATGAATACAATGTTTCAAAAATAGTTATTTTATGTGGGGTTTCTTTCACCACGATATAGTTCAGTTTGGTCATTTCATTTTGAATCATTTTTACATTAATAAAAAAGAAATATTTTCTAAAATGTCATCGTTTTATTAACTAAATGGGGTTGTCAAGGCAACCGTTAGTTAATGTTGAGACAAGTGTCGGACCTGTGTGTGTTATATGGATGTAAACATTAGCTCGTGAGATCACGTGGGTTTAATTGTTCAAATCGTTTGGCTTCCATATAGGTTAATGATATTTGGTAACTGAAGTGAGAACACGTTGCTACCTTCATCTAATTGATGACTGTCGGCAATGTCCATCAGCATCGACCCCCATTAATAACACACATACCATAATTTAGACTCAGTTAATTGTACAGTAAACTACTGTACTTGGTTGGACCCCCGTTTGTTTTGGCTGCAGGCCCGGCTTATGCCGAATTGACCGATTGGTCCGAATTGGGCGTGGCAGGGGTTTTGCAATTAAAATTAATATTAATACTTGTTATTGTACACAACATTCGTAGAAGCGCATCGGAAGGGTTGAATAAATTGGGCCCAGCAATTCGCAAGGCTGGCTCTGTTGACTGCAACTCTATTTGGTTGCAATAAAAAAACCAATTCTCAATATCTAGTGTCCCATATTTTTACACTTCATCAAAGTCTTGATTCCTTTATGTTAGTCTACGTGAACTAGATGACTAGTTTGTGATGTCACAGAGGGACTGAAGTGAGATACGTTCGCCTAGGAGGGCGAAAAACTTGGCGTCGTTCCTTAAACAAGTGAAGAAACAAGGATTCACGGAAATACTGTTAATTATCCACTGTCCATCTTACGATTTTCATGATCAATTAATTTTTTTTTTTTTAATTTCCAGGTTAACAGTCGAGCGCTTTACCACACGACAATCCGTCCCTTACTGTTTGTTACGTTAAGCCCTGTGTTATTAGACGTTACGACGTAACATATAGAATTTATAGTAATACACACAATGGTGCGGATTCGCTATTTTCTTATTTCTCTTATTTGAAGAACCGATGAGTCAAATACAAATAATACTTCTAGTTAACGCGCAATGTACTGATTAGTCTCCCAATGAGATGAAAAAACAAACATATTTACTTCTGATACATGTGTATCATCATCAGTATTAGTCTTGGAGGCTTAGCAGTGAGATATGGATAGTGCAGTCTCAGTAGTTAGATATCATTTACTTTTTGACAGCGTAATAAAATATCTAGAATCTAAATTAGTAAATTTCATAATTTTATTTTATGATGTCAGCTCCACAGAGTTTGATTTTTCATATACATGTTAAGATGAAGTTGAATTATCAAGTCACAATCAAATTAGACATTGATCATACTCAGTCACAATCAAAGTTAGACATTATCATACTCAGTCACAATCAAAGTTAGACATTATCATACTCAGTCACAATCAAAGTTAGACATTATCATACTCAGCCACAATCAAAGTTAGACATTATCATACTCAGTCACAACGTTAGACATTGTCTATATTAAATGACATTTAAAGTTAGACACAAGCAAATTTAGACACAATCAAAGATAAACATTATCATATTCAACCACAATCAAAGTCAGACATTATCATTAAAAAACATTCAAAATTAGACACAAACCACCTTAGACACAATCAAAGTTGGACACAAACAAACTTAGCCAAACTTAGACACAATCAAAGCTAGACAAATAAACTTAAACAAACATAGACACAATCAATGTTAGACACAAACAAACTTAGCCAAACTTAGACACAATCAAAGCTAGACACAAACAAACTTAAACAAACATAGACACAATCACATTTAGACACAAACAAACCCAGACACAATTATTGATCAAGGAACGTAAATAAAAATAAATGGCTTACTTTCTTTAACATATAGCCTAAAGAAAATAAATATGTTTTTATATGCTCAATCTAACTATATGATCAATACCCAAAAGTATTAAATAATATACAATGGACTATGGATTTAAGACATCAGTACACATTAGTTTAGCATATATTGTGGTGAGATAGTATAGTCGAAGTTTGATGACGCAATTGGGTAGGCTCCGCCCACGGTATACTCTATGGCAGTGTTTCCCAACCTTTTTCATGTCGCCCTACATTAGCCTTTCTCAAATTCGTATGCCCCCCCCCCCCCCATGAAAAACAATAAGTAAATTTTCAAAAATATAATGTTAAACAGAAATTCTAATACGAAAAATTAAATAATCATATTTCTATATTAATTTATTATTCCAGTTTAGTGAGATCCTAGCGCTTGATGTATGCTGCACATAGCTTTTATGTTAGGTTTCAATTTGGTTAGCTTCAGTCTCAAGTCTCCGCGTCGTGTTAGATCCAGCCGACTTCTATTTTTTAACAGTAAATCATTTACAGCACTAAATCCACATTCAGCCAGATATGAAGATGGAAATGGTTTTTCTTGCACATTTGGTTAAATTTGGGTCTTTGATTTCTGTCTCCTCACAAAGCCATGCCATCGCACCTTTTATATTAAATACAGTTTTAACTGACTCATCATTTTGCAATTCTGCGAGTTCTTCTTGATACTGCATATTTGATATATCAGACGAATCCACTAACATTGGCTGCACCATCCATGTTGGAAAATCAATTTGTTTTAAATCAGAAAATCTTTCTTTAAAATCAGCCGATAAAATATTCAGTTGTTTGACAATAAGTAAGTATATGCGTTACCCACATTTTTAAGTTTTCACGAAACTGTTCAAAGTTTTTGTTGTTAATTTGTTTCTGACATAACTCAATAAGAGTAATGAAATCAAATATCTTCGCTTTTGCATCGACAAGTGTTTTATTTGTTCCTTGAAGTTGTTTATTTAATATATTTAATTTTTCAAAGATATCGGCTAAATAACTCATAAATGCTTTACCATCGATTGTTAACAGATATTTCATTTCAGGTTTGTCGCTTTAAAAATCACTAAGAGTATCAAACAGTTGTATAAATCTTTTCAAACAGTTCCCTTTTGATAGCCATCTTACTTCAGTATGAAGTAAAAGTCTCACATGGTCTTCATTTTTTTCTTCGCAAAATAATTTGATGCATCCATTTGCACTGAGAAATTTGTTGTTTTCAACTTAAAAAAGTTGTTTTTCAATATTTCACTCATTTCATCTATTCTTCTGCTAACAGTATTGCTACTGAGTGGGCATAGCTTTTACATCTGTGTCATCTTTTTGAAGAACCGTTTTAAGAAATGCTGATATTGACGGTTTTATTAAATTCTCTCCTATAGTATGATTTTTTCCAGTTTTTGCGATGAATAAAGAAATTTGATAACTAGCCTCAAGAACACGATTAGTAGTTGAAGTATGAGCAGTAAATAGGACTTTAATGTTGTTCTCTTTTCAAAATTTGTCTTTAAAGTTTTAAAGTAATTCAAATCTGAATTAATATGAGCACTGTTTTGCCTTCAAAAGTGCCTCAAGACGACTTCGTTTCATTGATTCGTTGGTCAAGTATTGCTGGCATAAAAGACAAAAGGCATCCGCGCATCGTGGACAGCGGGTATGAATCCAAATTTTAAATAGTCCTCTGAATATTGACGAGTTTTTTTCTTGCTTGCACCACTCATTTTACTATGGAATAAAATAGAATAACTATCACTCTCTATGTTTAGAGATTCAAAAGGTTAAAATAAGCAATTAATAAAATATAGCACTATTGGCAACGGAACAACCCGAAATCGGCGACGCGCGGCACTATAGTTGCCAATCAGTAGAGTAGACGCGCGGCGACTATAGTTGCCAATCAGTAGAGGTAGACGCGCGGCGACTATAGTTGCCAATCAGTAGAGGCGACACGCGGCGACTATAGTTGCCAATCAGTAGAGGCGACACGCGGCGACTATAGAGCCCAAAGGGTTAGTCGGCCCGGAGCGAAAGGGTAAAACTCGTATCGAGTCCATTTTCGAATTGCCCCCCTTAAAATTCAAATTGCCCTTGTGGGGCGTGGGCCCCACGTTGGGAAACACGGCTCTATGGCGTCATTCCGGCTATCGAACTGTAGTCTAATCTAGTGTAAAATGACAAAATGACGTATACTACAACCACAGTTGGGGGGGGGGCACGTGCTTTATTTTAGCAGTTGTGAAATCAGTCGAGCTTTGGGCATCGTGGCATACGGATGCATGCTGTAGTTTGTATCTAGACATTAGTTAATGCACTCCTCTTGAGTTCACCATTATATGTCACTTTATGTTCAAGCAATTATAATTAATAATTTAATATTACTATTGTTACTTCCACTGGAGTCGATTTCGTCTATTAATGTTGTTCGTTGTTGATGGAGCATCTACTACAAGTTTATAAAAGAACCTCGCAACACATATTATTCTCAACAGACAAAATATGTGAGAACAATATTTCTCATTAATTTATCAATGAATAGGTTTCACAAAACAAAAGTTCAAGGCAAATAAAGTTTTAACATTTATTTGAGCGTTGATAGGTGAAATATAAATTTTATGATTGATTATTACAGACATTGTTTAGCCACTACTAATGGTGTAATTATTTAATTTACCTGTAAAAGTCCTTATACTAAAATAGTAAATAGTTTCAGTGACAGACAAACCCTCTCCCTCGAAACACCAGGCAGAATGTATGTCTGTGTATATAATATATATATTATAAAATAAATGTACCATTGAATTCTTTTTATTTAATTTATACAACTATTTATTGCCATTCTGTTTAAAATCATTAAATAACAATTTTCACAAAACGAAAATCAATAATTTATAACATAAAGTTTAAATACAAACTACTATAAACCACTAGTTTTTGTTTTAATGGTTGGACTATTGATAATGTTAGCACATTGTGTAAATTTAGTTTGAATTCCTTCTCTCAAAAAGTGGTCAAGCTTGATCGCCAGACTTTAGTCATTTGAACAAACTTTATATATTTCCCTTTGAAAATAAATTTATTAGAATGTGTATTATGAGTAAAAAAGCAAAATCAAAATACATTGATGGATAAAATATCAGTATACCAATTATTTATAAAAACAACAACAATTAAATAGTAGCACGCTCTACCAGGATTAAAATTAATTACTGGTACTTTTCTAAATATATCTTTGTGTGTAGGTTCTAACTTTTGTTATATAATATTGAATTTATTTATTTTGTAGCATCAATAGAACATAAAGTTTGCCAGATTTTTTGACATCCTGAAGAAGATGTGGAGCCTGCCACCGGGATGACATTAAAAGAATATAATGACATTAAAAGAATATAAAACGGAGGTAAACAGCCTCAATATTTCTCATTAATTATTATAATATATTTGTTATTAAAATGTTTATTTTGTATTATTCCTGTATAGATATTTGCTGTACCTATGATTTCTAATTATTCATATATATATATATATATATATATATATATATATATATATATATATATATATATATATATATATATATATACTTCTATGTGTTTTGTTATATCATTTATAGTCTCATAATAAAAATTCGTTTATTTTTTTTTTATTTTTGTATTTATTATTATAATGTTAAATTTATAATTATTATATATTATACATAGGTATTTGTTACATTATTTATATTTTCATAATATTTTTTTTTTCATTTTTTGTTTAAAAATTTTGGTATTTTTTACGCCTGGCCAGTGAAAAAAATTTTTTTTTTCAATCCGGCCCGTGACTAAAAACTGTTGGTCATGCCTGGCCTATATCTTTGTCCCACTATAGATTTACATAGTCCTGTAACTACATTTAAAAGCTAACCCATTATGAGACTTCTTACTTTTATCTAACTCCTTCTGTGTATAAACCTCAAAATTATAAGTATACCTATTACATGTACTAGAAACTGCTAACTCCCATATTTTCATATACTGCCTAAATACATAACTACCCTTATTCTTAACCATCTTTTCATCTATGCTCTAACATTTCTACATCCTATCAGACCAATTATCCTTACTAAAATCAGACACTTTTAAAAAGCACATTATCCGCTTGAATAATTAAATAAAATATCAATGAACTAATAGCTGTCAATAGTGGGGGCCTGCATGCATATTAGAAAAACGAAAAAAACATACAATTCTTTATGTGTGACATTCATCCAATATTGACACATGGACTTTTTGCTGTTCTTCATCTGTACAGCATAGCTGTTGGTGGAGTCAGAAATATACTGAATCAGGTCCAAAGTAAAATACAGTTTGAAGAATGAACCTAAAATAGAAAAAAAAAATAATTCATTAGATAATGATACATATATACTAATTTTATATACATTCTAGCAGTGTACCTGGAGTTGCCCAGTAAGTCGAGAGTTCAAATGTGACACTTGAAACATTTCTAACACACCATTGGGTAAAGATATGGGTGTTAATTTATGCCACCTACCTAATGTGCAGAAATTACCTACATTTCATATGTCACTAATTACGTTTCAACCGTCAATGTTTTAACAGTAATTTATTCTCTCAAAGTTAAAATCAAAATGAAGCATTGCAATAATGATCAAATAAATAATTTTTTCTCTGCTATTTTGCAGCACAATACAGCATCCACGTTCTATTCGGAATCTTACTTTCTTTCTTTCACGCTGGTCTTATATGTATTGATATATTAAACTTAATCTATAAATGCTAAATTTGCAAAAATAAGTATTTCAATAATCAGTACAGTTAATGATATCTGAAATAAGTATAAAAATGAAAAGCACGCTGAAAAAAAATTGCAGATAACTAGTAACATTTCAAAAAATGTCTCATTTTTAATTAGTTAAAAAAACTTAATATTTTAATTCTTTAAATAATGTATACTAACATGGTGTAGTGAGCTTTTCGTTAATTTTTCTTGTTGCTGTTGTATCTCAGAGATGCAGCCCGGGCTTTCAGGATGGCCTGAATTCGTGAATCTTGTTTGAGGGTCCTGGATCTTGAGAATCATACCCCTCAGCAAGGGACCCATGCACTTTGTTTAGACTGAAATAAAAATATACATACTTTAATAAATGTTAACAAAAATAAATTATCAATAAATTAGAAATTGTATAGGGGCCCAACAAGTAATGATTGCTAGCATGATGGTTATATGTAGGTACTAATATAATAGCATGAAATCAGCTGTTCAATCAGCTGATTATGTCAACAAGTTGATGTAAAAAATAAAAGACCATCAATTATTTTTTAGCCTAAATGTGAAACATGACACAAGTTAACTAAAGAAATAATCACAAAATTCGACCAGAAAAAAAATATATCCAGAAATAAAATTTTCACATCTTTTTTTGTAAACATACAATAAAATGTAAAAAAAAAAAAATTCTGTAAGTCAAAAAACTTACCAAGTCTGATGGGCAGCATGTTGAGCGTTTGGAGCAATATATTCTTTACATGAAGAAAATCATCTTCATCAGGAATCAATTAATCTGAGGAATCACTAACAGAGTTGAGTTATTCCACATGTGCAGCGAGACATTTCTAAACATGGCAGATATCAATCTTTTTTAAATTAAAACTTTATCATTTTTATATAATAAAAAAGCTTAAAAAATTTGTTATAATAATAATTAAAATGTAAACTCTAATTACTGAAAAAGCATGAAGGACTGAAATCTCAATAACGATAAAGTGTTAAAAATTTGTATTAGCATATTAGATGGCAATTATATTTCCCTTTTATCTTCACAGTCTCTGCACACACTGACACAGTTTCCCAAAACTTTATCACTCTAAAAGATAAATATAAGGTAGGCACTTTGATAAAAATGTCAAAATTTGTATTATTGCTTTGATTGTATTTAAAATGTGTGCATTAGGTAGTCCTAGCTGCAAGCTTTCAAAAGACACCAACTTTATGAATTTATCTTAATATTAAGAAAAGTTATGAAGTTTTTAAAGTCCTTATTTATTCATTGTACCTAAAAAAAAAAAATTTGTGATCGAAATTTTGTGATTTTACAACTTAAACATGGATAACTTTTAAACCATTAGAGATAATTTGATGAAATTTTCAGTGTGATTACATCTACTGTTCCTCTTCAGTAATATATAGAAATTATTACAATTAGATGGTAATTGTATTATATAAATATATATATATAACATATAGACCACAATGAACATGGATGAAAAAAAAACACTGAAAGTTGTTAAAAATAATTGTATTAAACTTCTTGATCACAGAACTTACTGAAACTGATTCATCATTAAGACATAACAATAATTATAGACAGAAATAATCAAATAATGAAAAGTATTTGTCTTTAGTAATCACCCATTATGATAAGAAAAAAAAAAAAAAAAGTAGAAAAACGAACAAAAGTTATGTTCATTTTATAACCAGACAAGAAATTTATATATTGCAGAGAGATTGATTTTGTGTTTAAAATAAAGAATCAGTCATAATAACTCTTGGTTAAGCCATGCATTTTAGAAAAAAAAATAATGCTTTCGCATGCCTGCGATACAGCCGAGAGAAAAAACAAATGACAGACAAGTCACAAGTAATTCTGACTTTTCCAATGATTCAAATAAAATGCATTATATCAAAATCAACATAGTTCAACCAATCTAGTAGGTAAAAAGAAAATGTATTTTAATATGTATATATTTGTCTATTTTTAGTGCACTGATATAATTTATTTTTGGAATGGGTGCCATGGGGTTGATTGATTTTTAACATGAATATTCAAAATAACTTAATTCATATTTCTTTAATGTAAAACTTTATTGCCATATCTTTTTGGTTTATATTAAAAAAAAACAACTATTATACTAAAAAAAACCATAGCGAATTTAATTGACAGAGAAGCCAGATATTTAGCCTCTATAGTCGTTACAGCTTTTCTATTCGTGGCACCACAGTGATGAGAAAATTCAACGATTTGTTGCTGCAAGTCTAGTAGCTTTGATGTAAGTCAGTCCATAGTCTTGTTCAGAGGGAATATTACTTTCCCTTTTTTAAAGCCCATAGTTGCATTTCGAAACCTGTGACATTGAGAGTCAAACATTCTCAGAGCTATCTCACTATTCATATTGTGAAGAGGTTTTCTGCTAGAGTTTTATAACCTTAGCTTGAATTGATACCAGCCAGTTCTTTATTCACATCTTCCACATATTTTGCAACCTCTGCCTTTCCTTCAGACCAGCAGTGAAGGATATCAGACTATGCCGCTGAGGGCAACAACAGGCACAATGCCAGGTTGGGGTTGTAACAGCCTGTATCAGGATCTGCAGACTGAGCGCAAAAACAGACACAATGTCTAGTTGGGGGACTGTACCAGCCAGTTGAAGAATATCAGGATCTGCAGGCTGAGCGCAAAAACAGGCACAATGTCTGGTTGGGGGGCTGTACCAGCCAGTTGAAGAGTATTAGGAGCTGCAGGTTGCGCTGTTAGGTATTGAAGTTATCCTGGAAATGTGTAGTCACATCAGGAGCTGTGTCACTATCAGTAACTGAAAGTAATAAAATAAAAACAAAGGGTTAAATTCTGAATATCTTATATATATATATATATATATATATATATATATATATATCTTATTGAAGCGATTCCAATACATGTGTTCTTTTACAAGTTATATGACCATGCTTCTTTTGTTTCAACCCATAGACATAACTGTAAAAAAAAATTACTAATTGCCATGGGCATGTAGTATATATAATATACTCAGACTATACTTTGTTGCTGCACATGTTAACTAAATTTCTATTAATAATTTTTATAATATATAATTTTATTGACACCAAAGTGTAGTAAAATAATCAATAAAATAAATGTTTCCATCAGATGATGCGATATACAATAAGATACTTAAAAGCTTTCAAAAAAGAAAGGTAAACATTAAGCCATTGTTACGATCACTTCCCAAGTTGACACTGGCGAAAAACTTATTGAAAAATCAACGCCACTAACTGGCTTACCTGGGTAACTATCACGCTAAAGTGATTATGAACTCAAACCTGCGATATTATTATAGTTTTTTGAATGGAGAATCTCCCTATCGTAAAATGAATAACCCCCGGTAATTTAACTAAATAAGCATAAATGCTCACAACGCATTAAGGTCATTATTCAAAACAGTGCAGAGCTTATGATTAACCGGTTAAATGCGAATTACTAGGTAAACGAAGAGAAATAAGATGTCTCCCACAATGAAATAGCACATATTGATTATCGAATTTGTAAATAAACTGCAACTAGGAGCTTGAAAACCAACCACCGCCGATCACCGACTTATAAACCAACGCAATAATGGCTCGTCCACGCACCATAAAAGTCGATAAAATTCCGATATTGAACTACCCATATAAGGCTTAAATGCTTACATAGCGTTATAGCCTAACATCTGCACTGTCATGAAGAGGCTTTCTTAGATGTTTCTGGCCCAAGGCAACAAATATTCGATGGACCCCTGATGATAAACAGTGATTCATAAATACACATCTGCATAGAAATAGATGAATATAATTGTAATTGATACTAACATGACATACCATTCATGGCATCTTGTTGGTAAAAATGTAACATAACTATTTTAAAAAAGGATGATAGTATTGATAAAAATGGTTTCAAAAGAAGAGTGATAATCTGCAATTTTTTATTGACAAAATGATACTTAATTTATTTATGTCAAAAAAGGCTAATCTATGTATAATTAAATAATTTCATCAATATTATGATCTGGAACAATTTAAGATGTGATGTACCACTACTATGATCAAAAATTCTAAATTACATTATATTGCAATTTTACCTATGTTATTTACCATACTCCATTGTTAATTTTAATAAGTTGGCCATATATTAGGAATATAGACTATATAATACAGTGCCATTTGTGGTGATATAGATTTGGCTGCCAAAAGACCCTGCCTATGATTTCATTGAGAGGTTCCTATGCAGTCATCTAGTTTGCTTATCCCTAAAGTCGCCTCTGGCTTTGACATATTATAGAAGAAAAATTTCCAGTATGATTAGTTTTACTTTTTACCGTCACATATTGTGTATCTCCACAATGTAATTATAATTCAACCCCATTTAAAATATTTGTAATTATGAAGGAAGAAGTATGTAATTATTATGGTATAGAATTTCACTAAACATTTTAAAAAGTAAATATAAATGTCTAGCAGCTCAGGTAAGTGTAACTTTCTGTTTTTACAGCACAAATGTTATGTTTTAATAGCTGTAATTTATAACGAATTGCAGCAACTGACTTGATTTTATTAAACACCGCCATGTTTGAACCGGAAACGATTCTTTAATTAAGCTATATGCTTTTTCCAAAAAAGAAGAGCTAATGTTTTTCTCAAACCTATATGCAATAAAACACCATTGCGCCCTGGTGGAATACGTGATGAATTAGTACTTGAGTGGGGTGGGATCCTTTGAGGCGGGTCTCAGGCGTTGGCGTAGTGGTAGGGGGGCAGGGCAGGCCCGTAGCCAGGTCAAAGTAAGCAGGGAGGCACCAATACCCAGCAAGGGAGCACCTTTAAATTTTCTTTATATTTTCCTCTTTTTCTTCTTTTTTAAGCGGGGGGGGGGCACTCCACACCTAAAGGGGGGGGGGGGGAGCACGCCCCCCCAGTGCCCTCCCCCTGGCTACGGGGCTGGGGCAAGGGAGTCACCATGCCCCGGGCGCTACTCTCAAATGGGCACCAAATGGTATATTTAACATATAATATTATCAGTGCTTTTTTTTTTTTGTAAAAAAATAGGTGCCGGTACTCAATGATTACGAGTGTATGCGGAAAGCAGTTTCGCATTTTGTATTTTAAATCTTATTGCGCGCATTTTTAGAATAATTCAATTTGAACAAATTAATAATATGAGAAATTAATAATAAACGTTAAAATACAAGAAAAGTACGGTAATTATTTTTTACCCACATTGAAAAAGGTACGCCGTACCGGCGCATACCGGCACAAAAAAAAGCACTGAATATTATATGGTTTTTGATGGAAGGGGGCGCTAAAATGGTATTAGATCTCGGCACGATTTAGAACACCTCTGATTAATAATACTAATAATAGGCATATGTACTTCTGTGATGCTTAACTGGAAGGATGTAAAGAAACTCAACTGTACTAGTCTTTTCGAATAGTTCTTGGATTCACCGATGTGATAACATATGGTGACCAGAACCACGCCATTATCGGCGTCCCGGAAGGGTTCAGATGTGTCCCGGCCTGTCCCGTTTTCTTACAAAGTGCATAATCTTTCGACACCCACTCTAATTGTAAGTCATACATATTTGTCTATTATAGCTTCTCTTATTGCTTATGCCCGCCCCCGTTCTTCTCTTTATAAAAGTAGGCTATTTTTAGCAACGGGAAGAATATAATTTTCATGAAAAGTGATATTTTAAAGAAAATGTTGACGACTCGAAAAGTAGTCACATGGGTAAATTTAAAAGTAGTCACTTGGGTAATTTTAAAAGTAGTCACATGGGTAATTTTAAAAGTAGTCACATGGGTAAATTTAAAGCTAGTTGGTTTTTTTTTTATTTTAACTTAAAAATTCAACCCTTTCTAATTATGCTTTTTTTTTTCTTTCTTGCGCCGCCACATCTAACTTGACAGGGCGTTGTGTACACGCCACACACACCATCGTTAATGTCGGTGCATGATGCTTGTCTGCCATGCGAACAGAGGGACTATTTGAGTGTACCCGCTGCATCTGCCGGCATGGCAGAATAAAAAAAAAAGGATTTAGCACTTTCCTAGACTGACCAGACCAATGAGGGTTTGTGTGTGTGTGTGTACTGCTAATCGGCCAGAATGGCAAGGCGGGGAGTTTTTTTTCTGCCACAACAGACAGAGTGGGGGAGGGGGGTGTAGTCTGCATACCCCCCCCTCTGTCGGAAATGGTAGGTTACGACAGTGCGGTTAAGTTTGACAGGGTGGAAGGGTGTTGCATGCTAACTACACCCATCAACATGGGCGCAACCGATGTACGTGTCGTACGGGTCCGGGCCCTACCCAAAAATCAAGCCACTGGTTTTCGACCCTACCCAAAATATGGTGGTGGGGGGGCAGACATATCAAATATTTTAATACGTAAAAATTTTCATCTTCCATAATATTTTGGACGTTACAAACTTCAACATACTGGTTGCGCCCCTGCTCATCAACACCTCCTGCTGTGAAAAGCCATTTTCATAAACACTGCAAGATTACATCCGAATCACGTCGTGATATTTTAAAGACTTCAGTGACAATACAATGTGGTATCCAATTTTAGCATATGTATGTAGGCCTTTATATATTTTATAACCTAATATATATGTGCATAAAACTGACCGTTTTATTGTGCCAAACACAGAACGTGTTTTTGTCTCTTTTCATTTCAACCACACGACTGTAAAGAAATGAATGATTAAATACAATAAATCCACAAAGACGGTACAGTATTCACCCTTTCCCTACCAGATTGACCAGATAAACGCCGATACTCCAAAATCTTTACCAGTGCTTGGGGGTTAAGGTCGTGCACAAAATATTCTAAAGTAATACAAAAAAAAAATGCAGACTGTTGAAGGGAAAAAAAAATGATTCAAAAGGGGCATACATTGTGTTATACAATGTCATTTATTTGTTGGAGCCATCGTCGTCATCTGTGCTCTACTTGTTTAAGTCGTCACCGGAACATGTCAATGGCGTATTATTTATGCAGCTGACGGTGAACATTTTAGAGTTCTCAAGTTGGCGTATGAACACGTTCGAACTCGTCTCGGGTTGTTGAACATGGGCAGTTTGAAAAGTTAACAAATAAAAATTGCATTACAGTATCAATAGGCAAATCGGGCGATTTTTTTTTTTAATTTTTTGGGCTCCCTATGCCAATAGGCAATATTTTTTTTTTGTTAAATTTGGTGCTAGTGTGCGATCCTGACTGGTTAGGTGCACCTGCCGTGCGTGGGGCCAAACAAACATTATTTTGTATAAAGTCTTATCCAAAGCCCCCCCCCCCAACTCAATGATCTAAGACCGGTTCTGAATGAATTGAACAGCTTATGGTTTGCATTGGGCTTGATGGACACTTTAGTAAGAGTTATACAAAAGTTGGCTTTTGGAAGGTTGGCTTGGACTGTCCTAGACCCAAGTACTGAGGGCAAGCCCACCGACATACATTTCTGGCCCCTGGGCAGGGCTGTCACGCCCCCCCCCGTGCTGATAATAATATTTTCAAAATTTGATTGGTCAGCTCAGTCCGGGCCCCTAAAACTCGCCGGGCTCATGTGCATTTTCCCCCAACCCCCTTCTTGGCAGTACTAACTGAGGGGGGGGGGGAGAGGCGGAGGGCGAAGCATTAGCTGAAGCTAAACACAACACCTAGGACAATTGAGGGGATGAGTTCCAAAAACCTGCTAAGTACAACATTTTCAAAAATTGAGTTATCATACTCATTAGCTTATTTCCCTATATTCTGGGAGTGGTTAATTCCAAAAACTGTTAAATACCGTTTAAATCAGCGCAATTAATTATTAACCACTCCCAGAATATATGTCAATATAGGGAAATAAGCTAATGAGTATGATAACTCAATTTTTTTTTTAAATTTTGTACTTAGCAGGTTTTGGAATTCACCCCCTCAATTGCCCAAGTCACTTGCACTCCGCTTCTCCATTCGTAAAGCCGCCGGAAGTGAAGGGGTTGGTGGGGGGATGTGTTTAGTGGGGGGGGGGGGAGAGAAGACAACTCTAATACTTGTTTTTTTTATTTGCGGCAGACGATGATTACCTCCCATCAGAACAAAAGACGACCGGGTGGAGTACTCCACTATGTGTTACGGTACACCGCACATCTTTTAGATACCTGCTTAAGTAAAATAATCTTATAGATAAATATAGACAGAAATAGGAACGTGATGGGCGTGATAAAAAGCCCTGGAAGCTAGTAGCTAATAACAAGCTCTGGAGGTTAGCACAATAACAAGTCCTTGAGGCTAACACAACAACAAGCACCGGAGGCTAGCACAAAAACAAGCACCGGAGGCTAGCACAAAAACAAGCACGGGAGGCTAGCACAAAAACCAGCTTGGAGGCTAGCAAAAACATTGTCAATTTGGGACAAGCGTTTGAGCCTTCGTTGTCTCATATACAATTAGAGATAACTCAATGAACACACACATACAGAGGAAGACAAGTGTTTTCGTCTTCAAAGACGATGTTAGATAGACAGATTGATATATACCTCGATAGACAGACATTCAGATATGAAGACAGACAGAAATATAGATAGATAGATAGATAGATAGATAGATAGATAGATAGATAGATAGGTAGTTGCATTAAAATATCTAGAGACAGATAGGTTAATAGTACAACAAAATAAATGAACTAACTATCTAGAGAAATAGATTAATATACCAACAGATCAATAAACAGACTTATGTATAAATAGACTTGCATACAGATATAAAGATGAACAGAATGCCTCACTGATAGACAACATATATATATATATATATATATATATATGCAGACAGAAAGATTGATAGAGAGGGAGATAGATAGATAGACAATAGACAGATACGTTTATATAAACAGAAAGATACATAGATGGACAATAAATAGATAAGTAAAAAAGTATATATAAACAGAGAGATAGATAGCTAGATAGGTAGATAAATATAAATAGATATGTTTATATACACAGAAATATAGATAGATAGACATAGACAGCATATAGTTACATAGATATATTTAGAGAAGACAGACACCAAATAGATTGGTACGTAAACAGTAGGCTAAAAGGTTATTGATAAATAAATAGAAAGACAGATATATTAAACTTGCAGGCGAAACAAACAAACAGACAGACACATAGAGATTGACTATATATATATATAGCTACAGATTGGAATGGAATTACACACCAACTAATCATTCATAATTCATCATATAAAAAAAAACGTTTTGCCAGAGGCGCACCAAAAACACCTCTTTGCCGGCGCCCACGTTCTTTGTTTCGACCCACACAGTAACGACACGCCGTTCATTAAAAAAAATCATTTCATTGTACAGTACATACAATATTTTACATTTATAATGTATATGAAATTCAATGGATAATTCTTCGCATATCTTAAGTGGAAACGAGGCGCTGGCATACAAAAAAATGTTGTCGACAATTGTAAAAAAAAAAATCCACATCTGTACATTATTCTAAGGGACGTCACTAGAGTCTTAAACAAAGGGAAGTGAAGTGACTGATTGCTCCTTGGAGACTAGTTTAATGAATGCTTTCTTGACTTCTGACATTCCAATAGTCCAACTAGACCATGACTAAGGACCTAAACGTGGGGAAGAACCCCGGCAAGAAGTACCGTTCAATTGAGTTTATGAAAACGTTGAAGTCATTTTTTTTTTATTTTTTATTTGAAGCTTAGCCTGTAAGCTTTCATTTTTTCCCCCCGCTTCATATCCCAAAAAAAAGAAATTAATTTTTTATTTTTTAAAAATTATTATTCGAGACCTTACCTGTCGTGAAGAAACTTTATTTACTTTTCTTATTATGTAGTCATGGAGGCCAAATCAAGCTTGGAGTGGGGAGGGGGGATGTGTTGTCTCTTAGTGAGCCAGATTTTTTTTTGTTTTAAAAATAGGTAAAAAATAATAATTTAATTTCCATCTTTTATAGTTATGAAGGCCAAATCTGACTTGAGTATTGCACGTCTTTCCTTGATCCAGATTTTTGAAAAAAAAATTGTTTAATAAGTTATTTTTCGTAAATCAAACTAATATTGCAGCACTTTAAAGTGATTTTGTTGCTTCGAAAATCTCGCCATTCATGTTCTCTCATGCGTAGCCAACCCATTCTTTAGATCCGCGGTTCTAAACCGGTGGTACGGGGTAACCCTCCCCCCCCCTTCCCCGTTGGGGTGCGAGAAAGGTTATGCAGTGGTGCGCAGCGATATGCAATTTCCGTTTATTAAACAATGGCATTTCAAAGAGTGTCGGCAAGTGTTGCGCAGCGTGAGTCTATCACCACACCGCGTGATCGCATAGCATGCATTAGAAATGTGAGTGCATTCCATAATGTGTGAAAATATTGCTGATTTCCTTCTGGAGCTTACGTGTGCGAGAAAGGGTTGTTACGTCTACACCAACCTTCTTCATATGCCGAGGTTATGAGAAACAGATGAATTCTACACTTCATCTGCCCCGATGGCCCGTTAGGTTTAAGAGAACTTTACGTGTGAGGGGTACCCGTCGACATATTTTCGAATTAGTTGTGGGTGCTGTCTTCGAAGAAGGTTGAGGACCACTGATTTAGAGAAATATGATTGTGATATTGTTGAGTATATTTTTAGTCAATGATATTATTCCCTTTGGTCGTGATCTACCTAAGATTCGTTGACGACCAACACTTTAGAATCTCTATTTCAGCATCTTAAAAATATTCAACATGTAATTTTTTTCCCGTACGTTTTCTATACCCACATTTTATACTTTGAGAATCGATGGTCTAACCTCTTATACACTCGCTTTACAATTTCCGAGAATCGCTGGTCTAGTCCATTATACACCCGCTGTACAATTCCCGAGAATCGCTGGTCTAGTCCATTATACACCCGCTTTACAATTTCCGAGAATCGCTGGTCTAGTCCATTATACACCCGCTTTACAATTTCCGAGAATCGCTGGTCTAGTCCATTATACACCCGCTTTACAATTTCCGAGAATCGCTGGTCTAGCCTCTTATACACTCGCTTTACAATTGTAAAGATACATTTATTTTTCCTCCTCAACAATTTACCTCTGAAAACAGCGGTCTTTTACATTGCTTTGTACAGTTCTATTATTGCATAGACGCATTTTCTTTTTGGCTTTTATTTTGTTATTAGTCAAGCGTGTAAAAATCTAATTGGCTCTATGGTTCTTTCTGCTCATGTTATTAAAAAAATAGCGCTGTATGTTTGGACAATGACCAATGTTGTAAGGGAAATATAGCGATAGAACGATTACACTTGACAAAAGAATACACTGTTTTCCCGAATTTGTAGTACGCGTAACTTGTAGCCACAAGAAGAGTTTTGGTGGGAGTACATGCTGCACCGGGGTGATAACATTAAATAAACATGGCGCGGCTAGTGCGGAAAGAATGAAATGAGGGGGAAACAATGACCATAAATACAATACGCTAGTTTATCTTTTTCTAGGGGTAAACGGTATTCCGAAAATATAAAAAAAAATGGTGCACACATGTGTCGAAAGTGTGGGAAACACTAACATCAGCCCCGTAGCGTGAAAATTCTACACCAGGGGCCAGGCAATCTACAGCAGGGGTCAGGCAATAGCATGGCGGGCAGGTAATACATTTTATTATGTAGAATAAATAAGCAGAGGGGGCCAGACAAAATGCAAAGGGGGGCCCGGCCCCCTGCCCCCCCGCATGATACGGGCCTGACTAACATAGAGCTTAGATTTGAGGCTATTGAAATCCGAGCAACCAGAGCAGTACGTATGAATGTGGATTCTCGACGACAGTCTATGCACCCCTCCCCCCCCAGCCAAAAGAAGCCGTGGAGACGCCCTTGAATCTAGTCCGCACTGCTAATTGAAGTGCAATGCGATTTGAGTTTCGTCTCTGCCAACATAACCATTAACAATATTAGAATTATTCAAGGATCTTATAGAATGGTTTTGACGTTGTGCACTGTCGAGCTTTCTAATTACATTAGAGGGTGCTAGGGCACAGTATTGAAGAAACAGTAGTAGGCTAATACTATACCAAAGATCAATAAATATGATTTGTTAGGGCTTTAGAATAAAAAATTAATTGTTTTCTTAGCTAGCTGTTCAGAACTATCTGATGATTTACTTTAACGGTTTTCTTTAAATGTTGATTATTACACATTCAAATGCATTTAATACTGACGGACGATGAATCAAATCAATGTACTGAATACTGACAGAAGATGAATCAAATCAATGTGCTGAATACTGACAGAGAATGAATCAAATCAATGTGCTGAGTACTGACAGAGGATGAATCAAATCAATGTGCTGAATACTGACAGAGGATGAATCAAATCAATGTGCTGAAAACTGTCAGACGAAGAATCAAATCAATGTGCTGAATACTGACAGAGGATGAATCAAATCAATGTGCTGAATACTGACAGAGGATGAATCAAATCAATGTGCTGAATACTGACAAAGGATGAATCAAATCAATGTGCTGAATACTGACAGAGGATGAATCAAATCAATGTGCTGAATACTGACAGAGGATGAATCAAATCAATGTGCTGAATACTGACAGAGGATGAATCAAATCAATGTACTGAATACTGACAGAGGATGAATCAAATCAATGTGCTGAATACTGACAGAGGATGAATCAAATCAATGTTCTGAAAACTGACAGAGAATGAATCAAATCAATGTGCTGAATACTGACAGATGATGAATCAAATGAATGTACTGAAAACTGATAGAGGATGAATCAAATCAATGTGCTGAATACTGACAGAGGATGAATCAAATCAATGTGCTGAAAACTGTCAGAGGATGAATCAAATCAATGTGCTAAATACTGACAGAGGATGAATCAAATCAATGTGCTGAAAACTGACAGTGGATGAATCAAATCAATGTGCTGAATACTGACAGAGGATGAATCAAATCAATGTGTTGAAAACTGTCAGACGAAGAATCAAATCAATGTGCTGAGTACTGACAGAGAATGAATCAAATCAATGTACTGAAAACTGACAGAGGATGAATCAAATCAATGTGCTGAATACTGACAGAGGATGAATCAAATCAATGTGCTGAAAACTGTCAGACGAAGAATCAAATCAGTGTGCTGAATACTGACAGAGGATGAAACAAATCAATGTGCTGAATACTGACAGATGTTGAATCAAATCTTTATATAATGGACTGGACAAGATATCACCTATACAAGCAAGTGAACAGCCAGGAGCCATATGAAAACCAATAAAAATCAAGTGATCAGTCAGGGGCCATATGAAAAACAGTAAAACAGTAAAAAGCAAGTGAACAGTCAGGAGCCATATGAAAAATAGTAAAAAGCAAATGATCAGTCAGGAGTCATATGAAAAACAGTAAATAGCAAGTGATCAGTCAGGGGCCATATGAAAAACAGTAAAAAGCAAGTGATCAGTCAGGGGCCATATGAAAAACAGTAAAAAGCAAGTGAACAGTCAGGGGCCATATGAAAAACAGTAAAAAGCAAGTGAACAGTCAGGGGCCATATGAAAAACAGTAAAAAGCAAGTGATCAGTCAGGGGCCATATGAAAAACAGTAAAAAGCAAGTGAACAGTCAGGGGCCATATGAAAAACAGTAAAAAGCAAGTGAACAGTTAGGGGCCATATGAAAAACAGTAAAAAGCAAGTGAACAATCAGGAGCCATATTAAAACAGTAAAGAAAGTTGCCAGAATAGCCAGGAGCCATATGAAAAAATCCATCCAAACAATAATCTCCAACTTCCCCCTCTGCATTCGATGTTAGCTCCGGGGCTGTGGCGTTTAAAAAAAAAAAAAAAAAAAAGCCCTCGATACAAAATTTGAAAGGGAGATAATCACTTTGCATTCAAATTTCGGGGCCCTTACAGCAGTGGTACCCCAACCTTTTTCTCGCCACGGACCGGTCAGCGTTTGATAAATTCACCTCGTCCCGCTAGAAAGACAGGGGGGGGGTGGGGGCATGTTGATTATTTCACGGAAAAAGTCGCGCATCCCTATAGAAGTACACCACAGTAAAATAAATGCAAAGGAAATTATTTGATGTTTCTTGGTCGGACCCGAACCATTTGATGATTCATACGGCTTTATATATATAGTAAGTAGTTACCTGGGACTAACCACACTTGCTGCCACCCCTTTAGTTTCAGTTGTCTCAATTCTATATATAGACTTAACTTTGTTTCCCTACTTCACAACAGACATAGCTGGTAGGGGTTGCAGTTTCTCTGGTGTCTTTCTGAAGTTTTTCATGTACTGCAAAGTATTGAATAACGTTAGTGTTATCTGGTGTCAGTTTGCCAATAGATTGTGGCTTGGGTGTAACGGAGATTAACTAAAATAAGATCCAAGTGGTGATCTATCTATCTATCTATCTATCTATCTATCTATCTATCTATCTATCTATCTATCTATCTATCTATCTATCTATCTATCTATCTATCTATCTATCTATCTATCTATCTATCTATCTTATTCATCTATCTATCTATCTATCTATCTATCTATCTATTCATTCATCTATCTATCTATCTATCTATCAATCTATCTATTTTATCTATCTATCTATCTATCTATCTATCTATCTATCTATCTATCTATCTATCTATCTATCTATCTATCTATCTATCTATCTATCTATCTATCTATCTATCTATCTATCTATCTATCTATCCTGCTCACGCAACAAGAAATAGAGGCGCTACACCTGATGAGGATCTCACTTTGTGTCAAGGAGTGCATTGCTACATTGATTTCACTAGGGTGGCAAATAATGCGAGTCATCAAAGTCCAGCTAAGAATCTTGACATCCAATTATTATAGACATTTTAAAAAAAAGTATTCTTTAACTATTTTTATTTTAAAGAGGCCCAATAAGCTGCTTTAAGTCTTCAAGCCACAGTGATCAGAAGTCAATCCTTTGTTAGCTTTACATCAACAGATGGCTTTTCTTACCAGGTACAACGAACTACATGAATATTTTAGCCCAAGGTCAAGACTGACCGTATCTTTATTCTACCGATACTTTATTTGGGTAAAAGTAGCAAAGGAGCATGCCTATTGATACACTGTGTTGAAAGAAATGATCTCATATATCGACAAACATTTCCCTTAGCCCATGGTCAAGATTTGTACATAGTGGCAGATATCAGCGAAATCGATCAGTGCCGCCTACCATTTTTACAAGCAAGATAATTTAACAAATGACGTCATCAAAAAAATGAGCAAAAGTGCAACGTCGAGTCACTTTATAATGATTCTTATTGTTTATATATTTAAATGTTTTGAAAATATTTTTACATGACATTTCGTAGACATCTTATTTATATGTATTTTTTGAAACATATAAATCTTTCATTTCATCTATTCTATAGGTCACACACGATTGATTCAATCCATTATCTGGCTGACTTATCCGGACTCAGAAGAGGTGGAGTGAGTGTCCTAGTTAAAGTATCCCTAGAGTGGGAGAAACGTCTTGAATAGAACTCATTTTAGTGGACGGTGAAACATAGATCGGTGAAGAATAGATCGGTGAAGAATAGATCGGTGAAGAAAAGATCGGTGAAGAATAGATCGGTGAAGATTAGATCGGTGAAGCATATTTGAAGCGAGAGCTATGTGTAGTGAGTGAGGCCCTTGTTAGGATGGAGATGTAATCTCTTAGATCCTATAGGCCACTAATGGAATTTTCTTTCTGATGCCCATCATAACCAAGAGAGCAATGGCCTTGGAGGCATCACGGGAGATATAGCGGGGACTTTTCAACATGGCCTGAAATATCCACTGGTCATTATCCGGCAACCGAGCCAAGGACACTCATATCAACCATCCGTCCCACTGTAGAGACACTGTGTGGTGTGTGTGTGTGTGGGGGGGGGGGTTAGACTTTAGAAGTCAGCTGCTGTTTGCTAGGACCAGAAAATCATCCGTGGCCTAGCCTGTGTGGGCTCGGGGCCGATTCTGTTTTCACAAACCCGTCGATGGATGTTCTGTATCACGGACTATATGTGTCAACTTTGATTATCACGATTAACTAGGATGTTGAATGTTGACAGACGATGAGTCAACTGAACACCAAGTTCCATGACACATGATTCTAAGTTTAATAGAACACAATTGTAAAGTGGAGCACAGTAAAGAACAAGACATGACTATATTAGACTCATATGGTGTATATACAACACCTGACTTCTATCAAGTCTACAACGCTGATGGTAACATAATCTAGTCAAAACTTTGTAAGGCCATTGTAAGGCAATTGTAAGGCCATTGTAAGGCAATTGTCAGGCCACTGTAAGGAAATTGTCAAGCCATTGTAAGGCAATTGTAAGGCCATTGTCAGGCCATTGTAAGACCATTGTAAGGCCATTGTAAGGCCATTGTAAGACCATTGTAAGGCCATTATCAGGCCATTGTAAGGCCATTGTCAGGCCATTGTAATGCCATTGTAAGGCCATTGTAAGGCCATTGTAAGACCATTGTAAGGCCATTATCAGGCCATTGTAAGGCCATTGTCAGGCCATTGTAATGCCATTGTAAGGCCATTGTCAGGCCATTGTAAGGCCATTATAAGACCATTGTAAGGTCATTGTAAGGCCATTGTCAGGCCATTGCAAGGCCATTGTCAGGCCATTGTAAGGCCATTGTCAGGCCATTGTAAGGCCATTATAAGACCATTGTAAGGCCATTGTAAGGCCATTGTCAGGCCATTGCAAGGCCATTGTCAGGCCATTGTAAGGCCATTGTAAGATCATTGTAAGGCCATTATCAGGCCATTGTAAGATCATTGTAAGGCCATTGTAAGGTCATTGTAAGGCCATTGTCAGGCCATTGCAAGGCCATTGTCAGGCCATTGTAAGGCCATTGTCAGGCCATTGTAAGGCCATTATAAGACCATTGTAAGGCCATTGTAAGGCCATTGTCAGGCCATTGCAAGGCCATTGTCAGGCCATTGTAAGGCCATTGTAAGATCATTGTAAGGCCATTATCAGGCCATTGTAAGATCATTGTAAGGCCATTGTAAGGCCATTGTCAGGCCATTGTCAAACCATTGTCAGGCCATTGTCAGGCCACTGTCTGGCCATTGTAAGGCCATTGTAAGACCATTGTAAGGCCGTTGTAAGGCCATTGTAAGACCATTGTCAGACCATTGTCAGGCCATTGTAAGGTCATTGTCAGGCCATTGTAAGGCCATTGTAAGGCCATTGCAAGGCCATTGTCAAGCCATTGTAAGACCATTGTCAGACCATTGTCAGGCCATTGTAAGGCCATTGTAAGGCCATTGTAAGATCATTGTAAGACCATTGTCAGACCATTGTCAGGCCATTGTAAGGCCATTGTCAGACCATTGTAAGACCATTGTAAGGCCATTGTCAGGCCATTGTAAGGCCATTGTAATGCCATATTCAGACAGTAGGCCTAATTAAAATGCATGTACCTGTGAAATGGCACATTTCCCCACCACACCGATCACGCATCAATCACAACACATTTTATAAACCAAAAAAAAATATAATAAAAAAAAAGAAAGATGATTTATCATTAAAAATATTTTTACTCTGTAACACAGAAGAGGGAAAGAAATGCTGTAACTAAATTTGTTTACACAGAAGAGGGAAAGAAATGCTTTATCTTAATTTGTTAACACAGAAGAGGGAAAGAAATCCTGTATCTAAATTTGTTAACACAGAAGAGGGAAAGAAATGCTGTATCTAAATTTGTTAACACAGAAGAGGGAAAGAAATGTTTTATCTAAATTTGTTAACACAGAAGAGAGAAAGAAATGCTTTATCTAAATTTGTTTACATTCCGATTATTTAAGTCTGAATGGCATAGAAAAATAATCAACAGTTTGAATGATATCAATTTGTATAGAGAAGAACACCAAATCTGAGACTAAATCTGTTCAAATAAAATAAAGAGACGTGGCCAATCTATTTGTAATGAATTAATTTTTCCTCATTGTTTCAAAGAGTAAACAATTGATGTTATCTCTTTCATACGATAACTGTTCACATCGTCACTTGGACATCGGCCGGTCGCACCTAACAAATGTTTACATCAGCTGGCCAATGTTTAGCTGGGCGATGTCTGACAGTGGTCAGCTAGCAAACATTGACCTTAACACACGCGCGCGCGCACACACACACATACACACACACATATATAACATTATTTCCAAATGTTGTTTGGTTTAAACTTATCGTTAAGTTCTAGATTTGTGTGTGTGTGTCTCTGTGTGTGTGTGTGTAGTGTGTGTGTGTGTGTGTGTGTGTAAGACTTAAAAATCGATAGGTTGATCCTATTTTACAGTAACGGCAAATCCCAAACAATAATCAATACGTCCAACACCCTTTCTTCAGATCAGTATTGATCTGGCCAACCAATCGAACACCGAATGAAACTCGATTTTTTTTTATTACAGGACATCCGCCTCTAATGGTGGTTGACACGATGGCAGAAACCGGCCATTGATGGTTTTTGTGACTAATTAACATTGTGACAGACTTTCTATCTTTCCAACTTTCATTGTGATCAACTATAATTGTAAAAAAAAAGTAAAGTTCCCTTAAGCCCTAACGGGTCATCGGGTCAGATGAAGTGTAGAATTCATCTGCTTCTATAACTCCTCGGTATATGAAGGAGATTGTGTGGTTGTGCACAAAAAGCCCAGCCGCCTTTACTCCCCCCCCAACTTATAGTCAGGTACGGCCATTTAAAGATGGGGTGGACTTGTGGGACGGGTGGTCAGAGTGGTGTAGAGCGCTCTGATTCGTCGACCGTGAGGTCCCTGCCTCGAATCTGCAGTGAGAACCTTGGGACTTTTTCAGGTCCTGGGTGATACTATAAATGTCGAACTGTATTTGCAGACACAACATCAGAAAGACAAACCGTATTTGTGACACAATATTCAGAGAGACAAACTGTATTTGTGACACAATATCAGAGAGACAAACAATATTTGTGACACAATATCATAGTGACAAACTACCTTTATAACATACATTTCTTATGATATCTCTTGATGACAAACTTGTTGTATGATACAGGTCCCATGTGTCGAAATTTCATAGCTAAAATAATATGTATTCCTAATAGAAAGACGTTATTCCGAGACATGGTAAATCTTGAAAAAAGTTCACTATGTAACAAACTGGTATTTGCGACAGACTTGAATTTGTAGCAAAACTTGTTGAAAATTTACTTTGACAAACCATTTGGTTCGGTGATAAGAATAGTACAATCTAATTGAATCCGATATAATAATTGACGTTTTTCATTAATCAGGGAGTGGATGTGTGTTTGGTGGAACACAAAAATATACATGCAACCTGTGGGAGGGAGAAGTATGGGTTTGTAGTGGCTTACAAACAATACCAGCCCACGAGTTATCCAGCGATCCCCACAAAATTCACCCCCCCCGGCATCTGTAAAGATTTTGACGTTTGACTTGAAACATTTTTTTTTACAGAATTGGTTCTAAATTTTTTTTTTTATTTGGGACCCTCAAAGAATTCCATTTTTGGTTTCTTGCGAAAATTAAAAAATAGGCAATCCGAAACGTATAGTATATTGTCACTGTTGAGTAATTGTCTGACTTACTGTTAAGTAATTGTTATACTTACTGTTGAGTAATTGTAGGACTCACTGTTGAGTAATTGTAGGACTCACTGTTGAGTAATTGTTAGACTTAGTGTTGAATAATTGTTAGACTTATTTGCAGCCCCATCCCAATCTTCTATCGACCCACCGGTAATGTTTGATCCACACCTTGAGACTCAGTGAATTAGACGTTAACGTTACAGACAAGTTACAGTACAAGTTACAGTACAAGTTACAGTACTAAATCCACTATTTCTAGATTCCGAACAATGTCCATAACTAAATCCACCAAGCTTACAAACGGATGGCCGGCATTTGTGTTGGGAAAGTAAAGATGATAGGGTAATGTTCTACCTGCCCATTGGCGCTAGTTGCAAAATGTCGCGTATCATTGTTCTAGGGCAGTGTTCCACACAATCGGTGTGCTGTGCAACACGGGTGTGAGACGGTGGTTGTGTGTCGCGGCCAAAAGCTGAAACTTGAACACATTTGTTCATAAAAATAAAAAAGCTAGAACAAATTTAGACCATACTAAATTAGAAATTTAGGATTTGCCATTTTTTTTATATTGTTTATTTTTGTATAACTACATAAACGTAAACTTATGTATTTATCTATTTTTCCCACTCTAATAATTTGTTTTAGTGTGCCAATGAGGTTTCATTAGATTTGAAGTGTGCCGCGAGCGGAAAAAAAAGGGTTGCGAAACTCTGTTCTTTGACACCAGCGAAACATGTAACAACTGTCAAAAGATTTCGTGTATTTGTGTAAGGCCAAGACATCGGAATCGAAACGTGCTTTTCAAAGTAATCGCATTAAACTTAGTTTGTTGGACGATACCACGGCCGCTCTAACTATGCTGAGACTACCAAAGCTGTTTTTTTAGGGCAAACGGCAAAACGGCATTTGGGGCCCCCCTCGCACGTAGCATCCGATTCAAAATACATTAATACTTAGAGCCTTTTTGGCAGGTGTGTTCTTAGGTGGTTTTGACGATATTTAAACTCCACCCACTTTTAACCTTTCCAACCCCCCTCCCCCCTTTATCTTCCGTGCAACAGTTAGCTCGAAATGATAATTATTTACCCTTTTTTAATTTTCAACAGTTTATTTTTTTTTTTGTCATTCTTAGTTTTCTATTGACTTATGTTCGTAGCGATAATATATTACGTATTAAATTTCATCAATGCAAATATATACATTACTGGGCTAAATATATATGCATATACATATATATATATATATATATTTATATATATATATATATATATATATATATATATATATATGTATATATAAAGGTCATAACTGACAGAAATGTAACCATCAACTTCAGGTTCGACCGCCATTAAGAGGAAGGAATCGATCCAACAAAATTGTAAGAGTTGCACACCTTTGGGTTGCCGTACAGCGAAATAGTATTAAAAGTATGGGTACAGAGTGTGGTTGTAGTGACTGATTAACTCCCAAGGGCTGAAAATGTTTATCTAGCCTCGTGGAACATTCGCAATGAAAAAGCAATGGAGGGGGTTGGGGGGAGGGGGGTTACAAGGAAACGATGACTCTATATGAATTTATGTTTTTCTTTGACATAGTCTAGAAAACTGTAATAATATTTTATGAAAATAGAGAATTAGAGAGAACAAAAAAGGAAAGTGTAAATTTTTTCTTCCTTTGGTTATAAAAAAGACAAAACTTGTGTAACTAATTCACTCTTTTCATGAACGGGATATTTTTGGTTTACGCAGTATTTCTGAGGAAAATGAATTCATTATATTTCCATGTTGATTAAATTATTTAACATGACTCGGCCTTCATTAATGGTGTCAGGGAAATACAACTCTCAATCAACTTTACACTTTTTTTTTACAGATTTTTAGCGACAATGTTATTTTATTTTTTTTTCTGAGTTAAAACATTTAAAACGAAACGTATGATAAAGTTTTAATAATGATTATATAAATGTAGCGATTAGTTTTACGGGGGGTTTTTTTTCGGATAAATATGAGCAAGAAAGAAATTTATCTAAAGACGGAAACTTGTATGGTTGACTAGCAGTGATATACGGTAGTCGGTAACGAGGGTGCGCGTTATGACATGACGACGTAAGAATCAACAAAACAGGTTAGACACGGCTGTTAATGGAAGGATTGCAATATGGTTGAAGGAAAATATGTCTTTTTTCTAATCAAATTTCATGTAAGTAAAATGTTTTTCATTCTTTTTTTCCCCTCACATATTTTCAATGTTTAATTGAAAAACAGAACTTTGAAACCGTAAAATTCGAGAACAAAGAAGAAGAAGAAGAAACCGTAAAACAAATATATTCCGAATTGTTTCAGTCATTAAATGGGAAAGAATTATTTAAAATATGCATTATATATTACATTTTAATTCGTCAATTTGTATAATACGACTGTTTTTTCAAGAAATTTCAAAAAAAAAAAATGAAATATAACTGCAGAATTTGAGATTTATATTAAAAGTAGATATTTAACAACATACAGAGCCGGATTTACAATTGTAGATGCCCTAGGCCAACAATCATTTGAGGCCGATTTTGAAAATTCAAAAATATTGCTAAGTTTTTTTTTTCTGAATTTGTGTATATTGCCTAACATTTTGGGGCCCCTTATCTCGCGGGGGCCGCTAGACATTGGCCTACTCGGCCTATCTCTAAGTTCGGTCCTTGCCACGTAAGAAGTAAAAAAAGAAAAGAAAAAGCTTGTTTTTTTAAATGTTCAATCTATCCAACAGTTAAAACTCAATTTTTAAATGTTCAATCTATCCAACAGTAAAGACTCAATTTTTAAATGTTCAATCTATCCAACTGTTAAAACTCAATTTTTAAATGTTCAATCTATCCAACAGTTAAAACTCAATTTTTAAATGTTCAATCTATCCAACAGTTAAAACTCAATTTTTAAATGTTCAATCTATCCAACAGTTAAAACACTATTTTTTAAATGTTGTAATAACGTTACAAATGTACCGTTTTTTTTCTCGCTACACATAATTTGCGCAATCGAAATGCCTTGTATAATAATTACATAAGTGATTGTAACTGTAAGATAACACTGAACATTTCAGAGATGCATGTTTACGATATAGCTCTCCTTTAAAGACACGGAACTCGTCCATAATTAATTAATCATCTGTCCAGTGACGGTAATAGAGGGAGTGGCCCCCGCGCGCTTGGAGTAGCTGTTGGTTTTGTGACGTAACGAAACTAAAACGATTGCCACTAATGCCCCGCTTATATCCCCCTTTCTCTAATCCCAGGATATTCGCCGTAGACCCCTCCCCCAATCCCCGACAATAATACTGCAAATACAGCTAATATATAACCCCCCCCCCCCCCCCGTAAAATCAAAGGCTGCAGGTTTTTTATTGGGCGAAATTTAACATTTAGAGAGTTGTTCCACATTAGCGAATACGGGCATAGCTGTTCTCAGGTATCTCTGTAGGCACTAGGAAGAGACTTCCAGAGAATTTTTTTGGGGTGTGTGGGGGGGGGGGTCGGGGGGGGGGAAATGGGGTAGGAGGAGGGGGGCGGTTAGACGTCAGAATCTGTCTCGGGGCACTCTAGGGCCGCCAGATATAACATAAAATAAAATTGAATGCCCCCCCCCTTTTGAAAATGGCGGACCTAGGCAGTGTACCTAGATTGTTTTGTCTTAAACAGGGGTCGGCAATCTTTTTTAAATCGAAGGGCCACATTTGGGTTCATTGGGCCGATGTTTGACAAAAAAGTAATCTATATTTAAAGGTAGACGTCGTAACATAAAAGGCCAGTGCTAAAAAAAACGAGTAACGAGGGCCGCAAGCCGGATTAGACCGGAAGTCAAGCCAGATTTGGTCCGCGGGCCATTGTTTGCATACGCCTGGTCTAGAAAAAAAAGAATTATGGCTGCGTGTTAAACATAACACTAAGTTTACCCCTTTTAAAGACGTAGAGGGGACTGTAACAAATAAGATGACTGCAATGATTGCTGCTATAAACATGAGAGATTTCCGTTACAGTAAAATATTGGCGAGGTTCCTATAATGGAGTGCCAACGTGCCAGGCCTAGAGTAATATATTAATGAAGCGAACGGATAAACATCTGAGAATAGTGTACTGTGCGGGGAATATAGATGGGAACAGGGTGTAACCTAACAGAGTGTAAACTAAGCAGGGTGTAACCTGACAGGGTGTAATCTGACAGGGCGTAACCTGACAGGGTGTAACCTGACAGGGTGTAACCTGATAGGGTGCAACCTAACAGGGTGTAAACTGACAGGGTGTAAGCTGGTAGGGTGTAACTTAACAGGGTGTAATCTAACAGAGTGTAAACTAACAGGGTGTAGAACCTGACAGGTTCTAACCGTTCTCCAGCAGCTAAATATTGCAATAAAGCTTTCCATCGATTTTGAGAGTAAAATAAAGTTTGTAAGATTGTCTTATCAATATATCATCGAAAGACAAAATTATAATTTTGAAATTCAATCTCCTTTTTCGAAACCTTTTTATTTTCGGGTACACTTAATAAAAACTAATACATTGGCTGAGCGATAAAACAGGAAAGTTTTGATCCACTTTTCAAAAACATATTTTTATCGAGGAAACATCATATCTGTCTCAGCAATCTTCAGACTGAGACATCCTTGAATTTTGTATGTGTAAACTAGCATGGTGTAAAACCTTACAGGTTCTAACCGTTATCTCCTGCAGTAAAATATTGTCTTATCTATCTATCATCGAAAAACAAAATTATAATTTGAAATTCAATCTCCTTTTTCGAAACCTGTTTATGTTTCGGGTACACATAATAAAAAAAAATTACATTGGCTGAGCGACAACACAGAAACATTTTGACCCAGTTTTCAAAAACTTAATTTTTAGCGAGCAAACATTATATCTGTCACAGCAATCTTCATGCTGAGACATCCTTGAATTTTGTATGTCTGTCACAGCAATCTTCATGCTGAGACATCCTTGAATTTTGTATGTCTGTCACAGCAATCTTCATGCTGAGACATCCTTGAATTTTATATGTCTGTCACAGAAGGGTATCTTGTTCTCCTTTCGCCACCCAGAGGCGCCAATGACACCTTCTCTGAACTCTCTCAGTGATGACCACGGGCTGAGACTTAAGTATCTAAAAGCCCGTGAGATCAAACTCGCTGCGCCCCTCAACATTTGGGAACTTCCATAAAGTCCAATTGACAGCAAGCTACCCGACTGATCCACACTGTGGTCCGCCAACTCGGCACACTGGTGTACCTTGTGTTTTTTCTTTCCGCCGCCCTTGGCTCGCCAAATCCGGCCAGCCTGACTGTGTATTATCCTGTCACGCCACAAGTTTCAGAATGAGGCGCAGTACAGTTCTTTTTAAATTTCCAAACGTTTACCTTTCATGTATATTAGTTCTTTCTAATGCTCTATTCATCTGATCTTGGTCCAACCCGCATGTCAAATTTACCAACTTAAAGCGATTCAAAAAAAAAAACGTCTGCCAAACGCTGATGCATATACATTTGTCTCATTAAATTGAAATGCATGAATAACCCAAATAGATAAAAGATGACAATTCTTAAAATTAAAATTCATTTTTTTTTTCAAACTTTAAAAAAAAAAATATGAATAACTTATATTATGAAAGACTGCTTTCTTGTTACACATGACCGTCCACAAAATGCATATCATACATCTTCAGTTTAAATGGATCCCGCCCTCCTCCCAAACCCTCCGAAAGCCGCCATATTTATGTTATCGTTTTGTTGAATGCTCCAGAAGTAGTTTCAATATTTAATGGAAAGATGGCGGCATTTTTGTAGTCAGGTGTTAGGGGATTTTTGTCAGTGTTTCTAAAACGTTTGCCTTTCTATCTATCTATCTATCTATCTATCTATCTATCTATCTATCTATCTATCTATCTATCTATCTATCTATCTATCTATCTATCTATCTATCTATCTATCTATCTATCTATCTATCTATCTATCTATCTATCTATCTATCTATCTATCTATCTATCTATCTATCTATCTATCTATCTATCTATCTATCTGTCTGTCTGTCTGTCTGTCTGTCTGTCTGTCTGTCTGTCTATCTATCTATCTATCTATCTATCTATCTATCTATCTATACATGTATATATATATATATCTGTCTGTCTGTCTGTCTGTCTATACACACACACACACACACACACACACACACATATATATATATATATATCTGTATATGTTTATGTATATCTGGTGTAATATTTATCTATCTATTATTTATTTTTCTTTCTCATGCCTCCTTATCTGTAAGTCTAACATTATCTATTAATTACTTTGACTGTGGTATTTTTCTATCATTCATTTATCTATTCGTGTTTCTAGTCTAAAATTAAAAATGGGCTTACTATGTCCACACACACACACACACACACACACACAAACACACACACACACACACACTGATAAAATGCATTTGGTAGTCTGAGAAACCTTGTCTTGGCTATCATGTGACTAACCTGGAGTCTATCACGTGACTAACCTGAAGTCACGAAGGAAACAATAGCAAAGGATCGTGTCACGGTGATCTCGACTTCTGATATCTTTTGCTGACTCCGGTGATCGTCTGCTACGGCAATCTCTGCCAGAAGTTCCATAACCCTTATCCTTAAGGGGCAGACGATATTTTTTTTTTATGGTTACTACGGAACGAAACAATGACTTACGTGGGTACTGGCACTATGGGGTAACACTTGGTGGAAGCCAGGGTTGTTAATATTGCAATATTGTATTGGTATTGGCACTATTGCCAATACTTTTTTAAATATTGGTACGATATTGCAATACTTCTTGAAATTTAATATTGGTATTAGTGCTTGCACAATAATTATTTTTGATATTGTATGATTTTTAACCAATACTGCACAATATTCAATAAGTTCTCTACAACACTGGTTGTGAATAAAGCTGAATATAATAAATTTTTCTTTGGTGTCGCCATCTTGCGAGTGACATTGCTAAACAATTTTTGAATGAGACTGAGCAATGAATGATAATAGAAATCATATATGTTATCTGTGGCAATGAGTATTGACCAGTGAGTACTCTAAGTAAATTGATTTCTATGGAATTTGCTATTCTTTCCAAGCTTTTTTCCGGTTGCATTAAATAATTTTCTTGAGTGTTTATTGTTATTTGCAAAGTATCAGGTAGATCACTTGGTATGCTTTGGTAACACCTGTGAAACCCGGTGGAATTCAAAGTATGATGCTGTCACCAGAGTTTACAATATTCTCTGTGTAAGTGAAATGGAAGTTGTTGACAAACTTTGTGATGAACTTGATATCAAAAGACTACAGCCTGTATAGAAAACATTTGTTAAAGAGTATGTTGCTGTTATGAAGCCTGTTTGCTGTGGATTAGATATTTTGCAAGGTTGAAACTAAAAAAGACATTGGACTTGGTTTCCTTTTACCAACACTGTTGTCGTGATGAAGGCTCATGAAAAGTGTTTCTTGATCAAGGAAAGAATGATCGGCTCGTAGTTTGTTCTCCATTAGCTTCCTGTCTTTTGAATGCCATCGATAGAAGATTTGCAAAACATGCTTGACGCATTGATGCTCAAAGCTGGCATCCGTTGTACATCCCTAATCAAGTTGGACTGATGGATGATGATTTGCAGCGTTCATATCTATTGAGCGTCGAAGAGACGCGTTTCACAATCACTGATGTGAATCAAGAAATTTCAATAATTTACTTGGCAGACACTTCAGACAGTATTGCATCACATTGGATGCCTATCCATATCCATAAAATATAAATATACCTAAATACAGGACTTCCTTCAAAGGATGCTGTTGAAAAGCTGTTTTCATTAGGACAGCGGTCGGGAACCGGGGTGAATTACCCCAAATAGGGTAAAAAAAATATTTTTGGGGTAAAAATGAAACTTTTGGGAGTAAAAAGTGTATATTTTTAATTTGCTAAGGGTAATATCAACTTGCAAAAATATTTTGGGGTGGAATGATTAAAAAGTTCCCCCGACCGCTGCATTAGGAGGACGAATATTTTCCCCTCTTTGTTAACAACTGAGCAGTGTGCATTTTGAAATGGTTACTTTTCTTCGCCTGGGTAAGTGGTAACTGCAGTTAGGTGGCGTTACCCCTGTGAACTCTACTGGAATTCATCGTTAGTTTTCCAGATGTAATGCAATCCACTGACTCAGTCTGACTACTTTTACTATAGTGTGATGTTTAACTGTTTAAGTACTCATTTGCTTTTCATGACAGTCATTTGCTTCATCCGGTCCATCCATTTGGCTTTACATAATATGTAAAGATCATACATATTAAAAAATCTTGTTGCTAAAGGACGTTAAGGTATGCCGACTTATTCAATAGTAGTTTATTATGTTGTCAACGACTTTTGGATGCTTTGAGTGAAACTAAGTGTTAACTATTGAATAAAATTGGTTAAAAATACATCATCTAAATTAGCCAAAAATGTTGTTATCGTTTATCGATGTAAGCAATGAATTACGTATTTGCATTGTATTCATCGAATGACCCAAATATTGGTATTGGTATTGGCAATAATAAATAAATATTGGTATTGCAATACTGGTTTTAAAATTGTATTGGTATTGGTATTGCAATACTGGTTTTAAAATTGTATTGGTATTGGTATTGCCAATATTTTTTTTTAGTATTGTTAACAACCCTTTACTCCTTTTCTTTTTTAAGCGGGGGGGGGGCACTCCACACCGAGCGGGGGGAAGGGGGGCACGGCCCCCAGTGCCCCCTCCCTTGGCTACGGGGCTGCGTAGACACAGACTTTTTTATGATCATGCACATTTATATTATTACTAGCTGTACCCTGCAATACTTTTGCATAGAGTTATATTCCCTTAGGCTTGATCGGTAGGCTAGTTTATTTTTTTTTTTTTGTGATTTCGGGCAGATCCGATTGCTTTCATGATTGTATTTTAAACTGCAATACTGCTGTATTAATTCTTTACTTTCCATTTAACGCAGAGGCCAAATCGCTTTTACATATATTATTCTGTTGAAAATCTCACAAGCTGCTTTCATAATACAATATACTACTTTTCTAAAGTAATATACCACTTTTGTAATGTAACATAATTATTTTATAATTATATTTACTACTTTTACAATACAATATACTACTTTAAAAAAATACAACTTTTATAATCATATACTACATTTTTTGTAACCTACGTATTTTGCCGTATCTGGACAAAACTCCCAGCGGACTACTCCATCCACCCTCCCCCCCCTACGGACGAAATCCCCAGCGTAGAAAACCCCCACCTGACCTAACCCATAACTTTTATTATAAAACCTATTATTTGGCCCCAATTTTTATTATACTGTGTAATATATAATACCTATATGTATATATATATATATAAATACGTGAACGCGAATAAGCTGCATTAGCCCTTCTAGCCACAGTGATCAAAGTCATTCCCTCGTTAGCTTTATATCAGCAGGCAGCTTATCTTACCAGGTAAAACAAACAAAAGTATTGGTTTTAGCCCCATGTTAAGACTGACTTTATCTTGATTTTACCCTTTATTCTCTTACCAGACACACATTTTATAGCAGGAGGTAAAACAAACAGCATAAGAACCACAGTGTTCGAAAGCCAATCCTTTTTTTTTTGGGTAAAACAACATAGGAACATGCCTATTAATATATACTGTGTTGAAAGAAATGATCGTATATATCGACAAACATTTCCCTTAGCCCATGGTCAAGATTGTATATATATATATATATAAGTATCAAAAATATCGACTCAAATTCAATCTTAATATTTTGGGCGGTTTCGTCCGCTGGGGGTTTCGTCCTACACTCGTATTTTGCAAATCTTTTTATATTGCGGATTTTAAAAATAGACCGACTTGAGCATAACAATTAGATACAAAAAATAAATAAAAATAGAGCAGATTTTGAAATAAAGTATAATTTGTAGTTTATGTATTGGATGTGCATATAACTTAGACTTATTTAGCTGGTTTACTTTTGTCTTGCATAAGTTACGAGATTTTTAGACAATTTCTAACTTAAAGTGTACTGAATTTTTTTCCATCATTTTTTTCTGAGCAATATTTTTCTCTTATTTTTCATGCTCTAGGTGATAATCTAGTGCAACATCACTATTTATCGCACACAGTTTGCTAATACTAGGAAGAAGTCTGGAGGTTGTGCTGCTAGATGACAGATTTTTTTCCCCATAATTTTTGAAAATCCTTCACAAAAAATATACAAATAAGTATTATAAAAGTAAACAGCGTCCTGCATATAGCCAAAGTATTTTCTCCAAGAAGTGAAATAAAATGTTGAACAAGCCCTTTTTCCGGAAGTTGATCGTTGGTGTCGTAGTTCTGACGTTAATCGTCTACGTAGCGCTTTATACTAAATATGACGCCATCAGTCGCAACTACTCAAGCACTTTCTCGACTCCCATAATTTCGAGAATTTTCAGCAACTCGACCAATCCGTTCAACCAGACTCTACATGTGAACGTTTCTTACGTCCAGTTAGCATCTACAACATTATCTAAAGCCACAGCGACCCCACCGACAACAACCACGCCGACAGCGATGAAGCGCAAACCAATTTCCCCAAACGTCACCTGCCTCAACCGCGACGTCACGTTGGTCATCGGCGTGCCCAGCAGCAGGGACCACTTCGAGGCCAGGAAAGCAGTCAGAAAGACCTGGGGCGCCATCTCCAAGGACCCAAGCGCCCACGTCATACTGCTGTTTTTCATCGGCTTCGAGACGCTGCTGCACAGCCCGATACAGCAGATGGTGGAGTCGGAGGCGAAGGAGTTCGGGGACATCGTGCAGGACGACTACATAGACACCTACCGCAACCTCTCGCTGAAGACGCTCTCCATTTTGAAATGGGTCGCCGAGCAGTGCCCGAAAAGCCAGTTCGTCCTGAAAGCTGACGACGACATGTACATCAACGTCCCCCTGCTCATCGATCACCTGAAGAAACACGCCCAGAGCAACGGCCCCAACGCAACGTTCGTCCTGGGGCAGGCGTCGCGCAACGGTGAGCCCATCCGAGACAAAAACTCCAAATGGTACGCGTCTTACAAGGAGTATAACGAGACCCGTTATCCGACGTTCGCGTTCGGCCCGTCGTACTCCATGACGACGTCTGCGGCCGGACTGCTCTACGAGGCCTCGAAAGCCCTGCCGTATTTTTACCTGGAAGACGTGTACGTCACAGGCCTGTGCGCCAGGAAGGCCGGGGTTCCCGTCTTACACAGCGGCCTGTTCTCCAACTACAGACTTCCGGTCTCGGGATGCGCGTTTCAAAATCACATATCCGGCCACGCCTTCCAGCCTGTTGAGATAGCCAAAATAGACGCCGAGATGAGAGATACAAATATAAAGTGTGGATAAATTGATTTTAAAATGGACGCGGATAAGACTTCTTAAAATAAAAAGAATAATATAATCAAACTGATCTTAGGATACATGCGGGTAAACAGATAAAGATATTTAGTTTAGTTAGAATGATATTTAAAAAAAAAAAGAGACGCGTAAATGAGAGATACGCATAATAAGGATGGTTAAATTGATTTTTTAAAAACAAAAGTAAAAAGATGAATATGATGCATAAAAAATATTGATCGTAGATGAATATGATTGTAGCGTAGATAGGGAGATTTCATATAGTGGCATTAATTGTTTTTATATTGATTTTAAAATATATGTCGATATATAAATATTACAAAGATGTTAAGCGGCGATAAGAATAGATGAAAGATAAAAAAAAAATAAGTGTGAAAAATTGATTTTGTTTAGAATTTATTTTCAACGATTTTGTTGCGTTATATTTCTGTTTTTTTTTCCTCATATTTGTTTTAAATCAAATGCTTGAAATTAAATTCTACTGAACCAAATAATAATACTTGCAATGATCATAACTGAAACTTTCAAATGTTTGTTTATGCAATAATGGACAGTTGGATTATTATAATTGGACTTCAATTTGTTTCACTGCGCCTATTGCCGGATCAAGGCCACTAATGGCCTAAGAAATGTGGCCCAAATATTGCGAACGAAAGGACTGATGGAATCAAAAGTTTGAGATGAAAGGATAAAGGATGGTCGACTTGTGTTCAGGCCCTACGGCCTTATTTATAATAAAGTAAAAAAAAAATGTTCCCTTGGCCCTAAGGCAGGGGTCGGCAGCCTGCGGCTCGCGAGCCGCATGCGACTCTTTTGATGTCAAAAGTTGCGGCTCTTTCGATGTCAAATTGCGACCTAATCTAATACCCTAATATTGAAACAACAATTTGAGTGGCTCTTTAAAACCTGAGAAAATTGTAAATTATAACTTTTGGCCCTTTCGTCTCAAAAAGTTGCCGACCCCTGCCCTAAGGGGCCATCGGGCCGGATAAAGTGTAGAATTCATCTGTTTTTTATAACTTCAGCCTATAAAAGATTGAATGGCTTGCACAACGCCCAGCCACCTTAACTTCCCCACGTTAAGTTAGGTCCCCATTTAAAGTTTGGTGGACCTTGGGGAGGGGGGGAGGGGATTTTTAACCCGGACCTGTGAAAATTCCTTTGGTTCTCATCGAGGATTGAACACGGGACTCTAATGTCGACAGTCGAGTGCCATACGCCGTGGGGATTCTCGTCCACCATTAATAAATCGACCTAATGGTTGATCCAAGGGTTGACTGACTGTACACATATTCTTTGAAAAAAAATATTTGACTTTCTTTTTGTTACCATTTGTTATTTATGAATATTTTTTTATAGACATGGATATATTTATTAAAGGCCGTGTGTTAAAACATAAATCTACTAAGTGTTGTTTTCACTCTATTTTGGTCATGATCTTTATAGTATATTCTGTACACCGTCCTTTTTCGTGAGTAGATCGTAACACGGAAACACACACACACACACACACAGAAACAAAAGAAATGGTTACACCTTTGCGTTTGAGTGGGTGTGAGTGTGTGTGTGTGAGAGAGTGTGTATGTATGTGTGAGAGTGTGTGTTTGTGTGTATGAGAGTGTGTATGTATGTGTGTGAGTGTGTGTTTGTGTGTGTGATAATGTGTATGTATGTGTGTGAGTGTGTGTATGTATGTTTGTGAGTGTGTTTGTGTGTGTGTGAGTGGGTGTTTGTGTGTGTGAGAGTGTGTATGTATGTGTTTGAGTGTGTGTGAGTGTGTATGTATGTGTGTGAGTGGGTGTTTGTATGTGTGTGAGTGTGTGTTTGTGTGTGTTTGTGTGCGTGTGAGTGTGTGTTTGTGTGTGTGAGAGTGTGTATGTATGTGTGTGAGTGTGTGTTTGTGTGTGTGAGAGTGTGTATGTATGTGTGTGAGAGTGTGTATGTATGTGTGTGAGTGTGTGTTTGTGTGTGTAAGAGTGTGTATGTATGTGTGTGAGTGGGTGTTTGTGTGTGTGAGTGGGTGTATGTCTGAGAGTGTGTATCTATGTGAGTGTGTGTTTGTGTATGTGTGTGAGAGAGAGAGAGTGTGTGTGACAGAGTGTGTGTGAGAGTGTTTGTGAGAGAGAGAGTGTGTGTGAGAGTGTTTTTGAGAGTCTGTGTGAGAGTGTTTGTGAGAGAGAGTGTGTGAGAGTGTGTGTGAGAGTGTGTGTGATAGTGTGTGTGAGAGTGTTTGTGAGAGAGAGTGTGTGTGAGAGTGTGTGTGAGAGTGTTTGTGAGAGAGTGTGTGTGAGAGTGTTTGGGAGAGTGTTTGTGAGAGTGTGTGTGAGAGTGTGTGTGAGAGTGTGTGTGAGAGTGTGTGTGAGAGTGTGTGTGTGTATGTGTGTGTGCTTAAGATTTTTTTCTCCTGCACGATATGTAAAGAAAACCAAAAAATGCCGACAAAAAAACAAATAAAAATAAACAATATTCTTTTTAATCTGTGCATTAAAAAAGAAAAACAAAAAAAAAAAAAAACAATCAAAAAGCAATAAACGTTTTAAAAAAGACCTCGCTAAAATAACATCTCATTCACATGAACTCTACCTGTGTGGTAGACTGAACTCTACCAGTGTGGTAGACTGAACTCTTCCTGCATGGTGAGGTGTGACCATTGAATTGAATATGTAAGCCCATAATTTATGCATACTAAAGTACATATATATATATATATATATATATATATATATATATATCATGCATACTAAAGTGCATAGATACATATCATTCATGGATACTAAAGTGCATATATATATATATATATTTCATGCATACTAAAGTGCATAGATATATATCATTCATGGATACTAAAGTACGTATATATATATATATATATATATATATATATATATGTGTGTGTGTGTGTGTGTGTGATTTTAGTTTTTGTAGAGAAGAAGGTGGCGCGTCATTATTTTAATCTCACACTTTTGTTGAACATAGAAATTTGCTTTATATTTGTGTGTGTGTATATATATATATATATATATATATATATATATATATATATATATATAAACGAGAGAGATATAGAGACAGCGGCAGAGCTGGAGAGAGAGAGAGAGAGAAAGAGAGAGAGGAAATGTACTTTGGCCAAATAGTAAAACTAAACATATATCTTTAGGGTGATTCATCACTGTATGAGAAAAAAAATTGTTTCTCTGATTCTAATGCATTGTGGCTCATTTTTTTTCTTCCTTTTGTCAAGCAAATCAAGAAAAACTAAACGTTTTGAAAAAAAAAAAAAATGAGCACTTTAAAAGGTCGCTCAAGCGACCCAAAGTTTCACTGTATGAGATAATGAGACAGTTCTGATGTGTCGCTTGCTTGCTTTTGCTATAGTGTAATTTTAGTTCATTGTAAAATTAAAAGTATGCCTTGATATTAGAATTTTAGATTATAATTAATTATATTATTCAAGTTTGCAAGAAAATAAAGTAGCTTTTGGCTTACTACAAATTATTGAATTGATATGGAAGTTTATCGACCAGACGTACAACTGAAGTTTGATTGATTGGACAAATGGATTCTTGTCGGCCTAGCGATGTCTTACTAACCTTGGGTCATGCTATGCATATAGTTTTCTATAATCACAAGGTACTGAAGAAGACAATATCCAAAAGCATAAAGGTACCATTTAACGATCTTCTCAGAATCTGAAGCAATGCTCGGATTCCAGTTGCCTTAGTGCAAAACATAACTTCTTCTTTTTCTTTGTTCTCGATTATATGATCATGGAGGATTTCAAACAACCAGACCTATAGCTATGATGAACTGCACGGTGGCATCCAGGTCCGTCTCGCTCCCATAAAGTTTTTGATGGAAGGGGGACATCTGTGGCCAGAACCTGTTGCGAGCTGTGTCATGTAAAGGACAGGAATGAAGAACATATTCTGCGTTCTCGGGAGACATCCCACATGGGCAGTCCTCACTGTTTCCAATGCCTAGCCTTCGGAACATGTGTTGTCTTAGTCTGTTGTGCCCAGTTCTGAGTCTGAAGATAATATTTTTAGCTTGTCTGGGAAGATTATAATAGGGGGCCGTTTTTGTCATGTTCTGGGTGGTTATTCATCCATTTTAAAGATAAGAATTTTTATTGTTGAGTACATGATGATTATAAAAAAAATAAGAAAAGAAAATCTTCTGATCAACGCACTGGAGAAGAATCATTTGGACACAAGTTAAATCAACTCTTTGATATCGCACACAAACAATCAGCGTAAACCAGTGCTTCTCAAACTTTTTGAAGTCACGCCCCCTCCCCTGGAACGCCAATCAATATGTCACGGCCCCCTTGGAACGCCAATCAATAAGACGCGGCCCCCCTATTTTTTTTGTTTTGGTTTAGATTGCTTAAATTTATAATTTTAAACTTCTATATGCAAACTTTAACTAGTCAATACATGCTTTGCTAATGTTAACAATGAAAGAGTGGAAGGATGCAACATATAAAATAAACTAGATTTTATTTTAAACATATATTAATACTATTTACATACAATACATTAGGTTAAATGTATTTTATGTGTTATATTTTCCGAAATTCCACGGCCCCCCTCCGGACAGTCCACGGCCCCCCTCCGGACAGTCCACGGCCCTCTAGGGGGCCGCGGCCCACCACTTTAAGAAGCACTGGCGTAGATGATCGAAATTGATGAAGACAGGTTATTCCTAGCAGACCATTGAGGACCGAGGCTTATGAAAATGGCAGGCATTGATACGAAGCTAGCTCAGAAAGAGGAATGAAGTCGAAAATAAAAAAAAAACAAAGAAAATCAAAGAATAGTTGAAGACGAAAGAAGACATCAGAAGGCTACTGTTAACTTCTTGGTCTACAAGCAACAGCGAAAGTGAGGAAGAAGGCAAAGTTGATGATTTAGAAATTGAGATTCCTGTCTGAGGGTTCGATGCCAAACAAAAAAACCAAAAAAGGAAGGAATCCTGCAGAAGAAGACGTCTCCTGATATGACGTCTACGTTAGATTGCGCTAATCTTTCAGATCGCAAGTTCACAATGTTAGCAGCAGCTATTTCCAGAGCCAATGATGAAGACTTGGCTAGTGGATCTCTCTCCTTATCCACTGTTCGTCGAAAACGATCTGCTGATCGTAAAACTGTGGTAGGAAATTTGAAATCAAAATTTCAATTTAGAAGTAAATGCCCCTTGTCCATTCACTGGGACGGAAAGATAATGGAGAACACTACAGATAATCCAGAGCCGCAGTCTCAGGTATACAGATTATATCTCTAGTTGTAACTGGGAAAGAAGTTGAGAAGATTTTAGGTTTAGCTAAAATACCAACCGGAACTGGTATGGTACAAGCTAATGCAATAATACAGCTTTTTAAGCTATGGGGGGGAGTATCTGATAAGATTATTTGTATGTGTTTTGACACAACATCCCTCAACACTGGTGTTACTAAAGGGGACATGCAAATTGTTGCAAGAGGAGCCTGATGACATCATGTGCAAGAACTGATCATCGGAGGTGTTTTTTCTACTCTCTATGGCCCCGCCACAAACGGCCCCCAACATTCCACTGTTCGAATGTTACAAATGATTTTGGATCAGTAGCTGTATAGTCTGCTAAAAGATTCGAGACTTGATGATCCGTTTATGGTGTGGAACTCAATCACAGTGTTGTGTCATTCCTGCAAGACAGTCTGTCAAGTGCCCCAAGTTACATACCACGTGAAGTTTACAGAAGGATGTTAAAAAACCTGCTTGTTTACATTTGGCGTCAGTGTAAGCAACCCACCATTTTCATGCTCTGGGCGCTTACCATATGGCTCGCTGGTTAGCGAAAGTGATATACTGCTTCAAGATCTACTTGTTTAGAAATCAGTTCTAGCTCACACCTTCAGAGGTAAAGCTTTTTGCAAGAATTCTGCTTGTTTATCACTCACATTTACGTCAAAGCTTGGATCTCATGTCCTGTGAGTCGTGATGCTCCGCTTAACGATCTATTGTTATTCAAGCAGATCTCATGAAATTCTGTCATATACAAAACTGTGTCTGATGCTGCGAAAAGATAATTTGAAAACCATGTTTGGTATAGTAGTCCAGAGGTGCTTTTTCTTGCGTTGTTTTCTGAAAAAGTTTCTCCAGATGAAAAACGCAGTATTGCTGAAGCGATACGAAGATTGGACGGATCGAGTGTTAAATATGAAAGATTGCACTAACTTGGAGTATGTACCTCATCACTATATGCAATGCGTTCAGTCGGTATTGATACCAGCTTCGTTAATTTGATGCAGTATCCTGGGATCAATAGCCGTCATTTGCTGAAGCTAAGTGTATTGTTGATGCAGCCGAGTGGCCAGTTGCACTGGTATCATCATTTAATGAGTCAGTCACTAAAACGGAATCTGAAGTGCAGAGATTGCTGCAAGTTGTAGAAGATCACAGACAGAGAGTGCCATATTTGAAGAAATATACAATGTAAACATGAATGAACAAGCAGTAACTGTTGCATATCATTATATTTTATATTATTCAAGATTTCAACATGTCGAATTCACTGTTATCAATGTTTAATGTTGATTTTAAGATACTATTTAATTTAATGTTTATATTTAATAAATTCATGTCATTAAAGAAGATACTATAAACTTCAGTCTCGATGAGCGACCTCTAAATGTAATTCAATTTCAATAATATTTGACATGAAAGTATAGGAATATAAAAGGAAAAAAAATAACAACATTGCAATGTTAAATTGCAAAAACAATTTTTTTGAATTACCCTAACATTTCTTATTATTGTAAAAAAATAAATCTCGAGGAATAAAAAATGAATCAATGGGCTGAAAAGCCATTGGCGAATTGTTTGAAAAAAATACGTTCAATCATTTCAAGCTTAACACGGGCGGTAAGTCTGAATGACTTTTCTAGTTTACACATTTAATTAAAAATACTGAAGACATGACCAAGTTTGGTTTAGTGAAGCTTTTATACAGCAAACAGTGTTTTATATCACTGTCACTTCTGCAGAGAACCGATCATTTTAAGGGACAATCGATCGCGCCCTTTTTTTGTTGTTGTATTTTGACACTCTTTCAATCTTACGTGCCTTTCAATTCGTTCTTTTAGGTGTTTGTTAGCGGTTTCTATATAAAAAAAAATCTCTGCAAATTTATAAAATAGCCACATTATCAATTAAAAAAAAATATCTATTCAAACTTTTTTTTTTGGAGGTCAAACAAGTCTATATATCATTTTTATTTCGTTAAATATACTTTAGGTCAAAAAAAAAAGTTACTTTATTATTTTTTTTTCATTAAGAAGAATAAATTAATGTACAAGTGTAGACTATATTACATTGTAGAAATTAATTAATGCGCAAGTGTAGACTATATTACATTGTAGAAATTAATTAATGCGCAAGTGTAGACTATAATACATTGTAGAAATTAATTAATGCGCAAGTCTAGACTATATTACATTGTAGAAATTAATTAATGCGCAAGTGTAGACTATATTACATTGTAGAAATTAATTAATGCGCAAGTGTAGACTATATTATATTGTAGAAATTAATTAATGCGAAAGTGTAGCCTACATTACATTGTAGAAATTAATCAATGTGCAAGTGTAGACTCCATTACGTTGTAGAAATTAATTAATGTGCAAGTGTAGACTATATAACATTAAAGAAATTAATTAATGCGCAGGTGTAGACTATATAACATTGTAGAAATTAATTAATGTGCAAATGTAGACTATATTACATTGTAGAAATTAATTAATGTGCAAGTGTAGACTATATTACATTGTAGACATTATTTTCAAAAATCGTAATTTTACTGCCATTTTCAGTCTTTTATTGGACAAAGAAACAATGAAAGAACTGGACTGTCCAGATTCAGCAATGGGCAGGCCATTTTGTGGAGACTCTACTGTTGACCACACCATAATCAGAGAAATGGAGAAATCTTTAAACAAAACTTAACATGGGGTATAAATGATATGAGTAAAACAATAACAATAGCAACTTTATTATAAAAGGTTTGAGTTACAGTTTTTTTTTGCGTATTTCGCCTAGCACTTTATCCAATGCAGATAACTGGAGTTTTACGGTAATTACACAGTTTGCCTTTCATGCCATTGGAAACAAAATTACAGATTGAGAACGAAACGTGTTTGGTGGGTCGATACAGCTTGATGTTTATAAAAGAGTTAAATGTAAACGAAAGGAGTTTTTTTTATCAATAATGCAAGTATAGCTGCAAATATTAACAGAGTTTGATTATAGATCAGCCATTTGTATTGGAAACCACTACATCCATTCACCACCTTGGGGCTATCATAAAATCAATCATTGATTGTGGATTTTGCGGGGACAAGTCTAAGCAGGACTGGGAATAGGAATACACATTCAAAGTTAGAGAATAAGCTAAAAGTCTGGTTTGCTTATAATGAAGTTTATAGTTAATAACAGAGGTTGTTGAAAGTAGCCAAGATCAAAGGATTTTATGATGACAATGTAAAAAATAAAATAGATTTAAATTTTTGAAAGTAGATAAGAACCAGGAACATAAATTTTGAAGATAAGAACCAAGAACATAAATTTTGAAAGTAGATAAGAACCAAGAACATAAATTTTGAAAGTGGATAAGAACCAGGAACATACATTTTGAAAGTAGCTTAGAACCAGGAACATACATTTTAAAAGTAGCTAAAAACCAAGGACCTAAATTGTGAACCTAGCAAAAAACCAAGTACATACATTTTAAAAGTTGCTAAGAACCAGGAACATAAATTTTGAAAGTAGCCAGGGACATAAGTTATGAGGATGATGGTAGTTTATGACAATGAAATTAAATGCTGAAAGTAGATGAATAAATTAAATTTTGATGTCAGGTTATAAATTTTGTTGGCGATGAGTAGCTAAAGAATACAGATTTTCGTGATGAAATGAACTAAAAATAAAGGTTTTGATAATGAATATAGCTAAAAATAAAGGTTTTGATCATGAATATAGCTAAAAATAAAGGTTTTGATAATGAATATAGCTAAAAATAAAGGTTTTGATCATGAATATAGCTAAAAATAAAGGTTTTGATAATGAATATAGCTAAAAATAAAAGTTTTGATCATGAATATAGCTAAAAATAAAGGTTTTGATCATGAATATAGCTACAAATATAGGTTTCGATCATGAATATAGCTAAAAATATAGCTTTTAAAAAAAAATAGCTAAATAAAATCAAAGATTGTTGTTGGTGAAAGTAGTTTAGTAACATGTTTTGTCTGCTGTAAGTAGCTCAGAACATTTTTTGTATATAAAATCTTGGTGTAAACTTTGTTGGTTGTCAAATGTGGTTTAAAAAGAAAGGTTGGCTGATGATTAATGCAGATGATGGCCAAGTTTTGTTAAGTAGAATGTAACTACAAACAAAAAAAAAAGGTTTGCTGATGATTAATGCAGATGATGGCCAAGTTTTGTTAAGTAGAATGTAGCTACAAACAAAAAAAAGTTTTGCTGATGATTAATGCAGATGATGGCGAAGTTTTGTTAAGTAGAATGTAGCTACAAACAAAAAAGTTTGGCCGATGATTAATGCAGATGATGGCCAAGTTTTGTTAAGTAGAATGTAGCTACAAACAAAAAAGTTTGACCGATGATTAATGCAGATGATGGCCAAGTTTCGTTAAGTAGAATGTAACTAAAACAAAAACGGTTGGCCGATGATTAATGCAGACGATGGCCAAGTTTTGTTAAATAGAATGTAGCTACAAAAAAAGGTTTACCGATGATTAATGCAGATGATGGCCAAGTTTTGTTAAATAGAATGTAGCTACAAAGAAAAAAGGTTGGCCGATGATTAATGCACCTAAAAGCCACGTTTTGATATAATTAATGAATGTAGCTACATTGAAAGTTTTCTTGATGATTATTTAATAGACTAACAGACAGACAGAAAACAAAACAGACGGACAGACAAAAAGAGTTGTAGATAGATAGATATATACTTTTTTACCACCCCTGTGTGTACAATACCTCTGTCCTTCTGCATAGAAAACCACAAGAAATATCGAAGTATCAACATAATGAGCAAACAAATAACAAGCGTATTGAAACAAAACTGAACAAAATGAAATTAGAAATAAAGTAATGTCATGTAATAACTGGGGGGGGGGGGTTAGGGGGGGGAGGGATTCGTTCAACTTAAACCTTATTCTGTTTAACTTTTTATAATTAAGTATTGAATCGTGTATTGAATCGTGTATTGAATCGTGTATTGAATCGTGTATTGAATCGTCTATTGATTCGTGTATTGAATCGTCTATTGAATCGTGTATTGAATCGTCTATTGAATCGTGTATTGAATCGTCTATTGAATCGTGTATTGAATCGTCTATTGAATCGTGTATTGAATCGTCTATTGAATCGTGTATTGAATCGTGTATTGAACCGTGTATTGAATCGTCTATTGAATTGTGTATTGAATCGTGTACTGAATCGTGTAATGAATCATTTATTGAATCGCATATTGAATCATGTATTGAATCGTTGATTGTATCGTGAATTGAATCATCTATGGAATCGTGTAATGAATCGTGTGTTGATTCGCATAAAGAATCGCATATTGAACCGTTCATTGAGTCGTGCATTCTCTATCGTGTATTTTATTGTGTATTGAATCGTGTATTGAATCTTTTTTTTTTTATCTAAACATTAGAGACTTGGAATTAGAAAATGAGTTATTCTTTAAGCCAGTCATTTGTTTTTGATTGTATTATGTCATCAATCAACCACGATAGATTATTTTTGTCAATAATTGATTAAATTTATTGAAGAATCCGACATGCTTGGGGTGACAGTTCCGCTTCAGAGGCTGTCAATGAAACAAAACCTGAATAACAGGCCCACCATCTCTCCCACAACAGAGTTAAAAAAAAAAGTTCTCGAAATTCCCTTCCCCCACCCTCCCGCTCCCCCCATTTCTTTCTTTGTTGTCCGTTTTATAAATACCAACCGTTTTAAAAAAAAAAGTGTTTCTTAAATGTGGTAAAGAAAAAAAGACCGTGAAGTTAGAGGAAATAAAATAAATCAATGCGGTTGTGTGGTGTGTGTGTGTGTGGTGTGTATTTGTGTGTGTATGTGTGTGTGCTTTTAACCTTCGCGATGCACTCCATCTATGTGTCTGGTGGTGGGGGGGAGTGAATTTGATTTTTTTTAAATATTACTTTCAGTTATGTGTGGAAGATGTGAGGTGTGCCACGTAAGAGTCCACAAGACGTGTGAGGTGTGTTGCGGAACTGTCAACAAAGACGTGTAAGTTGTGAGGTGTGTTGCGGAACAGTCAACAAGATGTGTCAGGTGTGTTGCGAAACAGTAAGATGTGAGTTGTGTTGCGGAATAGTCAACAAGACGTGTGAGTACGATGTGAGGTGTGTTGCGAAACAGTCAACAAGACGTGTGAGTACGATGTTAGGTGTGTTGCGAAACAGTCAACAAGACGTGTGAGTAGTGTGGTGTTTTGTGGAACAGTCATCAAGAAGTTTAAGAAGTGACGTGTGTTGCAGAACAGTCAACAAGACGTATGAGTAAGATGTGAGGTGTGTTGCAGAACAGTCAAAAAGTCGTGTGAGAAAGATGAGAGGTGTGTTGCGAAACAGTCAACAAGGCGTGTGAGTAAGATTGAGGTGTGTTGCCGAACAGTTAACAACAGGCTTGCGGAGCTGCCATTTTTTTCCGGCTCCGGCTCCCCCAGATAGGACGGCTCCGGTTTGGCTCTCGGCTCCGGCTCCCTATTAAGGGAGTTTCACACGAGACAAATTGTTTGCAATTGTGCCAAGTGCCGCTGAGAGGGGGGAATGCCCAGGGGCCCGGCGAATTTTGGGGCGAGTTTTAGGGGCCCGGACTGAGCTGACCAATCCACTTTTGAAATTATTAATATCAGGACGAGGGTCCATGACAGCCCTGCCCAGGGGCGCGTAATTTCTGTCGGTGGGCCTGATTGTGCCACGCAAACATGCCGCTGGAAAAAAATTATGCAAATTTTGCCGCGTTCTCTTCCATCGTCAGGAACTTGAAAAATATACGCATTGTCGGTTTTAGGCCTACTAAAAACAAACCATTTCAGTGCATCCAGGAACATATCATTATTTTCGACCGAGGTTTCACTAATCGCCATTTTCATAAGTAATAACAAGTTATTTCACTGATCCAATTAGCAAATAGTAAAATGATAAATTATTTAAAGTATTTTAAATACTTCAGTATTTATATTTTATATTTATAAATTCGAAGTGACTATTCGGACCCAGGTCCCAATAAACTCCGATGTTTATTCGGATACGGTCCCAATTAAGTCCGATTGTTATTCTGACCCGTGGCAAATATGCACTTAGCTTAGCTACGAGTAGGTTTACCTAGCTTGAAACTGGACGAACGTGGTTATCCCCAATCTCCCATCACTTATCTTTAAATACACAATCGTCTAACCTTTGTGTCTCCCTCAGGTAGTTTTCATATTGTGCGGTGTATGCGTTGTAACCGTTTTTCTCCCTCGCAGGTAGTTTTTATAATGTATTGTGTTCATGGCAATAAAAGCTATATGCTATTTTCTACTACTGTATTTCATACATTTCTTTGTTATTTCTGTTCATATCGTATTCTGTTCATGGCAATAAAGGCCCCATGCTCTTTTCTATTACAGTACATGCATTTCGTATATTTCTTTGTTATCCATTCTGTCGGATTTCGTTCAGCCAGCTTCAGCAGGCTTTTCCACTAGTCTATAAATATTCAAGTACTTCAAACAGCCTCACGTGTAGCATCTATAATAAACATTTGTTCATTCGACTTACTGGAGCGTTCAATGTGTGGCTCACTGTGGTTTACTGTGGTTCACTGTGGTTTACTGTGGTTCATTGTGGTTTAATGTGGTTCACTGTGGGTTACTGTGTTTCACTGTGGTTTACTGTGTTACACTGCGGTTTATTGTGGTTCACAGTGGTTCAGTGTAGTTCACTGTGGTTTACTGTGGTTCACTGTGGTTTACTGTGGTTCACTGTGGTTTAATGTGGTTCACTGTGGTTTAATGTGGTTCACTGTGGTTTACTGTGGTTCATTGTGGTTTAATGTGTTCACTGTGGGTTACTGTGTTTCACTGTGGTTTACTGTGTTACACTGTGGTTTAATGTGGTTCACTGTGGGTTACTGCGGTTTACTGTATTACACTGTGGTTTATTGTGGTTCACTGTGGTTTACTGTGTTTCACTTGGTTTATTGTCGTTCACTGTGGTTTAATGTGGTTCACTGTGGTTTACTGTGGTTCACTGTGGTTTAATGTGGTTCACTGTGGGTTACTGTGTTACACTGTGGTTTATTGTGGTTCACTGTGGTTTATTGTCGTTCACAGTGGTTCAGTGTAGTTCACAGTGGTTCAGTGTAGTTCACTGTGGTTCAGTGTAGTTCACTGTGGTTCAGTTTTGTCCACTGTGGTTCAGTTTTGTCCACTGTGGTTCAGTTTTGTCCACTGTGGAGTAATGTGATTCACTGTGGTTTAATGTCGTTCACTGTGGCTTACTGTTTTTCACTGTGGTTTATTGTCGTTCACATTGGCTCAGTGTGGTTCACTGTGGCTCAGTTTTGTCCACTGTGGAGTAATGTGATTCTCTGTGGTTCACTGTGGTTCTCTGTAGTTAATGTGGTTCACTGTGAACGATAGGGCTCGTACATGAATTACGTCAACACATTTTAGACCCCCCCCCCCGCCACTCCACCTTGTCAACAAGTGGGAAACTTTTCCCAATGGTAATCATTGACATCTAATCAACAGTTTCTTCCATACATAACGAGTTTTAACAGAAAGCATAACCTATCACCAGCCTACACTATGCGGCTCTTCAATAAATTTCGTTTGTACAATATTGGCCATTCGATGTGCAATTATCCGGCCACCACACTATCCGCAGATTCCTGGCAAGCTGTTGAATCGCCAGTGCCGAACCTACGGATTTGAGGGACCCGGGGAGGCTTGGCCTCTTTTGGGGCCCCTGCATTTTGACATTCGACACCATGACATGAGATAATGTACTTAATATTTAATGTAAAAAAAAAAATTTGCCCCCCCCCCCTCAAGCTGGGGGCATGGGGAGGCTTTGAAATTCGGACCCGCTTCTCACCACCCTAGGTACGCCTCTGTGAATCGCCCTGTGAGGGATGATTTATGGCGCCCCCACCCCACCCGCCACTGTTTTGAAAACTGTAAAACCCTTAACGATATATAACTTTTTAAACTACACATTTCATATTTAACTAGTGTTTAAATATCACATCATTCATATCATTGCCTGTTATGTATGTAGTGTTCTCATATGTATTTCTTTCTTTTCTCAGAGGACTAGAGGCTGAACATTGGTTTCAAAATTACTATTTCGGCGCCCCATTTAGACTGGTGCCCTGTGCGGCGACATAAGCCGCACGAACATTCGTACGCTACTGACTTATCCGGCATAGAGATCAATATTTATCCGTAATAAAATGAATTTTTCCAAAAATTTTTTTAGCGGACGGATGGCCCTGTGTTAGATCGCTCGATTGTCAATTGGGGGGGGGGGGGGGGTCACTGGTTCGATCTTTCGGTGATGACCAATGGCTAAATTTCCTGGCTAAAGTCCTCGATATGTCTCCCGTAGTGCCTTCTTAGCAATTGCCGTATCGGTTGATAGTAGGGATGAAAGAAGGGCACTTCATCCTTACAGGGACTTCATGTATAAATAGATTTAGTAATGATAGACAAAAAATAATAAAAAAAAACTTCAATAGAATTACTGCAATAAAAAGGATTTTATTATTTTACTATATGTATGGTGGTCAATTATGCAAATCTATGGTCTAGGGCTGTATCGGGAATGTCCGAATGTCTTTGCGCAACATTGTTACAGCTCCACTGCATCTTTCCAATAAAATAATATTATTTAGTAAAATTTAAGAATAATCAAGGGCGGTCATACGTCAGATAAGGCCCTGAGAACAGATGACAACGTTGCGCGCTTTAGATTAGAAGATATCTAAGGGCTTAAAATTAGGCCCTGTGGGGTCCCTAATATATTTGGGGGACCCCTGGATCCATTCGTCCTTAAATCCGCTTCTAAGAATATTAGTATAGTTAAAAAAAAGGGCAATAATAAAATTTAATTTTAGGAAATGTGTTGTGCAGCGTTATCAAAATAAAATGTTTTTGCCGGTAGTGTTGTTTTAGTCCCAGGTCATATTTTAGTTTTAGTTTTCGTGGACGAAAGCAACACTATATTTTAGTTTCAGTTTTTACTTTGTTTGTTCTGTAATAATTTCAGTTTTCGTCTAGTTCTAGTCTTGCTGCTAATTTTAGTTTTAGTTCTTGTTGACGAAAAGTCAACATTTTCGTTAACGAAGGTTTTAGTTTTAGTTTTCGTGGACGAAAGCAACACTATATTTTAGTTTCAGTTTTTACTTCGTTTGTTCTGTAATAATTTCAGTTTTCGTCTAGTTTTAGTCTTGCTGTTAATTTTAGTTTTAGTTTTAGTTCTCGTTGACGAAAAGTCAACATTTTCGTCAACGAAGGTTTTAGTTTTAGTTTTTGTCAACGAAAACAACACTATGGCTAGTATTCAATTTCTGAACAGATGGATTATTTTGTTCTTATTTTTTAAATGGAAAATCCGTCAACATATTTTACAAATACTTAAATCTATTAAGAGTTGGATTGCGTGAACGGAACAGGCTTAAAGGATCGCGAATGACAACAGATTTAGAATCACTGCATTATAAATCAAATTGTGTGATAACAATGTTTAATAATTATAAAATCAGCTCATTCTGTAATTTCATCTCTTCAATCATTTATCAATAAACTTGAAATTTCTTAGGATAATTTATTAAAATATAATTTTAAAAAACCAAATTGTTACAACTTATCTTTTAAACAAGATTTTTTATTTTTTATTTTTTTGTCTTCCATTATTTTCACAGCAAACCACGCGGCACGCCTGCCAACTATAAAACTCGTCTGGCCCCCTCGTTTTCCGTTACAGCTTTAGCGGACTTGGCTTTTAGCTCCGCCTCTTAAGGATAGTCTTCCTGATTCAGCCGATAACATCGACCGCTCCGCCTCCGCCCTCCCCCCCGGGGGGTGACCTCCACCGCTCTTTCAGGCCTGCCAGTGACTGAGCGGGACGAGTTTTAAAGATTCCCAGCCAGATAGATATCTTCAGGTTCGCGCCCTCATGCGTGCAAGTGATCTATATGCATTGGCCGATCTGCAAGGCGTGTTACGTTTTGTACTGGCACTGCCTTTCTTAGATTAAAGGTGAACTAGGCGAACTAGGCGAACTGCCAGGAAGCAGGGCCGGATCAAGGCTACTGTAGGCCTCGGTTTTTTTTTACGAACAAAATGAGAAAAAAAATGCTGTAAAAATTTCACCTATGAAAGTGAAATTTATAATTATGCCAATATACATTCTACATAATTGGCTTTAAAACTTTTTTTTTTCGCTTTGCCACCCACTATAACAAATGTTTTCTTTTAATGCCACCCAACCATCTGCAAAAGACAGCTGCGATAAAAGAAGAAGAAAAAATAAAACAATAGTTACATTAATTGCAAATACACATTTCACCATTGACTTAGAAAACGAAATTTTTTTTATATATACTTTTGATGCATATAGATATATATAGAGAGAGCTGAAATTGACATAGATTTATGGTCCTTTAATTGTAAATTTAGTTTTTTGTCGCGAACAACCTCATATTTGCCCGCGGACCACACTTTGAGATCCACCGTAATAGCCCAATGACTGTTAATGTTGCAGGAGTCAGTCTTCATATTTCTTGCCGACTTCTAGTATGAAGTTAAGATGAAAAATCATAAGGGATCATTCAAATCTGATTAAAGAAGGCCGATATTTTCCCAGGGCCTATTTGCCTTATTATTAATCCGGCCCTGCCATGAAGCCCAAAATTGAATAGGCTTTATTGAAATCTATAAATTAAACAACGATAATTTGTTGCAAATGTAATTCATAAAACAAAAAACAATTGAATGTGACAATTATCAATTTGTTTATTATGTTCATACTAAAAGTACCAACGTCTTTTTACAAGTACCAAAGTCTTTTTACAAGTACCCAGCTACTTAACAAATGAGTACGTCCCTGCATAGGGTTCCCCATTTCCTAAAACTAATGAACTAATGAACTAGTGAGTTATTAGAATTAAGCATGTTAATCGGACGTAAAACATTAAAAAAATCAACAATGTAAAATTTTAAAGACGTCATTGGCATCGACAATGTAAACTTAGAAAGACCTCATTGGCATCGACAATGTAAACTTAGAAAGACGTCATTGGCATCGACAATGTAAACTTAAAAAGACGTCATTGGCATCGACAACGTAAACTTATAAAGACGTGTTTGGCATCAACAATGTATACGTATAAAGACGTCGTTGGCATCAACAATGTAAACGTATAAAGACGTTGTTGGCATCAACAATGTAAACGTATAAAGTCATAAACATCAACAGAATTCTCATTTGTTTTAATGTTCAAACTTTATTTTATTCAAACTAGATACATATACCTCTCTAAAAAGCAGTGCCGGCCTTAGACATTCTTGTGATATAGGCAAGGACAGAAATGCCGCCCTTTTTAGTTTCATTTTTCTAAGAAAACTCTATAAATGCTATTTATTTTGAAGTTAATCCAAATTATTAAAATAAAAATATGATATATTTATAGTTTTATTACTGGTCTTCATTCTTCATAACATTTTTTTAAAATTTGGCAACTTTATAAAAGTCAAAGAGTTTTAAGTAAAGCAAAGTTAAAAAAAGTAATGAAAAATATAAAAAATGAAATTCATGTTTATTAAGCATTAAACAGATTGAAGAGAATTCAAGAAAAATATGCTTTTCTAGCTTTTGCAGAGGCAAACTCTTCAATTTCTTCGGTCAGATCCAAATCTTCTGCAATCGTTATCTCTATAGATATTATAGCAAAACCAACCAAACGATCCTGAGACATGGTAGAACGAAGATATGTTTTTTTGAGTTTCAGCTTAGAAAAGTTTCTTTATGCACTCGCCACTGTTATCGGGAGTGTAAGCAAAATTCGCAATGCCACGTACACATTCGGAAAAAGAGCGACCATTCCACATAGATAGTCTAATATAACTCTAGGCAACCACGCCCATTCCACATAGATAGTCTAATATAACTCTAGGCAACCAGGCCTATTGCCTATTCCACATAGATAGTCTAATATAACTCTAGGCAACCAAGCCTATTCCACACAGATAGTCTAATATAACTCTAGGCAACCAGGCCTATTGCCTATTCCACATAGATAGTCTAATATAACTCTAGGCAACCAGGCCCACTCCACATAGATAGTCTGATATAACTATAGGGCTTGATTTTTCTGTAATTCTTAATAAATCAAATAATTCATCGCACAGTTCTGTTGCATTCATGTCTGCTGAATTTTTGTTTTCAGATGTTAAAGCTAATTGAAGGTCCATGCACTCTTTGAAAACCTCTCTTTTATCACATTTCTCCATTTTTTTAATGTCATACAAAAATCCAAATAAATCGCTATGAGATGTTAACTGCATAAATCGATCATTAACTGATTGAATTGTGGTATCCAATATCTGGTTTAAAAAATTTACTCTGAAATTCATTTCTGGCTCGAGAATTGGATCATCTGAAACTTCATAGTCAAATTGTCTCTTTCTTAGTCGAGATCTTATTTGTATTTCCGTAGGGAAATTTCACTCAATACCACATTCTTCAGCCAATGATTTAGCTGTTGTAATTGCTTTGGCAAAACCTTCATCTGTTCTATAATTCTGGAGCATAGTTTTAGTTGCATTCAATTGTTGAATTGATTTCTTTTAATCAAGATCTTTTTCTTGAAATGTTTTGCTAGATATATTGATATCAAATAAAACATCATACCAAATCACTAATGAACAAATAAGCTTGAAATAGAATATTTTGTGCAATTCCCTTAGCTTCTACAGGGGACTGGGTTCCACGTGGTCCAGAAAGTGAAATGTCATCAGCTATTGAAACGAGTGCTTTGTAAATTTCAACAGTTTGGTATCGAATTACCTTCACAGCATTAACTCGACTTTCCCAGTGTGTTGCGCATAACTTTTTAACAGTTAAACCTCCTGCCTCTTTGTTTTTGACATATTCTAACAATACATTCCAGCGATGTGTTGATGCAGAGAAAAAAGGTGAATATATTTTGAATTACCTCAAAAAAACCTTACTGCTTCCAAACAACAGTTTACGGCATCATTCACCACCAAATGAACATTACTTGGGACATAAAAGGCTCTTCGATTTAGCTCTTTAACTCTTGCTTGGACACCCTTATGTATTCCCCGCATGTTCGCTCCGTTATTGTAGCCTTGCCCCCTCATATCATATAGACAAATGCCCGAATCTGACAGTTAAGTAAAATTTCCACCATACTTGCATCTTTAGATTTTTCAAGTTCTACGAATCCAATGAAGTGTTCATTGATAGAAACTTCTGAAGGTTTGTCATTTGTCGATTCATTTGCTGTAACAAATCTAACAATCATTGACATCTGTTCTTTGTGACTGACGTCTGGTGTGCAATCGAGAACTATAGCGTAATATTTTGCATTTTAGATCATTTATCATTTTCTGTTTTACCTCCTTACTCAACAGTTGAATGATCTCATTCTGAATATTTTTTTTTCTAAATAATGGTCATAAATTTCATTTGATTTTGAACGTCGTATATGTTCTTTCATTACCGAATCAAAGTCAGCAATAACTTCGTTTGTGTTAAATACATCACTAAGATAATTAATCCGTTAAAACCTGGGAGGCAGAATAAGAATAAGAAAACAACGAATATTATAACTTATATCTGGCCATTTAGCACGATCCTCCATTATATCTGAATCTAATTTTGTTAAATGCAAAAGAAGAAAATAATTTTGAAAATAGTGATGTCATAATAGTGATGTAATAAATAAAGATAGAGCGTTAATCCACGTGACTTATTTGTTGTCGCCACTCTAAGCTATTTTGTGATCTTATTTAATTCTACACTTTCTCAAATTTATTTATTTTATTTGTAATTTTTATATTTTTGATTTTATTGCTGGAATTTGCCGCTCCTTGAAATAATGCCGCTCTAGGCAGCTGCCTATATCGCCTATACCTAAAGCCGGCACTGCTAAAAAGTATAAACACATGTATATACAAAATAAAATATCTACGTATTCATTTTAAAAAAGATCACATGATTCAGATAATGTTTTTCATTCTGTATATTCTAAGTAAGGAAACAAGTAAAATTGTATTTTCAAAAGCATGCCAGGAAAATTCAGTAACTATTTATTAGACACACACATGCAACACAACACACACCCATGTGTGTGTGTATATATATATATATATATATATATATATACACACACATATATATATTAACCACTAACAAGGGCCCTAATATCTAAAATAGACTGTTTAAAATTTTCTTAACTAAGTGGCTACGGTTCCGGTTAACGTACTCCGTATTATTTTTGTCTGGGGTCCGGATATAGATGTGCGCATGCGCGACTACACGGACTCCGTATTATTTTTTTTTTTGCGGGGTCGCCTATAGACGTGCGCATGTGCGGGGTTAGGCGCAATATCTATAGCGCACCCAGGAAAAAAATAATACGGAGTCCGTCTAGAGCGCATGCGCACATCCATAGCCGGACCCCGGAAAAAAATAATACGGAGTACGGTTAGCTGAGCGCATGCGCACATCTATAGCCGGACCCCGGAATAAAGTAATACGGAGTAGAGTACAGTTAGCCGGAACCGTAGCCACTCCGTTTTCATAAAGAAAAAAATTGTAACTTTAAGCTGCACACATTTACTAAACCATCTGTTACTAAAAAGATGTGTATCATTTCTATGTGTGTAAAGTCTCTCTTAAGGATTAGAAAAAATCTCTTAGATTCTATAAATCAGTAACAGTGGACGATTTTCACAACAGTGCCCTTCGTTCATCTACAAGTACTATTGGGGGACGGATGGTCGTGTGGTGTGTGAAGTCCCTGTAAGGATGAGTTGAAATCTCTTAGATCCTATAAACTAAATGGGACGGTTTTTATGGTGCTTTTCTTTCATCCCCCCACCATAGACGATAGTGCAATACCCTTGGAGGCATCACGGGAGACATATCGGGAACTTTAGCCAAGGCCTGAAAAAATTGCATTGGTCCTCACCGGAGATCGAACCTTCAGGTCGACAGTCGAGCGCGTTACCGCCACGACCATCCGTCCTGTGGTAGAGCGCTCGACTGTCGACCTGAGGATCACTGGTTCGATCTCCAGCGAGGACTTGGTTTAAGCCCCCCCCCTCTCGCCCCTCCTTCCCATGACCATTACACATTGAACGTAACAGAATAAGATGATTTCCAATAGTATTCTTCTTCATAGACAAGAGTCAACCTCTAACCTCTAACCCCTAACCCCACTTTTTTTTTTTCATTTCCCGAAATGTTTACATTCGGAAATAACAAAACTAACAATTGAATGAAATTTTAATTTTAAAAAAATGCCTGAATGAAAAAAATAACTACGACCTATGTCGCCTTTACTTAAGTACGCCTATGACTTTTTACACATGGTACTTAATTACGCCTAACATTTTTTACACATGGATAAACATATACTAAAATAGTGCTATAATGTTGTAAAATAAAATAGGATGTAGACAGTCCTATTTTACATAAAATGCCAATCTTAAAGCACCGCGATGCCAAAAATATAAAAGGCTCTTCGGGTAGTAAAGGCAACCAATTGTAATGAAAAAAAAAACTTAATTGCAACTGGGCTGATCGATTGATTATAAGTTAACATTGTAACAAAAGAATAAAAATAAATTAATTGTTTAAAAAAAACATTCAAAAGTACATAAAACCAGCGGCGGACTGTTTCTGAGAATGTTGGTTGCAAGCATGTAATGTGTATCATTCCTACGGTGACATACTTCGTAAGCCAATGAAAACAATCGTACGATCGCCCACAAAGATTCCAGTCTGACTGGCAAATTGACTGGACGGCCAGTCCACCACTGCAAAGACGAATAAAGAAAGACTCAAAAGGTTCTTCGCGCTCATAAAATTTTAAGAGAAAAGGGGAAGAATACAATCTTGAATAAATAGTGAACATTGAGCTTTTTAAACGTAGTCCGGTAAAAGATATACTCAATTATAAATGATCACTCATAGTTCTAACAGAAGCATTAGCACTCAATTATTTAAAGATTAGAAAACATACTTTTGATAAAAGTATTTGTGTCAGGCCCGTAGCGTGCGGCGGGGGGGGGGGAGAGAGGGGGGACGGCCCCCTACTAGTGTTTTGTCTGCCCCCCCTCTGCTTATTTGTTCTACTTAGTAAAATGTATTACCTGCTTTAAGGGAACTTCACACACTTATTTGGAGGTCTCATGGGTAATTAGGACGTCTGTGAATGTTATTCAATGTAATAAAATACATTAAAAATAAAAAAAAAGACTATTTTACCCTGCTAAAGATATTATCAAAGATATTGGTATTATTGTTTTCAACACGTTCTTAATCATCAAAGAATTATCTTCATCTTTCTCTGAAAGTCAATATAAATTTCAATTAGATAAACATTTTATAAAACTTAATTCGATTTTTTTTATAGATCACTTTTTAGTCTTATTAAAAACAGATCTTAAATTCGAGGTTTTTTAAAAAAAGAAATTTTACAGAGCAATATACAATGGTAGTTAAGGTGATACTTTATAAAATGAAATATATATTCCATAAGTATATCTTCATTTAGATTTAGTAAGTAAGCGAATACGTTTTATTAACGAACCTTTTCGTAATGCACAAACAAAGTTTTTCTCTCTTTTCCCACAAAAACTAAAAAAAAATGTGACATTGACTTCGTGTGTTCCGGTCAACTGCAAAACAAAATTTCTGCCTCTGTTGATGTCCTGCACACGTATGTATGTCCTACTCTCCACTCCTAACTCGTTAGTGATTTCAAATGTGGAATTCACACTGTACTCAACATCAAACACCCCGACTGTACTTGAAAATGAGCAATTACTGATGTTTACAAAATTTCCATTGATTTGAAGATCAAATGCAGGATTGTTTTTATCTGGAAATACATATAGGCATGTTCAAGGGGATTTAACAGGATACAATATGATCTATCTTAAAAAATATAATCGTGGTTGTCACCCTTATACTTATTGCAGACAAATTTAAATCTTGCTCTCGTAAACACATTTTAATTTTAAATATTGTAAATGATGTGTAAAAAAAAAACAAAAAAAAAAAACACTATCTCAGGTTTAATACTTTAATTTTTTTTTTTTTGCTAAGTCAATTGTTAAGAGCGAAAAATTGAAATAAAAACTGTTACCGAAGTAATGAACTGTTGGTAAAAATATGGATTGGCTAACGATTTTGGGTTTTTCTTTAAATAACAAAAGCGCACGAATTTCCGCATGGCTGTCATTATGACACAAAGACTATTTGAGTAATATTTTAAAAGTGTTTTTATGCTGTGTCCTTTTTCCGTGACAAGTTGAGCTTGAATTTTTTAGTTCATCTTCGAAATTAATCAGACAGATCTGTAAGGAAAATATATATATATATATATATATATATATATATATATATATATATATATATATATATATTAGTGTGGTCCAGAAAACCATACTGAAAAGTTTAAGTTTGTAGAATCATTGCTCCACATGGTTTGTTTTTGTCCATTGGGTATAGGTATTTGGCCTGCAAAATTTCAGGCTGATCGAGCAACATCTACAGGTCAACCCATTATCAACATTACTTGTCTGGTGTCCGCGCTTGCGATTTACGTCCGACTTTGACACGTTATAAATTAATTTACTTACTTACTTGTGTGCTGAATTCTAACGTGCATGTTATTTTTTTATTTTGTAGTTGTTACTGAATTAATACTAAATTGCCATTGAACGGAAATGACCTATTGAACTCTTCAAGTAATAAACTATAAACAACAATGGCTTCCTCCAGTTTGAGATCCGACCCACAGCACTGGCTGATTGGAAAGCCAATTTCTCTGTTCTCTACAGCAAGATTGCCACGTATGCTGGATGTACTTCAACTGCTCCAGTTTCATCATTTAACTGAAGGACGAACTCTTCCGGAAAGTTATAAAATGACTTGTGATGCAGTTATTTGTATTTGGATGCGAGCCAGAATACCAACACAGCGGGTTGACTCATGTGTCAGAAAACTGTCAAAGCTGCATCAGAACTATCTGGCTCTGAAGGTACACAGAACACGAAAACGAGAAAGCGACAGGATGAAAGAAGACAGAGGCTCAAGTAAATGCTTGCATTGAAGTAATTGAGAAATGGAATCTGCGTTCCCAGATCAAAGGCCTTGTATTCGACACAACAGCTAGCAATACAGGGCTTCATAAGGGCGCATGTGTTGGAATTGAAGAAGCTCTGGGAACTGAAATGGTCTGGATTGCATGCCGTCATCATGTCATGGAAGTTGTCCTTTCAAATGTTTTCAAGTCTCTGTTTGGTCCAGCTGAAGGTCCATCAACTGCACTATTCCAGCGATTTCAGAAACAATGGCCATCAATGAACCAAGATGCTTATTCTACAGCAAGTGATGAACTGTTTCAGGATCCAATATTGAAAAACATGCGACAGGAAATGCTTGTCTATTTACCAGGTGCTCTTGAAAAACAGCACCCAAGGGACGATTATCAGGAATTTTTACGTTTATCCTTCTGGTTTCTTGGTGGACACAAAGACAAGGAGAAATTTCGAGCTCCCGGTCCAACACATCATGCGAGATGGATGGCAAAAGCTATTTACGCACTGAAAATCTTTCTTTTTAAGACTCAGTTCAAGTTGACTGTTCGTGAATCCCAGAATATCACAGGTTTGGCTCTCTTTGTCAGTCTTGTTTATGTAAAACAGTGGAACGAAGCACCACTTGCAATCCGAGCCCCTCTCAATGACATCGAATTTTTATCAAATCTGAAGACCTATCCGAATAAGACTGTTGCCAGCAAGGCACATGAAGCATTTTCAAGGCACCTCTGGTTTCTCTCTGAACATTTGGTTGGCATAGCCCTTTTAGATGACAGAGTGTCAGCATCAATCAAAGAAAAGATGGTACAAAATCTACCTCGACCAGCATTTGCAGACATCCCTCGGCGTGTAAAGTTGACAAGTGAATCTGAACAGTTGAAATTGGAGGACCTGGTGACAGAAAGGACGACATCTTTCTTTGATGTCCTCATGGAAGAAGGCAAAGAAAAGTCTCAGACATTCCTTAAGAAACCACCAGGACAGTGGACATCTGATCCAGTCTTCAAGAAATTTTATGAACTGGCTGCACACATGACAGTTGTAAATGATGTAGCTGAAAGGGGAATCAGTCTTATTGAGAAATACAATAAAACACTGACAAAGAATGAGGAACAGAAACAGTTTATTCTTCGATTGGTTGCAAACCATCGCAGGAATTTCCCAACTCCATCAAAGACATCACTTATGTCGTCGTCATAGATTATCCACTGTGAAACTGTCAAATTTTAAAACTAAGGTTTTCATTAGATTGTAAGTTTTAGTTACATTTTTTAATTACAACTTTAATTTAATTTCTTAATTTTAATTTACTTTAAAATTTTAACCTTAAGTTTTAAATCGATCATCAACTATAATTGGCAATAACTATTTCATTTGAGATAACCCAAAAAACTGTCAAATGGGTTGACCTGTAAATATTATTTGTTTTCATTAAAATTTTGCACAATTGTTATTAACATAATAAAGAACAGAAATAACCTTGTGGACAACTTAAATCTGTTACTTTGTTTTTCTGGACCACCCTAATATATATATATATATATACAATGACATTTATGATATATAAAAGTTTTCTTACCAAGCCCCTAATGCCGTGGGAGCGCACCTATGACACACCAGCCACAGCCGGCACTCGGCTTTAAATATGTGGCCTTTTGGATTACTTTTGGGCATGAGGCCCCAAAAAGGTTCGCCACCACTGCCCTTTTGGCTCATCGGGGCTGATGAAGTGTAGAATTCATCTGTTTCTATAACCTCGGCAAATGAAGGGATTGTGTGGTTAGCACAACGCCCAGCCGCATTTACCTCACCAAAAAAGTTGACTACCTATTTAAAGCTGGGTAGACTTGGGGACTTTCACCAGGACCGGAAAAAAATCTCAAGATTCTCACAAAGGTTTGAATCCGGGACTCCCCGAGTCGACAGTCGAGCGCTCTACACCACACGACCACCCGTCCTCTTCACAATACGTACCCGTGTATAAAAAAATTTAGTAATGATTTCACTACATTTTCGTCATTACACTGATTTTAATTATTTTTTTTTCCTCAATTGATAAAGTGTGGTTGCTAGTGTCAACAAACTAAAATTTTAATTTGAAATCTATAGGCCTTAATAAAAGGAAAATCTAACATAATATTGTTACGACCCTCTCGGTGCGCACCGCACAGTCTAGAGATGAAAGCGATGACGCAGTAGAGAGAGTGACGTAGAAGCCGGCAAGAAGATGGCCGTGATATTGTTGTCATTGTCAATGTCAAAAGATTAGTAAACTCTTGGAACCCACGCCGGCCTGTGTGTTGTTTTGATTTTATTAACAGAATGTTAAGAGTTGTAACAATATTTTTGTTTTGCACTATAAATAAATATATACAAAGAGTTAGCTATGTTCTATTAACAACATATCACAGAAAAAAAGGTTGTTGCTAATTACACATTTTCTGGGTGGTGATCTTGTATCTGAAGTCCCTGTATGGATAACATTTCATAGACACTATCAACCACTAATGTGACTGTTTTTATGATGCCCTTATTTCACCACTACCATAGCTGGTAGTGCAATGGTTATGGAAGATGTAGTGGGGACTTAAACCATGACCTGAAAAAATCCATATGTCCTCATTGGAGATCGAACCAGGAACCATCAGACCGACAGTCGAGTGCAATACTACACGACAATCTTTCCCACCGTTGTTCTTTGGTAGCTAACAATCCACATGTTTATGCTGTAGAACGACCTGCATGCTGTGGGCTAGATCAACCTGAATGCTGTGGGTTAAAACAACCTGCATGCTGTAAGTTATAAAGACCTGCATGCTTGGGGTTAGGAAGACCTGCATGCTGTGGGTTAGAACGACCTTCAGGCTGTGGGCTAGAAAGACCTGCATGATGTGGGTTAGAAAGACCTGCATGATGTGGGTTAGAAAGACCTGTATGCTGTGTTTTAGAACGAACTGCATGCTGTGGGTTAGAAAGACCTGCATGATGTGGGTTAGAAAGACCTGTATGCTGTGTTTTAGAACGAACTGCATGCTGTGGGTTAGAAAGACCTGCATGCTGTGGGTTATGGGGGTCGTCACCCTGCGAGCCCGCGTCACCTACATGTCTCCCATGGGGGTTCCACGGCCATCGAACTATCGGCAATTTTTGGGGATGGAAGAAAAGCACAGGTCCGCGGCCCGGGGGCTGGGGACCACTGCTCTAAGAGATGAAAATCTCCTCATCGGGGACTTGTAAAAAAATAAAAAAATTAGACAGAAAAATATTTACGTAGTCAAATGCCAAAGTTGTGTTATTATACTGCTCGAATCCAACAGATTTTAAATCTTCATCACTGTTAATCACAACCCTGCCACCTATCAGGTAAAAATCGAATGATTGAACAAACACAGATGCACATCTAGGTTTATTGATTAGGTCATAGATGATCACACTAGCTTTGTCAGAAACACCTGTAAAATAATTTTTAGTAAATCATAATTTTTTAAAGTATAATATTTGAATGTATTATAGACATTAGGTAAATGAATTTTCAGCTGACGAAAACGTTTTAACCAATCAAAATATTTACAACATAAATTCAATGATCGCTCGATTATTTTCAAGGCAAGTCAGATCATTTCAATAAATATAATAATTAAAGAATATGAGATACTACCTTTACTTTGAACTAAATTCAATAAAATGTACAGGTGGCCAAAAAACAGGAGCATCTTATAAGGCTAGAGATGACTTCCAATATCTTTTCGACTTTGTTTATGTACAAGAAACTCCACAACGATTCTTTACGGACTAGTAAGTAAATTCGAACACAGACAACTTTGTATCATCTAGTTATCTAGAATTAGTATTATTTATCAATTGTTTTGTTTTGATGGCGGATTTTACGCCAAAAAAGCTGCCTAAATAAAAATTAAAAACACAAGAAATAATGTGGTTTAGGTTAAATGATTCGAATACTTAGAAGTTTATGAATTCTATTAGAAAAACATCACATTTTAGGAATTCCCGATGAGGTGGAGATATAAATTAAACTTACTTAATACTTTCACTTTTTTTTTCAATTTATAAAAAAAAAAAAAAACAATTTCAAACGTAAAGTAAAGTACACATTATCTTCAATTTAATTTTGAAAGACATAAATGTTGATGTTACGGGCTCTTTTGTAGATAATAAACACACAGTGAAACACACAGGTATATCAACAGATAAGTCAACGCTTATTGATTTGAAATATAAACTAAATGAACTTTATTTAAGCTACTCGTGACTGCACGACTATCTCATACCAACTCTAATCCAACACTCAATCTATAAAACTACATCTCTGTCCAAACTCCAATCTAACACTAATGCAACACACTGACTTAAAAAACTAACTGACAACTCCTGGTCCCCGATCTGGTGGGTTGGGAATGGGGGGGGGGTGTTTCGGACAGTAGGGCTTTTATCTCGGGAGGAGATTGGGGCGATGCGTTACGCACATCAAAGTCTGACTCGGAGGTTTGACCAGAGTCCAGTGGTGCTTTGATTTCGGGAGAAGAATAGGGGGCGGGGCGTTACGGACATCAAATCCTGACAATAGGGCTTTGATTTCGGTCACTTTAACTGTGCTACGCTGACCACAGGTGTGGCGATGAGGGAAACATAATATTGGGGGAGGGGCTGTGATGAGAGGGGGTACGATCGTAACAGTTGAATACATGTGATGAATGTTTTCGTTATAATGGAATGTAATTTTCGTTAAAAACAGTCAAAAAGTTTGAATAAGGTTGGTCAGTTTGCAGCTTGATTCAACACCAAACCACATACCCAAGTATCACATTAGACAGGTATACACATCCCGTTATGATATTATAAGTACACTAGCTGTACCCTGCAAAACCTTTGCATAGAGTTGTATCCCCTTAGGTTTGATCGGTAGGCGATGTTATTTTTGGTTTCGGGCAGATCCGATTTTTTTCATTATTGTTTTTAAACTGGAATAATGTTGTATTAATTCTTTACTTTCGATTTAATGCATAACCTAAAACGCTATTATTTTATTAGATGTTTATGCAAACCTTCTTGTGAAGCGTACTCGTGTACATTCTTTCGCATCTTTTATTCGCGAAAAATAACTGCTCATGCACACGGAAAACAACGCAAACTGTATGAGATGCAAGATGCTTGTTATTTATTCACTAAAACATACTTTGTTTCTCCTCTTTATTTATTTATGTCTCGATATGAGAAAATAAAAACAACAGTGTGGTGAAAGTAGAATGGTGTTCGTGTGGTAAAGCGCTCGACTGTCGAACTGAGAGTCACTGGTTCGATCTCCGGTGGGTTACCAATGGTTTAAGCTTTCACTACATCGTCCGTGGCGCCTCGAGGGCCGTTGCACTATCGGGTATGGTGAGGATGAAAGAAGGGCGCCCCCCAAAAAAAAAAAAAAAACGAAAAAAACATCCCATTAGTGGTTTATAAGATCTAAGTGATTTCATCTCATCCTTACAGGAAACTCACACACAGACTTTTAAACAGAACCAATACTTTTTACTTCATCCAAATACATGTAGATTGATATTATCAATGTAAACAGAGAACGCTACCTGTGAATGAAAATACAATTAGAATTTTACCTACCGTTTAGTTTATAATTATAGAAATAAATAATTGCTTTAGTAAATGCCAATACTTATCAATACTTACTTGCTGAACATAAAAGACTAGAAAATGTCACCGTTAGTGGTGAGGCAGGTGGTGATGTTCCTTTAAGTTCTATATCAGGAATCCTCAGAAAAAGACTTTCGAGAAATCGAACATAAGGAATAAAATGCCAATTATTTCAATTGGTGGACCTCAGACTCCCCTCCCTTGTGGTGGACCTCACACTGCCCTTCCTTGTGGAGGAAATCACACTTCCCTCCCTTGATGTGGACCTCACACTGCCCTCCAGAGTGGTGAACATCCCAATTCCTCCCTTGTGTTGGACCTCACACTGCTCTCCCTTGTGGTGGACCTCACACTGCCCTCCCTTGATGTGGACCTCACACTGCCCTCCCTTGTGGTGGACCTCACACTGCCCTCCCTTGATGTAGGCCTCACACTGCCCTCCCTTGTGGTGGACCTCACACTGCCCTCCCTTGATGTGGACCTCACACTGCCCTCCCTTGTGGTGGACCTCACACTGCCCTCCCTTGATGTGGACCTCACACTGCTCTCCCTTGTGGTGGACCTCACACTGCCCTCCCTTGATGTGGACCTCACACTGCTCTCCCTTGATGTGGACCTCACACTGCCATCCCTTGTGGTGGACCTCACACTGCCCTTCCTTGTGGTGGACCTCACACTGCCCTCCCTTGATGTGGACCTCACACTGCTCTCCCTTGTGGTGGACCTCACACTGCCCTCCCTTGATGTGGACCTCACACTGCCCTCCCTTGATGAGGACCTCACACTGCCATCCCTTGTGGTGAACTTCACACATCCCTCCCTTGTGGCGGACTTCACAATGACTACAGGATTTGGAAATATAGCCAGTGGGAGTGTGAATTTGTGTTTTTGTTTTGATGATTGTGTGTGTGTGTGTGTGTGTTTCGGTGTGATTGTGTGCACGCCTACATCAGTATAGTAAATTAAATATTGATCACTGTTATCTTGACAGTAATTTAAAAAAAAAAAAAACCTTCACAAAAAAATTAACTACTTGAATAAAATTATTAATTCTATTACGTTATGCCAACAAATGATTGCTTAAGAACAATCAGACTGATCCTTTATCTTTTAACCAAATGAATTCTTTATCAAATACTCACGTTCGACCACGACAGTTTTACTCGCAGTATGATTATTATTCTCCGTAAGATACACACATTGATACATCCCGGCATGGTCTGCGTTAATGTTAGCCTTTGTCCATTTCAGATGGACGCCAACTGTCTTGTTAATGAGAATGAACATATTTGGTCGTATCAGACGTAATTCTATTACATAATCTGGGACGTGTGAGCAGACAATGTGTAATGTGGAGCCTTCCCGAAGGTGAACTACTTCAGTACTACCGTTGTTGATCTCCATAACATATTGAAAGCTGCTGAATCGATCTAATATATATATATATATATATATATATATATATATATATATATATATATATATAAATATATATACATTTTAAAACATCATCTTTAAAATAAACATTTATACTGTCCATACATTGTATATCCTTATATAACAATTGTATATCCTATTAGAGTTTGTTACATTTTGTAATCTGATAAGCGCAAACACATTTAATGGCGCTATTTCGACGCCCCCTTCCTAGTTCAGCGCCTTGAGAGGCCACACAACCAGCAGTTTCCTTTCCTACACTACTGAACACTATTTGAGTGCGTTTGCCTAGAAGTCTATTTATTAAACCATTACGTATTATTTTCAACATCATTAGTAATGTATCTTGTCGTATCCCTCTTGCGTTTTAACTATAATAAGACGACACAACTCCTTGTGGTATAAGAGAATTAACAACTGAACTTTAATACTAGATATTTACAATTGAGAATCAAATTGAATAATGTATTAACACTTGAGGAGATGAGTCGATAAATCACATGTATCTACTCTATATAATCCTATAACTCAGTACACGACTTTCTAACAAACATTACTCTTCACGGCACTGTTACTAATCACCTCTTTTTCTTCTGGTCTCTGCTCTTTACTACTGGTCTCCTGCCTTTTTTGACCGTTATCTCTTTCCCCTACTTATAGGTAGTTCACCCCCGCTTATTGCGTTATTTTTTTCCGCCAAGACCACAGAGGTCAATGAGTGGGCAGACCCCCGCGCAAGACCGAAGAAGAAGGTTATTGCGTGGGTGAATGACACTATTTCATCATACATGCTTGACTAAAACCAGGTCACAAGCACTTAACATACCAAATAAGAAAATAACACAATAATTAAAAAATGCGTAATCCTAAGGGACATGACAGTATCTACGGTCTGTGATACGTATATCTTAATTTACCATTTAGATTGTAATGAGCAATGACATCTTCTTTCAGTTTGACGTTGTGCACCTTGCAATAGAATTCTGTGAAATAATTTTCAGTGTCATTAATGATATTTTTTGTTGTAAAAAATTGAAGTTAACATATAAAAGTAAAAAAAAAATCATTGATTCGTGTTTCTTTCTTTTTATGTCATTTTGACACGCAGTATACGTATATCTGTATTTATGTAGGTATTTATGTATCTATGTATGTATGCTTGCATACATATATATATATATATATATATATATATATATATATATATATATATACATGCAGGTAGGTATGCATGCATGTATGTTTACAGCCTTTGAAAGTACATAAAATTAATGTAACTACGCATTGTACAATCGTACACAATTGAAGATAAATTCAGACAGTGCCTTACGTACATTATACAAATCTAAAACCAAGCAACATTATTTATACAGTGGTTTCTCGACATACGTGTTTCCTATTATATATATATATATATATATATATATATATATATATATATATATATTAATATATTTATATATATTTATATTTGCATACAGTTTGGCTACATTTTTTTTTCGTTTTGGCCAGATCCGCTTTTTTTCACTATTGTATTTTAAACTGGAATACTGTTGTATTAATTCTTTACTTTCGATTTAACGCAGAACCCAAATCGCTATTATTTATATTATTTTTGAGATACGATCAGATTGACGTAAGAGCAACGTTGAGGAAAGAATTAAATTCATATCTCGAAGCACCACCGTATATAGTTTTATATGAAAATACTGTAAGATATTTAAAACAAAAGTATGTGAGAAAAATCTACATTAATTCATCGTAGTTGTTTTCTTTTGTAATCAATTACCTTTGGTGTACCTGTTTGCTACCAGCGTTAGCATAGACGTATGGCGAGCATCACATTGTTGCTGGTGTTGTACCAGGTGTACTCAGCATTGGATGAACCCAGTCCACACATCAGGCACTGACAGTTCAGTACTCTCCCCTTTTCTCGTTCTGTTGGGCAGTTCTTTAAAGTTAACTTTGGAGGCTCTGAAAAGGAAATCATAATTGGTGTACGAATCAAAGCATTTGTTAAAAACATGAATGCATTCATTCTTACAACTCTTTCATGGACGGTCCCAAAACCGGTTGAAAAAGGAGGAGGGTTGGGCGAAGGGCTAGCAACCCCACCCTGCAAAAGGGCTCTGGAGATGTGTTGTTGGTGGCCCCATACCCTGACATATTCGTATCATAACAATGCATTGACACATGTAAAATCAATAATTTGACATTATAAATACCACTGAACATTATTAGCATATCCTCAAGTTTATATATAAATACGTAGCTATCTGGCACATACATCAAGTTTGTTGATCTTTTTACAACCATTTGAGAAAATCTACTAAACTAATGTATACTAGAATGATATATATATATATAGTAGATGTACTACACCATGACTTCTACATAAACAGAAATACAACACATAAACATATAGATAAATAGACATATAGAAAATGGATGAATGGATAGATGTGTAGATAGAAAGATACATGTTAACATACCAAAACTAATATTTAATGCTGTATTTATTCCGTATGTTTTATCTGTTTCATTTTGAAAAATGTCTGGGTACATCGTCACAGTTATTGTGTAGTTTCCAATGTTTTCAGTCAAGATCGGTACAAACACGACACACGTTGACATGAAATAAGTTGTTCCATTGGTCAGAAGTTTGTGACTATAGCTGAGGCTTGGCTCTGAAACTGATGTCTGTAGGTAAACTTTAATTTTATGATAGATATAATTTTCATTATATGATTTGATAATACGCTTTTTTTTAAATCATGAAATTTGCCTTATTATTTTTAGATCTTCGAGTGCCCTAGGCAGAGATACTAGGGGTTCAAAGAATATATAGACACCAGGGGTTCAAAGAATATATAGACATTAGGGGGTTCAAAGAATATATAGACACCAGGGAATCAAAGAATATATACACACTAGGGGTTCAAAGACATGTGGTGTACCAACTGACTTTGACATGAAAGGTATTGTTTGTCTATTCGTACGGCATTGGTGATAAACGAAGGCTTACCTTTTCACTAGATATGTTGAATCTACACTTTGCTTTAGGGTATATAGCGCTTGTTGTGCAGGAAACGTAAATATCCTCATCCGATAACAGACGACAACTTAGGTTCCGTGGTTTAACTGTGAGACAATATGATTCATTACAGAAATGCCCACATTAACATGTTTTTTGGTAAGCCCCTTGCTGCAGCTTGAACAAAGAAAACAACATAGAAATATGTTAGCACCAGGCCACTCTATTGTTAGCACCAGGCCACTTTACTGTTGGCACCAAGCCACCCTACTGTTAGCACCAGGCCACTCTACTGGGGGTGTCCCAGAACATGTGTATTATTTGTACCAGACCCTCACACACAAACAAGCAAACATATGGTAAACAGATAAATAGACAGACACACATGTAGCCAGAAAAACAGACTGACAGACACATAGATAGACAGATGGACAGTCAGAGTAAACTGACAGCCACATAGACAGACAGACAGATAGACAGTCAGAATAAATTGACAGCCACATAGATAGAAAGACAGACAGATAGACAGTGAGACAGACAGACAGATATATATATACAAATATATATATATATATATATACATATACATATATATATATATATATATATACACATATACATATATATATAGATTTGATTTACTCTCACTTATATTAATATATAATATTCAATATTCGCTTTCTTTATATGAATTAGATTGTTTAGAAACCAAAGATGAGTGAAAACTGCCTATCAGAAATGGCATGCACATTATGACCATTACAGTAATTTGATATGGAAACCATACCATAATAGTTTACTAGACAAAAAAATCAATCCAACTACAACCTAAAGTAAAACAAAAAAAAAGCATGCTCTATCTTTTAATCATTTTTATTTACTCTTAATGAACTGTTCTATTTAAATAAAAAAAAAACACAACTTACTATACACTGTGAAAGAGCATTTTCTTTCTTTAGGACCACCATCATCATTCAGGTATTTTAGTTTCCAAATGTTTTGTTCTGTTGAATTACGTCTCATTTCAACTTTAAGTTTTAATATCTTCACCTCATAATCTTCTTTATATGTCTTAAATATAGAAACATTGATATATTTGGAATACGATACACATTTAGATGGGTTTAAATAGCAGGAACCGATTTCTAGCTCGTTGTAGTAAATCATAAGTTGTGCTTTAGTAGACCTCGGAGTCCAGGTAACATTGAAAGTTGCTGTGGACCCTTCTTCAGCTGGATCACAGCTGACATCTGATTGATAATATTTTTTATTTAAAACATCAAACGAACATTACATTAGTGTACACAGATATTCTTCATACATCAATTTCTGTATAAGTAGTCAGTAAAATATAAAATAAACATCTTTAAAAAATATGTATTAAATTTGGACGCAATTCGTACCAAGCAGGTTAATACTAGAGGTATAAGAGGTTAATACTAGAGGTATAAGAGGTTATTACTAGAGGTATAAGAGTTAATACTAGACGTATAAGAGGTTAATACCAGAGATATAAGAGGTTAATACCAGAGGTACAAGAGGTTATTACCAGAGGTATAAGAGGTTAATACTAGAGGTATAAGAGTCTAATACTAGACGTATAAGAGGTTAATACCAGAGGTATAAGAGTCTAATACTAGAGGTATAAGAGGTTAATACTAGAGGTATAAGAGGCTAATACCAGAGGTATAAAAGGTTAATACTAGAGGTATAAGAGTCTAATACTAGAGGTATAAGAGGTTAATACCAGAGGTATAAGAGGTTAATACTAGAGGTATAAGAGTCTAATACTAGAGGTATAAGAGGTTAATACTAGAGGTATAAGAGTCTAATACTAGACGTATAAGAGTCTAATACTAGACGTATTTAGGTTAATCGTACATTGGCAGATTCCCAAACCCCTCCTCTCAACCCTCATGGTAGTGGAGTTATCGCTTATACAAAGTTCGGAAGCATAACAAAATATAAATTATCGAGTTTTTGTGTGCGCTACAGCAAAAGATCCATCCATTTTATCACATTATAATGGCAGAAAAAAATCATATAAAACCGATTTAGAATTAAAACAATTAATCTCAGATTTTTAGCTGGTTGAGCACGGTATACGCCACCCCGTCCACTGGCACAGTCACTGACATACATAAATAGAACTCTGCGGCAATAATACTTTTAAAAAACATGTTTATTATTTGTTGTAATTTCAATAGTTTTCATACAGATTAAGTTCGTATATTGAGGATTTTTACAGTGTTGAGCCCCAAAAATAGCCCCACCCCAAATTTTCGCCAGCAGATCAGGTTCCGCCCGGGGACGTCTGCCAGCCACCCCTCCCGAAACTGGTCATAAATTGTAGAAAAAAATTAAATGCGGTTGAGAAATTGTCTTGTTAAATAATAATATCTATTATTATTATACTATTTATTAAAGTGCATTATACTGAGCATTTCATCAATATGTCATTTATCCACTCACCACATTGATAGCAAAGCCATAAACAAGTCTCCAAACTTAAAATCAAACCAATTTTAACATAACAAGTATAACTCATCCATGACATTTTCTCTAGTCCACTTGTAAAACTGGTAGGAAAAACAAAACGAAATATAATTAATTCTATATTTTTACCAACATTAAACAATATGTAGCTTTACAACAGATAATGAATGTTACAATTAGTACCATTAAAAAAAATTTAGCTTTACAACAGGTATGAATGTTACAATTAGAAACATTAAACAATATGTAGCTTTAAACAGATAATGAATGTTATAAAACAGAATAACCAAAATTCATATTTGTTTGTTTTTTTTTTACTTTTTGTTTTTATCTGTTTATATTTCATTTACAAAAAAATGTCTGTTTTAAAAAATAAAAAGAAACAGATTTCTATCCACAATAAACCTTTTTAATAACACATTTCATACGACATACCTTGCATTAAAAAAAAAATAGTAATAATTCCAGTATAGGTTACTACCTAGAGGACTTCTTTCTTCGTGTGTGCACATGCATGAAACTTTTTTGGTAATTGGTAATTCGTCATTGAACGGTGTCTTTGGTCGATAGCTAGTTTCAATTTCAACAGATTTAGATAATTTAATAAAAAAAAAATAGTTACTTTACACAACTCTTCAACATGACCTTGGATATAAATATGTGTTTCCTATTGACAAAGTTGTATTTCGGGTGTACACCCTGCGGCCTGGGCGGTTGAAAAAGTTTTCACCGTATAAATATGACAAAATATTGCATCTTTATTGGCGCACAGATATTTGACAACATCAAAACTTCTTATTCATATTTTAGAATATTTTCATTTTTTATAACACGATTTTTACTAGACATATATATGTTTAAAATCTAAATACTAATCCAGAAGATATAATTTCAGCAATTTATAAGTTGTTCAGTTTAAAAAAAAAAAAGAAAATCACTGTAAATGATTTAAGGGAAGTAAACACTCCATGACTAATTACCGTACTTGATTTCAAATGTTTTAATTGTATAAAACAAACAAAAAAAAAAAAACGATTTTCTTGGCGCATCACGAAAAAAAGTTTTAAATTTCAATTAATTGACATACTTAGGTAGAATATTTTAATTAAAATTCTATTTTATTCCATAATATGTGGGCGACCCGGTGGTCGGGCTTTTCGACCCCGGGCAGTCCGACCCCGCCATTTCGACCCCGCGACACTTCGACCCCAGGACAGTCCAACCCCGGACTACTCGACCCCATTAACTGATAAAAATAATATTTGAATAATTATTTCTTTGTTTTAAATATGTTTAGTAACTTTGTGCAATATGTGTTAAATTAGTCAAGAAATTAGTTTTTTTTTAATTTTTTAAAATGTGTGTTTTAATTGATTCAAATTTTATTTTTTAATTGTATAAAATGTGTGTTTTAGTTTTCGTGGACACAAGCTGTGTGATGACACTCAACAAATCCCCCCCCCCACACTTTTTTTTATTATAATCCATCTCTGATCAGCGAAGACGCAACTGTGATAAGTGTTGTCAGACAGGTAGGCCTATAATACACGTAAAATAACAGTGTACGGATAAGTCAGCAGGTAAACGTTATACTGAACTTTATCAGGTGGTCCTATATACTGTGACATTGTCAGGGTGGTCCTATATATTGTGACTTTGTCATTTGTGCCAGTGGCTAGAGTAGACACAAACAGTTGGTCAATGAAACTCATGTGCAAACAAGAGAAGTGTACTTGAGATACATTGTCGGTCTTTAAAAACTTTTGAACTTGCTTAAAGAATAAGAACTCAAACCTTACAGAAAAACACATTTTAAACAATTGAAACTCATATTAAACAAAATTAATACAATATAAATATTGTTAACAATTATACACATGTTGAACTAAGTTAATAAAAATATTTAAAATAAAAAAAGAAATAATACTTCAAACATTCTTTTTATCAGTTAACAGGGACGTATAGTCCAGGGTCGAACTGTCCCGGGGTCGAAGTTTCGCGGGGTCGTAATGGTGGGGTCGAAGTGTCCGGGGTTGAAAAGTCGTGGAACCAAAGTTTGAACATGTACATTTGTAAAATATTGGAATGATGAAGGGAAGATAGAGAATAACTTCCTTAACCCTTGAGATATCTCTTGTTTCTTGGTCAGTCCATAGGTGAATATTAAAAAAATTCTCAGTGTGGGTGTCAACACCCACTGATGGGTTTCGGAAGCGCTCTCAGAGGATTGGCTACTGGACCTCGCACGCTTGAAGATTTGTCAATACCTAACTAATAGGAAAACTTAACGTCTGTTTAAGGCCTCGTAATGCATTCTCTTCCCGGGGGGGGGCAATAAATAACACTCGCTCTAGAGCCTGTAAATGATACTAGCCCCGGACCCTGAGTAGAGCTGATGCCGCCTCTGGTGGCAGCGATCTCACATGAAGCGAGTCGTTTGGGATGTAAAGGCTGGCTTAATATAAAATAAATACAATGCATCTGAACTCTGCTTTCCGTGTTCCTTTTTATTTGCTCAGTCGCTGATCTCAACCACTGATTACGCTTTTTGCAGGGTTGCGAATCGCAAAAAAGCTAGAAGATATCCATCTCTTGTTTTCTGTAGTCATTGCCTTACTCTACATTTGAATTATAAGTCGTCAGGGTTCAAGCACATGCACGACTAATACCAGGCCCGTAGCATGCGGGGGTGGGGCGGGGGGCCGGGACCTTGTTGCGTTTTGTCTGGCCCCCTTTGCTTATTTATTCTACATAGTAGAATGTATTACCTGCCCCCCCCCCCATGCTATTGCCTGACCCCTGCTGTGGATTGCCTGGCCCCTGCTGTAGAATTTTCACGCTTCGGGGCTGACTATTGCCCTGTTACACATGCTTTATCTTTTCTATCCATTCTACATGAATAGCCTCCCTTTTTTTAATTCTATTTCTCAGTTTCTTCTTCTTCTTCTTCTCTCTCTCTTTCTCTCTCTCTCTCTCTCTCTCTCTCTCTCTCTCTCTCTCTCTCTCTCATCTCTCTCCCTGTCGAATATATAAAAATATATAAGGCAAATACAGTGAAAACTGTATATTTTCATCTTGTTCTGACAACAACAAAATGAATACCTAAACAGAATTCTAAATACAGATTTTTCACATAAAACAATGCGTTGCAATGGTAATGCGTATAAAATTCGAATTTTTTAACAAAATAAATTAGATTCAATTATAAAAATGCTGCATTATTTAAATCACTAAGAAATAAATGTGAACAATCTAAACATGATTAACTTGCACTGACACTTTGTTACAAAACAGAAAAAAAAAGAAAATTATATGTAAAATACGATGCTTTAGATAACTATGCACAATTGATTGAAGTATCGTTAATTTCTCTGTGTATTTTGTTAATTTCATACGGTGCAAACTGTTCACCTGCGATATGTGTTCTAAACAGGCAGCCTGAAGGTTGACGTTTGTGGGACAGGAACCTGGCGTCATCCACACGGGGAACACCAGCCACATCTGCACACATACCTGTGATGAAAACGTCTTCCACAAAGAAATACGAGAAATTCCAGGAAACGCTGTACAGCAGTTTAGCGGTTTGTGTGGTCATCGCATAGGCCGGGCCAGTGGCATACGTGGGATACAGGGTTTTATTGTACACAGACATGGACACATAAAACTTTGAAGAAGTCCGCCTCTCTGGCAGACCCTTGTGAACTACATGTCCGACAATGAACTTTGACCCGGTTGTATTTGATGCGGTCATTCCATTGAGAGTCTGATGAAGCAACGGGACATTGATGTACATGTCGTCATCAGATTTGAGTATAAATTTACTGTTTGGACAATGCAGACTGACCCATCTGAGAATTGACAAAGATTTCAATGTTAAATTGTAGTAACTGTCAATGTAGTCTTCTTGAAGAATATCACCGAACAGTTCCGCTTCGTAGTTAATTAACGGCTGGACAGAGGTGTTGGTTGAAAGATGTTCTGATCCGAGAAAGAAAATCAAAGTGGCGTTGTTGCTGGGTACCTGGGCGTAGCTCCCCCAGGTTTTCCTAATGGTGTGTCTTTCAATGTAGTTCGACCTACGGCTTAGAACACACATTACTAGCTCCGCATTCTGACAGCTAACTTCTGGTTTTATCACATAATTGGATGATTCACTTTTAAGTTGAAATTCTGAGAAATAGTTCAGTTTAAAGACGTAGAGAATGTTCAGTGAATTTCTTAGGTATTTGAATTGGACGATGTATCCAATAAGATACAACGTCAATAGCACCACAGACAGCTTGGCTATTTGTAGAAAAAATCTTTTTCGAAACATTTCTCTGTGAATAAACATAAATAAAATGGATGAGAATAAGATGTAGAATTTATTTTTCATTATTTGGGATTTACAAGTTTTTAAATACTATTTTCTTCCATAGAAATATTTAATTATTATATGTGCAACACTGTCCTGACCTCAATGATTTTATTGTATCAGTACTGTGGCGTGGCGAGCTTATCTTGCGCCTGGGGCACAGTACCTTTTTAGCGCCCCACCATTCGAGAACCATATAATATTGTATGTTTTACGGAACATAAGGCGCTCCTTTTGTAAGTAGCGCCCGGGGCATGATTCCCCTCCCTGCCCCCCCTCTCGCTACGCCACTGTATCAGTATGAGGTCAAGTTATATCGGCAAGCAGAGCTGTTATAGGAGCCCTCCTGTTAGTGTTGGGTGAATCTAGGCAACGAGTACCTTCGTTGCCCTTTTTAGCATCATATTTACATATTTACATGGGAGAAATATTTTTCTCCGATTCTAATGCATTGTGGTTCATTTTTTTTCCTTTTGTCAAGCAAATCAAGAAAAACTAAACTTTTTGAAAAAATGACCACTTTTAGAGGTCGCTCAAGCGACCCGAAGTTTCACTGTATGAGATAATGAGAAAGTTCTGATGTGTCGCTTGCTTGCTTTTGTTATAGTGCAATTTTAGTTCATTGTAAAATTAAAAGTATACCGGGATATTTGAATTTTAGATTATAACCAATTTAATTATTAGAGTTTGCTGGATAATAAAGTAGTTTTTGATTAACTACAAATTATTCAATCGATATGGCATCCACATCAAGTGGTAATCCACAAATTGTATGGACAAGACGTATAACTGAAGTTTGGTTGATTGGACAAACGGATTCTTGTCTGCCTAGCGATGTTATACTAACCTTGGGTCATTCTATGAAGATGGTTTTCTATAATCACAAAATACTGAAGAAGACAATATCCGAAAGCATTATGTTAACTGTTAACGATCTTCAAAAAGAAAAGCAGTCTAAGAGAATCAAAGAGTAGTTGAAGACGAAAGAAGACATCTGAAGGCTGCTGTTACTACTTGGTCTACAAGCAACAGCGAAAGTGAGAATGAAGGTAAATATGACGTTGATTTTAAAATTGAGAGTCCTGTTTACTACAAGAAGCTTCTGTCAGAGGGTTTGATGCCAGACAAGAAATTTGAAATCAGAATTTCAATTTAGAAGTAAATGCCCATTGGTAATGCACTGGAACGGAAAGATAATGGAGGAAACTACAGATGATCCAGAGCTGCAGTCACACGCAGACAGGTTATCTGTAGTTGTAACTGGGAAAGAAGTTGAGAAGATTTTAGGTTTAGCTAAAATACAAACCATGCTGGTAAGGCACAAGCCAATGCAACAATGCAGCTGTTAAGACTAAGATAAGGTATCTGATGAGATTGTTGGTATTGTATTGAAACAATATCTGTCAACACTGGTGTTACAAAGGGGACATGTAAATTGTTGCAAGAGGAGCTGTTACATTTTGCCTGCCGACATCATGTGCATGAACTGATCATTGGAGTTGTTTTTTCTCTGTAGCTCCACAAACAGCCCTAACATTTTACTATTCAAACGTTTTAAACGATTTCGGCCTAAGGTTTAACAGTAGCTTTATAGTCCTCTAGAGCAGTGGTAGACAAACTCATCAGCCAAAGAGCCAAATAGAACATTACAACAATTAAAAAAAATAATGGGAACCAAATCTGCTTTTTTAGTAAACTTTTATTACGATAAATTTTATTACACTAAATAAATAGTGCACTAAATAAAACTAAATGCTAGAGCCGCACTTAAGGAGCCAAAGAGCCACATGCGGCTCAGAAGCCGCACATTGCCGACCACTGCGCTAGAGGATTCGAGACTAGATGATCTGTTTATGGTGGAACACAAACACAGTTTGGGCGTCCCACACCTAACATGTTTGGGCGTTATATTTGTTGCATATCAACTCTAACAAAAAAAATTAATTGTGATATTATCACTTGATCATTATATATCTAGCATCAGCTAATATTTTTTTTTTCTAAATTGATGCAGTCGTTTCAGAATTCATTGTTTTCTTTTAACTATTCATTTTTATTGCGTTGTGTTCCATTTTTCGCAATTATATTATACACTTGGTGTACCATAGAATATATATATATATATATATATATATATATATATATATATGTATTATATCGGATAACCCGATAATCGGATAAATCGATAATTATTTTTTTTTAAACTTATTGACCAATCCTAACACTTTTCTATGGTGTACCAATTGTGAGAGCTAATAGAATAGTTTAAGGCCTTTATAAAAAAAAACATAGGGGTAGGAACAACCCCGTAGCCAAGGGGGAGGGCGCTGAAGGGCCGTGCCCCCCCCCCGCTAGGTGTGGAGTGCCCCCCCCCCCCGCTTAAAAAGAAGAAAAAGAGGAAAAAATAAAGAAAAAGTAACGAAAATGTGAAAGTACCCCCTTGCTGGGTATTGGTGCCCCCCTGCTTGCTTTGACATTTCTACGGGCCTGGGTAGGAATGTTATTTTGATACTATTTACAACAAAACAGAGAACCTGGTAAACTTAGACTATTACTACACCGTGTTGTGTGTGTTAAACTGGATTTGACGCTAAATAGTTCACTTTTAATGATTATCATTATCAGTGTGTGAAAATACAGATATGTTAACAACTAAACACACTTACCGTAAAATTCAGATGGCCGCTTTATATTTTCCAATAATTTAGAAGTAAATTTGTTTTAATTTTTTTTGTTTTTTGAGTATTTTATGCTAAAATTATTTATCATTACACACACACACACACACAAAAAATAAAGAAAATCAGTTTATCGCTTTCAAAGTTCTGATTAAAAAAACTAAACTTTACTGTTATCCATAATGGATGTGCTCTTGTCTAGCTTTCTAAATCAAAAGTACGCGAATTATGCCTGTGAATAGGAACAAACAAAAAGCTGTTAACGAAGATCCAGCGGCAGCTAGATGCTTTCAAAGCAACAATGAAGCTAAGAACGTATGATCCATTGAACATGATCACTAAAGACGTTAACAACTAAGCAACAAAATTAACAAGCTACATCTTCGTATGTGATTTGAAGTACAATAGTTTTGATACAAATACCCAGGTGGCAGCGCGTATTGCCAACTAGCGAAAGGATTCGTGAAAATTCCATCTGAGGCACATTTGAATAATAAAAAAATGGCTGAAAGACGACTTCCTGTGTATAGATTAAATTAACATATCGATTGATTTAAAAAAAAAAATAAAAAAAAAAGGTGTGTGCATAATGCTGCCCGTGTTACAAGTACGATATAGAATTACTTGATGACCCGGCTAAAGCTGTCAATTTGCATAAAAAAGGGTCTTTTTTTAAATTTTCTTCTTATAAAGCAAAAAAAAAAAAAACAACATATCGGACAACTTGATAATCGGATAACTCGATACATTTTTTAAAATTATTGACCAATCCTAACACTTTTAAGGGAGTCTCAAGCCTTTTGATGTACACATGATATCGGATAACCCGATAATCGGAAAACTCGATAATTTTTTTTTTTTTATTATTGACCAATCCTAGCACTTTTCAGGAAGACTCAAGCCTTTTGATGTATACGTTGTATTTATTTCCTTTGCTACACAAATTTTGGAAAAACAAAAAAAAAGGAGGGAAGGGTTAGGTTAAATGGGGGGGGGGGTGAGTTCGTATCTCCATTTGTTGGAGTTCGTCAGAATTTTAGACGTCGGCCCTGAATTCATGTGGAGTAATTTGAATACTTGTACGTGGATACATTTGTGGCTGGAATGGTAGTCTTTTAAATATTAGATAATTTGCATACACTAGCTGCACCTTGCAAAACCTTTGCATAGAGTTACATCCCCTTAGGCTTGATCGGTAGGCTAGGTTATTTTTTTTTTGGTTTCGGGCAGATCCGATTTTTTTTTTAATGATTGTATTTTAAACTGGAATACTGTTGTATTCATTCTTTACTTTTTATTTAACGCGGGGCCCAAATCGCTTTTGTAAATATTATATTCAGAGTAGTTTTTAGGGGTGGCTGCATAGAGCCTCTGATTCTGGGAGGGAAAAGGGGTGTGTGTGGGGGGGGGGAGGAAGAAAGAAAAAAAAAACGTCACGAAGTCAATGGCTGAACGGTATGGAACACAAAATTAAAACAGCATTCAATCATTCCAGCCTTAACACGGGAAGTTACTCTGAATGATTTGTTCAGGCTGCACATTTGACAGAGAATTGAAGATTTGACCAAGTTTGGAGTAGTGAAGCTTTTATACTGCAAAATAGATTTTTTTGTTGACGGTTTCTATAGAAAAGTTTTGCTTTGTATACAATATTTGCATAATCAATAAAATATAATATCTATTAAATCTGTATTAATTTTTTTTAAGGGCGCTGGGGCGTAGGTTGTGTCCTTTAAATAAATAAAAAAATATATATATTTAAGTGTTAGGGTCCAAACATTATCTTTTTTTTTCTTTTTTTTTTAATGAAGAATTAACCAATAAAGACGAGTCGACTTTATATTACATTGCCGTAATATATGCCAATGGACACGAACAGACTAAATTACATTGTCGCAAAATAATTTCAAAAAAAAAAAAAAATCTTGTTTTTTTTTTGTTTTCATTTAACAACGTTTTAATGGGGGATTCTAACAACACAAGGGCGTGACCGACCACATTTAGATATTGTATTCTATCCTCAATCTACAAGGATGGACTAATGTTTTGTAACAATTAATTAAATTTATTGGAGAATCCAACATGATTGGGTGACAGTTCCGCCAAAAAAAAAAAAAACGGACTGTCAGTGAAACCAGACTTGAACAACTGCAGCACGAGCTCTTGTAATACAGAGTTAAAAAAAAAAAATTCTGGAAATTCGATTTCCTCCCTCCCCTCCCCTCCCCTTCCCCTCCCCTTCCCCACCCTTTCCCTCCCTCCCTAATTTCTTTCTTTGTTGTCCGTTTTATAAATACAAACCATTAAGCACAGTGTTTCCTAAGTACTAAAGAAAGACCATGAAAGTAAAAGAAATGAAATAAATCAATGGGGTTGTGCGGTCAGTCTTTGTGTGCTGTGTCTGTGTGTTTGTGTGTGTGTGTGGGTGTGTGTTTGAGAGAAAAGAAGCTTCTCGATTCCCTGATACTAACTAAAGACATTTTAAACTGTTTCGTTCGGTAAAGACTTTATTTATTGCTACCATGAATGGTTCTTTTTAAAACCTTCGCGACACAAGCCTTACAATGATTTAAACAAATACTGAAAGTCAGTTACCAGAAAACTGGGAGCATTGGTTTGAGTGGATTGGGGACGCGCGAGCATGTGTGCCCCCCCCCCCGGAGCATAAAATGGGACGTTTAAGGAGGTTAGGTGTGGAGCGAAACAAACAGTGGTACGCCCAAACATGTTAGGTGTACCGCGAAACAAACAGTGGAACGCCGAAACATGTTAGGTGTGCGGAAAAACAAAACGATGGGACGGTAATAATATATTCAAATCTAAACCTGATCCGTATTGGCGAAGTGTAACATGAATTGCTCTGAATTTATACAAATTACAAGAAAACTGGTTCACAATTTTTTATCACATAAACATTATCAAAAAAATGAAAATTTAAAGCTAGATTAGGATAAAATACGAAACTAAAAAAAATGAAACATTATTGGAAATAACAGACTATGAATTTGTCTTTCTTTTACTGCTCTTGGGCTGTTCTTGGAATCCTAGCAATAAAATCAGATGAAAGGTTACCACCAGTGCCGGATTACGTCCCGTTGATGCCAGATGAACCAAACTTATGTGAAGCCCCCTTCCGTATAAAGAAAAAAAAATTAATTGCACAGTAATGAAACAATACTGTATAGTGTCCAATAAAAAGGTCGCAGCTTAACCTTATAATCGAATAAAAAAGAAGTCTTATAATATGATACTATAAGAAGCTTATTTCGGTTGCGCTATTTCTCACGTGAGATTTTTCTAAGCGCGAAAAACCCTCTCTACACCTAAGCGAAGCGAACGTGGGCGTCAGCCGACCGGATATAATGATTTTTTTAATTTTCTTTTTTTTTTTGTTTGAAGTTTGAAGACGTCGGCAGACATTTTCTTCTTATTATACATTTTCTACAGTTATTGTATTTTACAAATAAAATGTGAAAAAAAACCCACTTACTTTTTGGTTTAATTTGATATAATTCATGTTTCTGTATTTAAATGTAAGTCTTATTTGTTAATTTTAAGACATTTATATCAATTCTAACCTTTAATTTCATTTGAGTCGATGTTTCTAGGCAGCCAATTTGGATTGTTTACACTCGCGAAACGCGGAAAAAACTCTGCAAGAAACGATGCCGCGAAATTTCTCTGCACCGCCGCGGAAATTCTCCGCGGTTTGAGCATCTCCATATGAATACATTGCCGCGAAAGAGAGGGCAAATTTCGCGAGTTACCTAGATACGCGAAATTCGCCTTGGTTTGTGCGTACCTTAATTTGTAAATTTCTTCTCTTGTTTCTTGTTTGACAGTTTTCGCTATTGCGCATCAGTTAAATGAAACCCGCTTCACCTCTATCGTGCGATCTTTAAAATATCCAAAAAAAAATCTCATTTGAATTATTGTTTGACGTGTGTGTATGTGTGTGTGTGTGTGTATGTGTGTGATGTCCCTGTAAGGATGAGATGTTCACCTCTAAGATCCTATGGACCTTTCCCACATGTATTCCTGCGCGTCAGCTGTCTTTGTGAAAAGATCATAATGGACTTCCGGTCGCTTTGTGTTATTGATATGTAATTACTTGATTAATACTTAGCTGACTTAGCTCGATAAATTCTATTAATTCACGATTATTTTTTCTACATTTTCGTCTAATCTTAGATATAATGAGTTTAAATTTATTACCAAAATTTAATTTTTCTGACGTTGACAAGTTTTTAAAAGTCACAAAATGTCCCGATATCAGATTATATAGAGAATTATGTAGGTACTTAAGTAGGAACATATGTAGTGACGAATGTGGAGACTTATATAGGGACTTATGTAGTGACTTATGTAGGTACTTATGTAGAGACTTATGTAGGTACTTATGTAGAGACTTATGTAGGGACTTATGTAGGGTCATATGTAGGGACTTATGTAGGGACTTATGTAGGTACTTATGTAGGGACTTATGTAGGGTCATATGTAGGCACTTATGTAGGTACTTATGTAGAGACTTATGTAGGTACTTATGTAGAGACTTATGTAGGTACTTATGTAGGGACTTATGTAGGTACTTATGTAGGGACTTATGTAGGGTCATATGTAGGGACTTATGTAGGGACTTATGTAGGTACTTATGTAGGGTCATATGTAGGGACATATGTAGGTACTTATGTAGGGTCATATGTAGGGACTTATGTAGGGGCTTATGTAGGTACATATGTAGGGACTTATGTAGGGTCATATGTAGGGACTTATGTAGGGTCATATGTAGGGACTTATGTAGGGACTTATGTAGAGACTTGTGTAGAGACTTATGTAGGGTCATATGTAGAGACTTATGTAGAGACTTGTGTAGGGACATATGTAGGGTCATATGTAGAGACTTATGTAGGGACTTATGTAGGGTCATATGTAGGGTCATATGTAGGGACTTATGTAGGTTCATATGTAGGGACTTATGTAGGGACTTAAGTAGGAACATATGTAGGGTTATATGTAGGGACTTATGTAGGGTCATATGTAGAGACTTATGTAGGGTCATATGTAGAGACTTATGTAGGGTCATATGTAGAGACTTATGTAGGGACTTAAGTAGGGTCATATGAAGGGTTATATGTAGGGACTTATGTAGGGTCATATGTAGAGACTTATGTAGGAACATATGTGGGGTCATATGTAGAGACTTATGTAGGGACTTAAGTAGGGTCATATGAAGGGTTATATGTAGGGACTTAAGTAGGGTCATATGTAGAAACTTATGTAGAGACTTATGTAGGGTCATATGTAGTGTCATATGTAGAGACTTATGTATGGTCATATGTAGGAACTTATGTAGGGACATATGTAGTGTCATATGTAGAGACTTATGTAGAGACTTATGTAGGGTCATATGTAGTGTCATATGTAGGGACTTATGTAGAGACTTATGTAGGGTCATATGTAGGGACTTATGTAGGTACTTATGTAGGGATTAATGAAGGGACTTATGTAGGGTCATATGTAAAACAATATATTTTTGGTTAGCATATATTGTGCGATAGATAGCAATTAAAAATCGTTAATAAAAGGTTTGAAACTACTACCTCATTATGATGAGGTGATGGTCAATGATATTATTTTTTTAACCATTCTACTTTTTAGCTTCAACTTTTAAGATAATAATAATAAATAATCACACTGAAAAATATATAAAATTTTGATTATTTGATTTTCATGATTAAAATTAAAAGAATAGCGGCAACAGAAATTTATTATTCGCAAATTCGCGTACATTAATTGGTACCGGAAGTGTATCATGTCCATTTAAACAAACAATTCAGTAAGGGGACTACTTTTTGAGAAAGGTGTATAGACCACTCATGTTACGGGTTTTATGTGCCCTTCTTTCATCACCCCACCGTAGCCGATAGTGGAATGACCATGAGGGGGGGGTATCACGGGAGATATAGGTAGTTGGCTGGACACACAGGGAGTTAAACCCGTAACCCACAGCAAACAGGATGATCTGCAGCATGAAGATCCGGCTCGGTATCACAGCGCCCGCGGAGGACAAAGGGTCGTGCGGTAAAACGGTCGACTGTCGATATGAGGTTTCCCTGGTGCGATGTATGGAACATTTTTTCAGGTCATGGTTTAAGTCCGTGCAATTTAAAAATAAAAAAAAAAAATCTGCTTCACCCCCCTCCACCATCCCCCGGGGGTCGCACCCCTGCCCCGAGATGAATGATGCAATCACGACTTTTTGTACGCATACACATTGTTAATTCGGTCGTTCTTCCCCCGCCTTAGTACATCTGATGAAAAATTGTTATTTGCCACCTGCACTCCCACGCAATGACCTTCACCCTCCATTTTGGCGGGAAAACTATGGATTTAGCGTGGATGAGACTACCTTTAAAAGGAACTGTGCTGTGATTCATAGAAGGAGAAGGGACGAACGACGAACAAGGAACAAGTGACAACGAGGACAGAAGAAGTGGAGAACCCCAGGTCTTTTCATGCCGCGAGTTCGTTATCAGCACATCGCCATCGATAACACGTAGACTCGTTTCAACTGGATTAGCTGTACGCATGATGAACCTTCTTGTTTTGTTTTAGCCTGGACTTATTATAACCCGTACATTATTCAACTAACGAACCCACGTGTCCTTTAGTATCTACCTAGAGAGATTTTGGGAAGTTCGCAACAATATATACACACACACGCATTTACAATGTAGATTTAAGGAGGGCACCGTGGGTCACCGACTTTCAAAGGGCCACACAGTGCCTACCTTGACACATTTTTTCGTTAGACGTAGCTTATTAACTTTGTTGTTTAGTAGTTAACGGTCATTGGTGATCATGTTCAATTGTACATTCGTTCATAACTTCATTGTTGCTTTGAAAGTATCCAGCTGCCGCTGGATCTTCGTTAACAGCTTTTTTTTTTTTCTATTCATTTTTTTCACAGCCAATAAGATGGCGATTGTGCCTGTTGTGGTGTTGTGCATGTTGTGATGTTGTGCCTGTTGTGGTGTGGCCACCTCGTTTTAGGCTACGGCTCTGTCGGTTAATCTGTATGCTCCGCCTCAATGATTATATTCCAGATTGAGCCGTTAGCACCACTCTGCCGCAAGGCGATCCATTTCCCCCGCTCTGCGTAGCCTGCCTGTGACGTAGATCTGCAGAGTGCAGATTCTCAGCCAGATAACCTCAGAGATGTGCATTCAGGCGTGCAGTCTTAGGTATTGACCTATCAGTTAGACATTATAATTTGTATTAGTTCTGTGGTTTGTATTGACTCAGTGATTGGATCAGTCATGAGGTTTGTAGTCAATCAGAGATTAGATCAATCCAGAGGTTTGTATTGACTCAGTGATTGGATCAGTCATGAGGTTTGTAGTCAATCAGAGATTAGATCAATCCAGAGGTTTGTATTGACTCAGTGATTGGATCAGTCATGAGGTTTGTAGTCAATCAGAGATTAGATCAATCCAGAGGTTTGTATTGACTCAGTGATTGGATTAGTCCTGAGGTTTGTAGTCAATCCGAGATAAGATCAATCCAGAAGTTTGTATTGACTCAGTGATTGGATCAGTCATGAGGTTTGTAGTCAATCAGAGATTAGATCAATCCAGAGGTTAGTGTCAAATCAGCTATTTTAGGCGTACAATCAAAAGAATCTAAGTATATCTTTAGTGCTGTCCTTTTGATAACTCGATAAAGTAATCATCTGTGTATTTCATCTGTTTTCGGGATTAAAGCGAAACTTAGTAAAGTACAAGAAACAATGATATATCATGAATTAAGTAAATCAGAAATAATTATGAATTATCTAAAATATGTTAATTTTGCCGCCTTAATAAAAAGCTTTAATTTTTATTGTCATTACAGAATATACAGAGTCTAATGCTGTAACATTTTTCCTCATCATTTTCTTTAAAGAGATTTAAGTAAGAAAGTCAAAAAAAAAAGTAGAAATGAAATTGATTAAGACACAATACATATATTTGAATACTTTGTTAGTCTTTGCAACTATTTGAGCCTAAGTTATATTTGAACAAGCAATTCGACACAAACTCGTTAAAAAATAATAACAAATCCTTTAAGATTAGAGTTATACTAGATTTATTTGCCGATCAGAATCAGAACTAGCTATAGAACATTTGGTTTTAAATTTGAAAAAAAAATTGGTGATAGATTTTTTTTGGTATAAATATCATTATTTTTAATAATAATAAAAAAAAACAAAACAACTAAATAACTATACTCACATATTTTCTGTTCAAATATTTCAGTTCATTATTAATTCGGTATGTTTTCGGTTGATTTATATGTCTTATGGTTGAAGTAAAAGTCATATATTTACTCATTTGTTAAATGTTGTGTTGAAAACAATGGGTTCTAAGACAAAATAAATCGTTTTTAAATTACTTGGATAATTAGTTTTTTGAGTAACATCGTTAATAAAATATATTAGTATTGGGATACTCAGTGGCGTCACTAGGGTTGGTGTCACCCGGTGCGGTAACTCATGGTGTCACCCCTCTCATGACACCCCCTTAGACACAGCATTCTTAGCAAAATTTATAAATAAATTTACAACGACAATAGAAGAATAAATAATTCAAGATAGATTTTTTTACTCTTTAAAAAAAATTTGTGATAAGTCAAAGAAATAAAAGTAAATAGAAAATATGTCACTTTTTAATTGTTATTTTTACATTAAATTTTATGTCACATTAAATCTCAACTTAATCAGAACTTCCCTTTCCTCGCCTTTAGAGATGCAATAATTTCATTAAAATAATAAATAATAAAAAGTACGCAGTGTCTGTTAATAATCGGAGATATTTTTATATTTGGCATTCAGTTTTTTCGAAGCCTTATAAAGTCATTTGCTGTTAATAATCGGATATATTTTTATTTATTTTAAAAAATTAAATACGGGTTTGAATTATTTTAAATTACAAAATAAGAATATGGGCCTAAAACTAGATATTTTGCATTTTGGTGTCATCCTTTGTGAGGGTGTCACCGGTGCGGTCCGCACCCCCCGCACCCCCTAGTGACGCCACTGGTGATACTGTGATTCTGTACTACTGTGATACTGTGCTACTGTTATACTGTGATAGTGTGATACTGTGATACTGTGATACTGTGATACTGGGATACTGTGATAATGTGATACTGTAATACTGTGCTACTGTGCAACTGTGCTACTGTGATACTGTGATACTGTGATACTTTGATACTGTGATAGTGTGATACTGTGATACTGTGATAGTGTGATACTGTGATAATGTGATACTGTGCTACTATGATACTGTAATACTGTGATAATGTGATAGTGTGAAAATGTGATAGTGTGATACTTGGATACTATGGTACTGTGTTGCTGAGATACTGTAATACTATGGTACTGTGTTGCTGAGATACTGTAATACTATGGTACTATGATACTGAGATACTGTAATACTATGGTACTATGATACTGAGATACTGTAATACTATGGTACTATGATACTGAGATACTGTAATACTATGGTACTATGATACTGAGATACTGTAATACTATGGTACTATGATACTGAGATATTGTAATAATATGGTACTAAGATACTGAGGTACTGTGAGTATCAGAGCCCAGGGCCGGCTTTAGGCTGTTTTTATCGATGGCTCCAAATTGGGCCCCGCGCCTGTTAAGGGCCTGTCAGTTTGTGTTTATATTGATAGAATCAGTTGTTATTGTAGAAAAAATTAAAAGAGGGGCCTCGCAAGCATCAGTTAAATTGGGCCCCGCAAACCGTATGGCCGGCCCTGTGTGGGTCAATATCAGAGGTGTGCGGATCTTGAAATTTAGAGTCCGCGTCCGTCCGCGGATTTCTATCAATGATCCGCGTCCGCGTCCGCAGAATCTTACAACATTGGTCCACAGTCAGTCCGCGCGTCCGCATTGCTAAAATTTAGTTGTTTAAATGACTTGAAATTTTTTTTATGGTAACGCTAAAGAAGATCCGCGTCAGTCCGCGAGTCCGAAACTTAAGCATACGAAGCGTCCGCTGTCAGTCCGCGGATTGGGAAAAGTCTGCGGATCTGCGTCCGCAAGCGGTCGCGTCCGTTGTCCGCTCATCTCTGGTCAATATGTAAATATTTGATTCAAAATTAGATTTAAAAGCAATTTACTGAGAGATTCCATAACTTTTATTATTATTACTCCTTTATAGTTATTATAGTTTTTACTCCTTTATTTAGTTAATCAAAAATAACAAAAGAAGATCATTCTCAAAACTTAAAACTCTAATAAAGAAATGTGCACACTTACTATAGGACCTACGTGCATGTAATTATTTTAAGCTATCACTTCGAATAAAATTATCAAAAGCTCGTATCAAGAGAAGTACTCACGCTTAACAAGAACTGTAACATTGGATTCGACGATTTTTTACTCCATTTGAAGCACGGCAATCATATATACCGGCATCATTTTGGCTGACATTGGGTTTAGCCCACACCAGTTTGAGACCACCATCTTCAGCAGCAGCTTCATTCCAGATTGCGTCCGAGAAATCTTTAAATCCGAAATAAGGTTAGCTCTGCATGTAACCTGTAAACTTGAAAGCTCATCTACTGTTAAACTGTTATTGAATCCATTAACCTCTGTTAATGCTTGATATAACTCTGTAACAAGATGCAATTTCAGATTTTTTTTTTCGAGTGAGTTAGTATAGTAGTAGGCTAATATTTTTTTTGTAACTGTAAATTCTGTAAATACAATTAAAATAAACCAAACCAAAGTCACTAAAGAAACTTTTATAACTTATTCGAAATAAATTGTTTTATCAGTAATAGTATTTTTTATCATTGTTAAAGTCAAAAAAATGATTTTTTTATAAAGATATAATTGTGATTTTTTTTTTTTGTTAGCCTTTGTCTCGGTACTAATTTTAGCAAAAAGCCAAAAGTGACTCTATGACGCATTCTGTTTCCATTGGTATATATATATGTACCATTATTGATAAATAACCCTAACCTTAAATATCATAGTAGCTGTCACCCTCTCTTTCTTCTTCTCCTCTCTCTCTCTCTGTCTCTCTCTCTGTCTCTCTCTCTGTCTCTCTCTCTCATTCTCTCTCTTCCATCTCTCTCTTTCTCTCTATCTCGCTCTCTCACATCTCTCTCTTTCTCTCTCTTTCTCTCTCTCTCTCATCTCTCTCTCTTTCTCTCTCTCTCTCCCATCTCTCTCTTTATCGCGCTCTCTCCCATCTTTCTTTCTCTCTCTTTCTCTCTCCCATCTCTCTTTCTTTCTATCTTTTTCTGGCATCTCTCTCTCTTTCTCTCTTTCCCATCTCCCTCTCTCTCTCTCTATCTCTCTCTCTCCCATCTCTCTCTCTTTCTCTCTCTCACTTTCTCTCTATCTCTCTCCCATCTCTCTCTCTCTCTCTCTCTCTCTCTCTCTCTCTCTCTGTGTCCAAAATATAAAAAAAATATACAAGATAAATACATGGAAAATTCTCATCATGTTCTGACAACAACAAAATGAATAACAAAACAGAATTCTAAATACAGATTTATTTTTCACATATAAAAACGCGTCTTGAAAGGTTGCTTTGGTAATGATTATAAAACTCGAATGTTCTAACAAAATAAATGAATCTCAGGTATAAAAATCCTGCATTACTTAAATCACTAACCAACGAATATGAACAATCTAAAGATGTATAACTTTCACTGACAGTTTGTTACAACAACAGAAAAAAAAAGAAAATTATATGTAAAATACGATGCTTTAGATAACTATGCACAATTGATTGAAGTATCGTTAATTTCTCTGTGTATTTTGTTAATTTCATACGGTGCAAACTGTTCACCTGCGATATTTTTTCTAAACAGACAGCCTGAAGGTTGACGTTTTTCGGACAGGAACCTGGCGTCATCCACACGGGGAACATCAGCCACATCTGCACACATACCTGTGATGAAAACGTCTTCCACAAAGAAATACGAGAAATTCCAGGAAACGCTGTATAGCAGTTTAGCGGTTTGAGTGGTCATCGCATAGGCCGGGCCAGTGGCATATGTGGGGTACAAGGTTTTATTGTACACAGACATGGACACATAAAACTTTGAAGAAGTCCGCCTCTCTGGCAGACCCTTGTGAACTACATGTCCAACAATGAACTTTGACCCGGTTGTATTTGATGCGGTCATTCCATTGAGAGTATGATGAAGCAATGGGACATTGATGTACATGTCGTCATCAGATTTGAGTAGAAATTTACTGTTCGGACAATACAGACTGACCCATCTAAGAATTGACAAAGACTTCAAAGTTAAATTGTAGTAACTGTCAATGTAGTCTTCCTGAAGGATGTCACCGAAAAGTTCCGCCTCGTAGTCAACTAACGGCTGAACAGAGTCCGAGATGTTGGTTGAAGGATGTTCAGATCCGAGGAAGAAAATTAAAGTAGCGTTGTTGCTGGGTACCTGGGCGTAGCTCCCCCAGGATTTCCTGATGGTGTGTCTTGCAATGTAGTTCCACCTACGGCTCAGAACACACAATACTAGCTCCGCATTATCGCATCTAACTTCTGGTTTTATCACATAATTGGATGATTCACTTTTAAGTTGAAATTCTGAGAAATAGTTCAGTTTAAAGACGTAGAGAATGTTCATTGAATTTTTTAGGTATTTGAATTGGGCGATGTATCCAATAAGACACAAAGTCAATAGCACCACAGACAGCTTGGTTATTTGTAGAAAAAATCTTTTTCGAAACATTTCTCTGTAAATAAAATGGATGAGAATAAGATGTAGAATTTATTTTTCATTATTTGGGATTTACAAGTTTTTAAATACTATTTTCTTCCATAGAACTATTTAATTATTACATGTGTGTGTGATGCCCCTTTAAGGATAAGAGGAAATATCGTGGATCCTATTAACCACTAATGGGACGGTTTTACAGAGCCATTCTTTCATCCCAACCATAGCCGACAGTGCATTGGCCTTGGACGCACTACGGGAGACATAACGAGGACTTAAGCCATAAGCTAAAATATCCAGTTGTCCTCACCGAAGATCGAACCAATGACCTTCAGGTTGACAGTCGAGCGCTTTACCACACGACCATTCGCCCATTTTAAAAAAAATCGCCCACCTAAATGGGACAATTTTTAGGTTTTTGTAGTGCCCTTCTTTCATCCCCACTACAGCCAGGAGTGTAATGGCCATGGAGGCACCACGGAAGAGATATCGGGGACTTAAGCCATGACCTGAAAAAAAAATGTTCATTGTTCCTCATCGGAGATCGAACCAGGTACCTTCAGGTCGAGTGTCGAGCGCTTCACCACACGACCATCCGTCCCCTCTATTACGTGTGTAACACAGTCTCAGCTTAATGATTCTTATTGTATCAGTACAGTGGCGCAGCGAGCTTAACTCGCGCCCAGGGGGGGGCACAATACCTTTTTAGCGCCCCCCCCCAATTCGAAAACCAAAATAATATTATATGTTTTTGCGGACCATAAGACGCCTCTTTGTGAGTAGCGCCCGGGGCATGATTCCCCTCCCTGCCCCCCCCCCACCCTCTCGATACGCCACTGTATCAGTATGAGCTCAAGTTATATCGGCAAGCAGAGCTGTATTAGGAGCCCTCCTGTTAGTGTTAGGTGAACCTAGGGAAAAGGGTACCCTCGTGGCCCTTTTTTAGCATCAGATTTAAATAGAATTAATATATAAAGCCCCCCCCCCTTTGTGCTTCGTGTCGGCATGGACTTTAAAAGTGCCACAACGTTGTAATTTTTTTTTTTTTACTTATTAAAGCTTATATAGAGTTCACTTTAGAAAAAAAAGAAAAAAAAAAAAAAGAAAGATTATGAAGTGTATAGTTGGTTCATCGAACATAATATAGAATATATTATACAAAATACGCACCTGTTTTGACGATTGATTCTATTTGTTGCATATAAACTCTAATAATAAAAAATAATTATGATATATAACTTGATCATTGCATATCTAGCATCAACTAAGATTTAATCAACAATAATCACAGATAATAATTAATATTAGTTTTCATAACGCCGGACTGACATTTACTTAGTACTTTTTTTTTCTAAATTGACGCAGAATTGAATGTTTTTCTATTAATTAATCATTTGTTTGATGTCCTGCTTTTGTGACAAGGCTGCAGTTTACATCAATATTTATGTGCTAAAGTTCACTTCTACAGACCGTCATTTTTATTTTTTGACAGGGATAGAGGATTTATTAAATACCGATGTGTATTCTGTATTATATATATATACATTCTATGGTAAACCAATTGTAAGAGCTTATAGAATAGTTTAAGACCTCTATAACTAACACAGGTCGTAGGACTGTTATTTCAATACGATGCACGACTAAAAATAGAGAACCTGATAAAAACTTAAACTATTTCTATACCATGTTGTGTGTGTTAAACTGGATTGGACGCTAAAATAGTTATTTTAAATTGATTATCATTATCAGTGTGTGAAAATACAGATATGACAACAAATAAACACACTTACCGTAAAATTCAGATGGCCGCTTTATATTTTCCAATAATTTAGAGTTAAATTTGTCTTGGTTTGTTTTATTTGGTAATTATTTTTTTTTAAATATTTTATGCTAAAAATATTTCTCATTACACACACTCAAAAAATTAAAAATCAGTTTATCGCTTTCAAAATTCTGATAAAAACTTCAGCATACTGTGAGCCATGATGGAAGTGCTTTGTCTTAGCTTTTCTAAATCAAAAGTACGCGAATTACTCCCGTGAATTTTGAAAAAAAAAACAAACATCGCCTGTGATTTGAACTACAGTAGTTTGATAAATACCGAGGTCTCAGCGGATATTGCAAACCAGCAAATGGATTCATAAAAATTCTATCTGACGCACATTTGAATACAAAAAAATGGCTAAAAGACGACTTCCATATATATATTAAACTGTTGTATCGATTGATCCTAAAAATTTAAAAAAAAGTTTTGTGCATAATGCTGCTCGCGTTACAAGTACGATATAGAATTACTTAATGACTCGGTTAAATTTGTCAATTTGCAAAAAAAGGTCTTTTTTTTTTCCTTTTTATAAAGCAAAAATAAAAAAAAAACATATCGGATAACTTGATAATCGGATAACTCGATGTATTTAAATTATTGACCAATCCTCACAATTTTCAGGGAGTCTCAAGTCTGTTGATTTATACATTATATCGGATAACTTGATAATCGAATAACTCGATATATTTTTTTCAAATTATTTACTAATCCTCACTATTTTCACGAAGTCTTAAGCCTTTTGATGTATGCATTGTATTTATTTCCTTTGCTACACAATTTTTAGAAAAAAAAAGGGGAAGGGTTTGGTTAAGGTGGTTTGTGTCTCCATTTGTCGTAGTTCGTCAGAGTATTTGACGTCATCCCTGAATTCATGTGGCGTAATTGTTAATATTGCACGAGGATACAAATGTGGCTGGAATGATAGCCATTTTTAAATATTAGATATTATATATATATATATATATATATATATATATATTCAGATGAGTTTTTATGGGTATACATTCAACGTGGCTGCCTAGAACCCCTGAGTCTGGGAGGGGAAAAAAGGGGTGGGGTGGGGGGTGAGAGAGAAACAGATAGTAGGAAAGAAACATCAGGAAGTCAATGGCTGAACGGTATAAAAAAAAGACAACATTGAATAATTCCAACCTTAAAACGGGAATTAACTCTGAATGACTTGTTTTTTTTAGGTTACAAATTTAATAATGAATTGAAGACTTGACCAAGTTTTCGTTCAGTGAAGCTTTTATACAGCAAATAGTGTTTTTCTTTTATATCACTGTCACTTCCTTTGAATGGTAGAACTGCAAGGACTATCAGCAGATCCCCGCCCTTCTCTTATGTTGTACACCCTTTCAATCTTATGTACCTTTCATTCCATTCTTTAAATTTTTTTGTTGATGGTTTCTATAGAAAAGTTCTGCCTTGTATACAATAGTCGCATGATCAATAAAAGGAAAATATCTATTCAATTTGTATTATATTTTTAAGGGCGCCGGGGGCGTAGAAGGGGGATGGGGATGGGCGACAAAGTAGGATATATATATTTTTAATATAATATATATATATATATATATATATATATATATATATATATATATATAAGAGTTAAGGTCCAAACATGATATTTTTTTTTATGAAGAAGAATTAACCAATGAAGACGAATAGATTTTATTATATTACATTGCCGCAATATATGCCAATTATTTGCCAGTGGACATAAGTAGACTAAAAGTACATTGTCACAAAATAGTTTCAGAAAATCTTGTTTTTTTGTTTTCATTTAACAACCTTTTATTGGACATTCTAACAATTCAAGTGCGTGACTGACCACATTTAGAATTGAATTCTATCATCAGTCTACAACGATGGACTAATTTTTATTTGTAATAATTGATTAAATTTATTGGAGAATCCATCATGATTGGGTGACAGTTCCGCTAGAACGGCTGTCAGTAAAACAAGACTTGAACAACTGTAGCACCAGCTCTTGTAATGCAAAGTTTAAAAAAAAAAAAAAATTCTGGAAATTCGATTTTCCTCCTCCCTCACCCCCGCCCTCTCTCCCTCCCTCCTCAGATTTCTTTCCTTTATTGTCCGTCTTTATAAATACCGACCATTGAACAAAGCGTTTCCTAAGTACTAAAGAAAGACCATGAAAGTTAAAAAAAATGAAATAAATCAATGCGGTTGTGTGGTGAGTGTGTGCTGTGTGTACTGTGTGTGTGTGTTTGTGTTTGTGTGTGTGTGTGTTGGAGAGAAACGAAGCTTTTGGGACTGCCTGATAGTAACTAATGACAATTTAAACAGTTTCGTTGGTAAATACTTTATGTATTGCTACCATGAAGGGTTCTTTTTAAACCTTCGCGACACACGCCTTACAATGAATTAAACAAACACTGAAAGTCACTTACCATAAACCTGGGAACATTGGTTTGAGTGGATTGGGGACACGCGAGCATGTGTTCCCCCCACCCCGGAGCATAAAATGGAAAGTTTAAGGAGGTTAGGTGTGCCACGAAACAGACAGTGGGACGCCTAAACATTTTAGGTGTGCCACGAAACAAACAGTGGGACGCGTAGAAAGTTTAGGTGTGGCGTGAAACAAACAGTGGGACGCGTAGAAAGTTTAGGTGTGGCGTGAAACAAACAGTGGGACGCGTAGATATACGCGTTATATATATATATATATATATATATATATATAGTTCGTCCATCGTATTCGATGAAGACCATCTAGTCATCAGAGGTTGGAGTGTTGGTTGGTGGGTGTCGGTGTGTGCGCAGATGGCTGACTAGTCCAATCCTTGCGTGGAAATGTCTATGACAGTGGGGACAGGGGATGGTGGCTGTCAGATGGTGGTCGGCAGCGCGAGCTTTGCGAGCCAGGCGTCGCGTTTCAGCAGCAACAGTTCTATTTGCCTCACATAACCCAGCGCCTATGTGGACAGAGTGACGCCACAAAGCTCTGTCCTGGGCATCTTCCTCCCAGCAATCAGGATCCATGTTGAAAGCCTTCAAAGAGGACTTCAGCGTGTCCTTGTAGCGCTTTTTCTGGCCTCCGCGAGAGCGCTTTCCCTGCTGCAGTTCTCCGTAGAAGATCTTTTGAGGCAGTCGGTGGTCTGGCATGCGAGCGAGGTGGCCTTCCCAGCGAAGCTGAGAGCGCATTAGTATGGTATAGATGCTGGACATGTTGGCTCTGGCAAGGACTTCAGTGTCGGGAACCTTGTCTTGCCATCTGATCCTCATTATGCGCCTGAGGCAGGTTGTGTGAAAGTGGTTGAGTTTCTTGGCATGGCGCTGGTAGACTGTCCAGGTTTCGCTTGCGTACAGTAGTGTTGGGAGGACGATGGCGTGATACACCTTCAACTTGGTGGGTAGGCTGATACCTCTTCTGTTCCAGACGTTGGAGTGAAGTCTACCAAAGGCTGCACTGGCTTTGGCGATTCGTGCGATAACTTCGTCGTCCATTACAACACAACGAGAGAGAGTGCTGCCAAGGTAGGTGAATTTCTCCACCGTGTTCAGTCTCTGGCCGTTAATGTGGATGTTGGGGTCAATGTATTGTTTGCCTGGGGCTGGTTGGTACATCACTTCGGTTTTCTGTGTGCTGATGGTGAGACCAAAGTTGAGGCATGCACGTGAGAATTGGTCGACGCAGTGTTGCATGTTGGTTTCTGAATCTGCGTTTAGAGCGCAGTCGTCGGCGAATAGGAATTCTCTCGTGGTGTCTGTCAGGACCTTTGTTTTGGCTTGGAGCCTTCTGAGGTTGAATAGGCCACCATCAGTGCGGTATCTCAGCCCAATTCCCATCTCACTGCCGTTGAAGGCATCTGTCAGCATTGCGGAGAACATGAGACTGAATAGGGTCGGCGCCAGGACGCAGCCCTGTTTCACTCCATTTGTGACTGCGAATGGTTGGGATGCTTCACCGTTGTTCTGCACCCTGGCCTGCATGCCATCGTGAAACTGTCGCACGATGGAGACGAACTTTGAGGGACATCCGTATTTAGCCATGATCTTCCATAAGCCATCTCTGCTGACGGTGTCAAATGCTTTGGTGAGGTCAACATAAGTAGAGTACAGATCAGTGTTCTGTTCCTGACACTTCTCTTGGAGCTGCCTGGCAGCGAACACCATGTCGACTGTTCCCCGTTCTTTTCTGAACCCACACTGACTTTCAGGCAGGAGACCTTGTTGTTCCAGGTGTACGATGAGTCTGTTGAGGAGGAGTCGGGCGAGGACTTTCCCTGCTATGGATAGCAAGGAAATGCCGCGGTGATTGTCACAGGGATGGCGATTTCCTTTTTTCTTGTAGAGATGTATGATGGAGGCATCCTTGAAGTCCTGGGGTAGTGTCTCTGTTTGCCATCTTAGAATGAAGAGCTGAAGGAGATTTTTTGTCAAAGCTTGGCCACCTTCCTTATAGATTTCTGCCGGGATGGCATCTGATCCAGGCGCTTTGCCGTTTGACAGCTGTCTAATTGCTGTGGTGATCTCAACAAAGGTGGGTGGATCAGCAAGTGTGGTATTAGTGGCGACCTGAGGTAAAAGCTGGATAGTTTCGTCGCTGATGGTAGACGGGCGATATATATATATGCGTGTGTGTGTGTGTGTGTGTGTGTACCGTGGGTCATCGACTTTCAAAGGGCCACACAGTGCCCAACTTGACACATTTTTTTGTTAGACGTAGCTCATCAACTTTGTTGTTTAGTTGTTAACGGTCTTTGGTGATCATGTCTGTTATTTCATAACTTCATTGCTGCTTTGAAAGCATCCAGTTGCCGCTGGATCTTCGTTAACAGCTTTTTTTTTTCTATTCATTTTTTTCACAGCCAATAAGATGGCGATTGTGCCTGTAGTGCATGTTGTGGTGTTGTGCCTGTTGTGGTGTGGCCACGTCGGTTCAGGTGACGGCGGTTAATTTGTATCCTCTGCCTCAATGATTATATTCCAGACTGAGCCGATAGCACCACTCTGAACCAAGGCAGTGCCCCCTGATATAGTAGGAAGCACTGACCAAGGCGATCTATTTCCCCCTCCCCCGCTCTGCGTGGCCTACCTGTGACGTAGATCTGCTAGGAGTGCATATTTCCAGCCAGATAACCTCAGATATGTGCATTCAGGCGTGCAGTCTTAGGTATTAACCTATCAGTTAGACATTATAATTTGTATTAGTTCTGTGGTTTGTATTGACTCAGTGATTGGATCAGTCATGAGGTTTGTAGTCAATCAGAGATTAGATCAATCCAGAGGTTAGTGTCGGATCAGCTATTTTAGGCGTACAATCAAAAGAATCTAAGTATATCTTTAGTACTGTCCTTTTGATAACTCGATAAAGTAATCATCTGTGTATTTCATCTGTTTTCGGGATTAAAGCGAAACTTAGTAAATTACAGAAACAATGATATAACATCAATTAAGTAATTCGGAAATAACAATGAATTATCTAAAATATGTAAAATTTGCAGCCTTAATAAAAAGCTTCAATTTTTATTGTCATTACAGAATATACAGAGTCTAAAGCTTTAAAATTTTTCCTCATCATTTTCTTTAAAGAGATTTAAATAAAAAAGGCAAAAAAAAATGAATAAAATAAATATGAAGAAAAAGTCACTCGAAGTAGAAATGAAATTGATTTAGACATATTACCTAAATTTGAATACTTTGTTAGTCTTTGCAACTATTTGAGTTTAAGCTGTATTATAACAAGTAATTTGACACAAACTCGTTAAATAATAATAACAAGTCCTTTAAGATTAGAGTTATACTAGATTTATTTGCCGATCAGAATCAGAACTAGCTATAGAACATTTGTTTTTAAATTTGAAAAAAAAATATTGATGATAGAATTTTTTTTTCGATATAAATATCACTATAAATAAAAAAAAAAGAAAAAATTAAATAATTATACTCACATGTTTTCTGTTGAAATATTTCAGTTCATTATTAATTCAGTACTTTTACTGTAGATTTATATTTCTTATGGTTGAAAGAAAAGTCATGTATTTACTCTTTCAATAAAAAAATAAATTGTCAAATGATGTGTTGAAAACAATGGGTTCTAATACAAAAATATCATTTTTAATTACTTATATAATTAGATTTTTTAAGTAATAAAATATATTTGTATTAAGATACTGTGCTACTGCGCTACTACGCTACTGTGATATTGTGATACTGACATACTGTGATACTGTGATACTGTGAGTATCGGAACACAGGCCCGGCGTTAGGCCGATTTGACCGTTGGCTCCGAATTTGGCCCCGAGCCTGGCAAGGGCCATGCAGTTTATGTTTATATTGTGTAGAATTAGTTGTTATTGTAAAAAATAAATAGTAGAGGGGTCTCGCAAGAATCAGTTAAATCGGGCCCCGCGAACCATAAAGCCGGCCCTGTGTGATCCAATATGTAAATATTTGATTCAAAATTAGATTTAAAAGCAATTCACTCAGAGATTCCATAAGCTTAATTATTATTATTCCTTTTTAAAAATTCAAAAATGATATAAAAGAAGATAATTTTTAAAACTTAAAACTCTAAAATAAGAAATTTGCAGACTTTCTATATGAACTACGTGCACGTTAATTATTTTCATCTATCACTTTGAACAAAAGTGGGACGGATGGCCGAGTGGTGTAGATACTCGACTGTTGACCTGAGAGTCCTGGGTTCGATCCTCGGTGAGGCCCATGGAATTTTTCCAGGTGAAATTCGGTAAAATTCGGTAAGTAGGGGAAGTAAAGGCGGCTGGGAGTTGTGCTAACCACATAATCCCTTCATATGCCGAGGTTATAGAGACAGATGAATTCTACACTTCATCTGTCCCGATGGATCTTTAGGGCTAAAGGAACTTTACTTTTGAATAAAATTATCAAAAGCTTGTATCAAGAGAATTACTCACGCTTAACAAGAACAGTAACATTTGATTCGACGATTTTTACTCCATGTGAAGCACGGCATTCATATATACCGGCATCATTTTGGCTGACATTGGGTTTAGCCCACACCAGTTTGAGACCACGTGATGTCTCCAGCAACCGCTTCATTCCAGATTGCGTCCGAGAAATCTTTAAATCCGAAATAAGGTTAGCTCTGCATGTAACCTGTAAATCTGAATGCTCATCTACTGTTAAACTGTTGTTGAATCCATTAACCTCTGTTAATGCTTGATATAACTCTGTAACAAGTTGCAATTTCAGATTTTTTTTTTTCGAGTGAGTTAGTATAGTATGCTAATATTTTTTTTTGTAACTGTAAATTATGTAAATACAATTAAAATTAACAAAACCATACTCACTATAGAAACATTTATAACTTATTAGAAATAAATTGTTTTATCAGTAATAGTTTTTGTTTTATCATTGTTAAAGTCAAAATAATGATTTTTTTAATAAAGATATAATTGTGATTTTTTTTGTTAGCCTTTTATCTCGGTACTAATTTTAGCAAAAAGCCAAAAGTGACTATAGGACGCATTCTGTTTCCATTGGTGTAAATATATATATATATATATATATCTATACCATTATTGATAAATAACCCTAACCTTAAATATCATAGTAGCTGTTACCCTCTCTTTCTTCTTCTTCTCTCTCTCTCTCTCTCTGTCTCTTTCTTTCTCTCTGTCTCTCTGTCTCTGTCTCTGTCTCTGTCTCTCTCTCTCTCTCTCTCTCTCTCTCTCTCTCTCTCTCGCTGAACTCAGTTTATCAGCGGGCTGAGATTTAGTCTTTTAGAGCCTGTGAAATCAAAGTCGCTGTACAAAGGAACTGCCATAAAGGCCCAAGGGCAAGCAAGCAATCCATCTGGTCAACTCTGTGGTCTACCAGCCCGGGGCACTCAAATAGCACATGTTCCATAGTTTCTACAAAGCATAGAAAATCGACAATGAGATTCAGCCTCTTAAATTACCCACCGATAGGACATTTGAGCACCGATAGGATTATTACGCACCGATGAGGCGATTATGCTCCGATAGGACGATTACGCACCGATAAGACGATTACGCACCGATAGGACTATTACGCACCGATAGGACAATTACGCACCGAAAGGACGATTACGCACCGATAGGACAACGCCCAGTGAGAAACTCTCCTAAGCCCCCACCACGGGACGGCCATCGACGGCCACATTTATTGAGTTCGACCATTTCCACCAGTCACCCCACTGTCCAAACTCGAGAACCACTGATTGTGTTTAAGTCGCAGTCTAGAAACATCCCATAAACACTCACCTGTAACTGTAATAGTAAACGTCCTTGATAAAAGGTAATTAAATCTGTTGCTTTTCGCCATGCAAAGAAACTCTACATTAAAACACAAAAAAAAAGAAAAAGTTAAAAAAAAAAAAAAATAAACCGTTGAAAAGTGAACCGATAAAAATCTACTTATTGAAATCTGTCATGAAGTATATTTCAGCTAGATTCGAAATACATAAATCTTAATAAGTACTTTATTGTAAATATACAAGTTTGCCTTAGATTACAATGTACTTATAAACTCACATGTAATTCGCAGCAGCGAATCAGTTAATTAATAGCTGTAATGGGGTGCTCACCTGTTAATTAATAGCTGTAATGGGATGCTTACCTGCTCTATATTTATAAACTAATATATATGTAGACTGATGCTTACATGCTATTTATTTACGAACCACGATATGCAGGTTGATGCTTACCTGCTCTATATTTATTTATAATTTTGATATGCTTACCTGTACTATATTTGTCAGCTGTGGTAATTAGATGAGATGTATTAGCTAATATCAAGCCGCTGCTTGAATTGTACCATAAATAGCTGGCCGTTAAAGATCCGAACCCTGTCATGATACATTGGCAGTTCACTACGCTACCTTCTTCTACCACACTTAGGCAACTATGAAATATAACAGACGGACTCTCTGAAATATAAAGTAGCAATTTCAACTTGTTTTTATGAAATATAAAGAAGCAATTTCAACTTGTTTTTTATGAAATATAAAGTAGCAATTTCAATTTATTTTTATGCAATATAAAGTAGCAATTTCAACTTGTTTTTATGCAATACAAAGTAGCAATTTCAACTTGTGTTTTATGAGATATAAAGTAGCTATTTCAATTTGTTTTTTATGAAATATAAAGTAGCAATTTCCACTTGTTTTTATGCAATATAAAGTAGCAATTTCAACTTGTTTTTATGAAATATAAAGTAGCAATTTCAACTTGTTTTTATGAAACGAAATTTTGAAAAGTGCATAAATGTGTAATCGAGTATAAGTTATTGCAGATCATATCTCGCGAAAAGGCGTATCTAACAGGCTGCATAGGGTTCCAAGCTGATAAGATTCGGCAAGTTTTGATGTATCTTTACCTAGGAGCCTCAACCTAAACTTGTAAAAAAAAGTCGCTGGTTATGGATTACGTTATTGCAAGTCGTCTGCTCCTTTTACAATTTTTTTTCATACAGATACTGGTAGACGATGAGCCTCATATGTTATTATCGTTTTTAAATAAATGTATTAGGTATTTAAGTATAATCAAATGCACGGTTCCTTAGTAGTCAAAATATAAGCTATTACTAAGCAACAAAAGTATATTTATAACACATTATTGATTGTCATCAAATTATTGGCGTCTTTACTTTCAAAGTATTTCAATCATTTTGTATGTCAGTAAATGAAACATTTAAATTAGTTAAATTGAATTTAACATATTTGTAAATAAATTGAAATTCGACTGAAAATTAAGGGCGGCCTTAGCAATTCGCAGATTCTAGATGGGTCTTAATGTTGGTGACATATTCGGGCCTTGGGACAAGCATTTAGTTTTGTAAAAGCTTTTGGGCCCACCCAGGCCCGTAGCGTGTGGGGGGGCAGGAGGGCCGGGCTTATCTGGCCTCCCTGCTTATTTGTTCTAGTTAGTACAATGTATTACCGCCCCCCCCCCCCCCGCTATTGCCTGGCCTTTGCTGAAGAATGCCTGCCCCCCTTCCTGTAGAATTTTTACGCTACGGGGCTGGGCCCACCCAGGAGCGAGTCTTTAGGCAATGTTTCCAGTTGCCGCTCTCCATGGCTGCTACTGCTCAAAACACTTGTTAAATAATATTCTGAAAGTCAATTTTAATTCAACTAATATTGGAAGTAAAAGTGTGTTTAAAACTGAAATTCACTGTACAAATGCTTTTCAAAAATCTATTTATAGCCCTTAGGTAAAGCGTGTGACTAATTAAAGCCCAAGAGAATCAGCGATCCAAGGGCGGTAAATCATGATACTATTTCAGACAGAAGCAAAGTAATGCCGTTGATATGAATGTGTTTCTCCGTTTAGGTATTAATATACCTGGGTCTTTGTTTTGAATGACTTGGTTTACCTCCATTTAACTCAACTCACAATAACTTTTTCATTACTGATTATTTCCTCTAAAAACAACATCAGACACACAATATATGTATACATAATGCTACAAAATGGTTACTTTGACAATTTATATGAAATGAGAAGTTAAAAAAAAATTGGTTATAATCTACAGTCAACACCGCTAACTTTTATCCAACCATTCAAACTGTTTCAATAGATTGTACGTTACATAACGAAAGTGGATCTTACTGTAAACTATGACGAGTGATTTGTGTACACCGTAGTTCAAGTCTTTGTCTTGTTCGGAAATATTAGGATACATTGTGACAGTTATGTTGTAAGTTCCCATAGAACTGACTTGAAGCTGTTCAAACAGCCTACAGTTTGCACTGTAATACTCCACACTACCGGCTGTCAGTGTATTAGTACTGTATGTACTGTGACGTACCACAGAAGAGCTCTGAAACATATATTTTTTTATAAACTTAACAGCTGTATCATAACTTGAAAGTCAATCGTATATATTAAAACGTTAAATTCTTTATGTTACAACTACTTTTAGAGATTTATATAGATGAGTGCCGTGTAAAAATAAAGAAAACCGTATTAAATAAATAAACACACTATATAAACACACAATATGGCAGTTAGGTTAGTTTTTTAGGCTGGTCAAATGTTAGGTTATAATTCAACTTCACTTTAACATTTATATGCAATAACAAACTCTGTCCAGCTCGCATAAATGAATTGAATGAAATTCATGTATTCAAAGACTTGAGATTTTCTAAAACTATCAATATGTCTACATTATCTAACTACTATGATTGTCAACACTGCACTTATCTATATCTAACTTCAAAACCTAAACTGCTCTCTATTCTAATACTGATGATGACAATACACATGTATCCAGGTCATCCTAATTATTTCATCTCACAGGAAGACTAATCAGAACACTGCAGGCTTACGTATTAACTAGGATTATTCTATTTATATGATTCATTGGGTTCTTCGAATGAGAGAAATACGAAAATAAAAAATTCTCACCAATATGTGTGTGACAGTAAATTATATGCGCTACATTGGCATTAACAGGGTAACAAGTGTTAAGGGACAAGAAGTGAGTGTTGCAGAATATGGTCAGATTTATAAGAAAATGCTATATAATGGTACTGTGCTTATTAAATATAGTTGGCATATTCATTGATAATAAAACGACTACAATTTTAAACATATATAACTTTCACTTATACATTTACCGTATATGCTGATAGTCTAGTAATTTATGCAAATATTTAAATCTATGATCGTCTGTGCTTTGTATATAGCATAAAAACATGAATACATTTTTCTCTAAGAGTCATGACCGGCAACACTCACGCCTCGTCCCAGCAAGTGTTATATTGGTTTTAAAAACGCTACGTAATTTCTCACCTTTGAACTTATATAAAAAATGCATTTTGCCTTCGGATAAACTTTGTTTGTTGAGCACGATATGAGAATATCTTCTGTAGACAAGGATGAGCACTGCATGTCATTGGGTCTCACTATAACAAAATATATTTATCTGTGTAAACACAAATTGAAACTTTTTTTTTAAAAAGCAAATTGCAGGCTTGCCAGTTGTAAGGAAAAATCAATCAATTATACCAAAACATGTATTTATAGAAATTGAGATTTCTAAAAATATGTGTTAGAGCTATTGACCGTTTAATCGCGTGTGTTCAACTCAATTTAAAATTAGTGACATGAATTAGAATTATCTAAATTACAAATATATTGGGGGAAATTGCATTGACAAATAATGACATGATCATGTAATGAGATACAATTACATGATCATATAATTAGATAAAATGGCATAATCATATAATGAGATAAAATGACATGATCATATAATGAGATAAATGACATGATCATATAATTAGATAAATGACATGATCATATAATTAGATAAATGACATGATCATATAATTAGATAAATGACATGATCATATAATTAGATAAATGACATGATCATATAATTAGATAAATGACATGATCATATAATTAGATAAAATGACATGATCATATAATTAGATAAAATGGCATGATCATATAATTAGATAAAATGACAAGATCATATAATTAGATACAATGACATTGATCATATAATTAGATAAAATGACAAGATCATATAATTAGATACAATGACATTGATCATATAATGAGATGTGATAGCGGCCGAGTAGCGAATTCAGTAGTGAACTCGACTCTCATGCAAAGGGTACAGGGAAGTTTGAAAGCACATCTGTTGATGTGTCCATTCGTTTCCACCAAACGACAAAATCGGTTAAAAGAATTTTAAAAATAAAAAAATGTAACAATAATTTTTCTTTTAAAACTTACCGAAATACGGGAAGCGACAGATTTCTTGTTCTCTAGAAACATCCTTAATAAAATCGATGGCCCAGACGCCGTTAGAATTAAACTCTGAAGTTCTAACTGAATTTCCAAACGAGGCTGTTAGTATGTATGCTCCGTTCTCTTCGTTATTTAAACTTACGTTAGCAGACGTAGAGTACGTCACGCAGGTCATTGTTTTGATGACGCAGCTACAAGCCTCCACATCGTCTTTGAACACCATGACACGGGACTGTTTGAAACTAGACGTCGGACGCAATATTAGAACCGCTGTGGCTCCTTCCTCGACCGGATCGCAGACTGACAGCTGTGTTTGTGAGACTGTACACACACACACAGAGTATTAAATGCTGACCATAGTGTATATCTATAGATCTATTTAAAAATATATCTAACGTCTATCTGTTAATGTAGCCTATTTCTATCATCCGTCTCTGGATATACCGTTTTCACTACCCAATTTTTTAAAAATTTAAATGACTTTATTTAGCCATTTTTTAAAATGATTTTTATAATTACTTTATATAAGTGTTTTATATAAGTACTAAGTGTAGTCGGCACTTTACCGATATAAGTAGCCACATTTAAAAAAAAAATTTGGTCTCTGCGTTAAATCGAAAGTAAAGAATTAATACAACAGTATACCAGTTTAAAATACAATTATGACAAATCGGATCGGCCCGAAACCAAAAATTAACATAGCCAACTGATCAAGCCTAAGGGGATATAACTCCATGCAAAGGTTTTGCAGGGTACATCTAGTTTAACATAATACACATTAATATATATTTACTGAATTAAGAACAAATATTAACCATATATATCTTTCGCGATGAATAATGTTCTCACCAGTTTTAATCCCATTGATGAGGAATGACCAATAGCATATTTACAATTATAATATCGGCTTTTACGGAGTATAAGTTTGTCCCAATTATTTTTTACCACGCTCCTATATTATATACGCGGTGGCAGTGTGGTAGAACGTTCGACTGCTATCTGAAAGGTCTCGGGTCAAATTGATGTCCCTATGTCCACCCAGCTTACGCGACATTTGTTCAGGAAAGTAAAGGAATGTATAGGTAGCTTGACATTGTACTAGGCACACAATCCCATAGAATAGCGATGGCTACAGAAAGAAAGGAACTTTACTATAATGGAAACTCTTTTGTTTATAAATAGCTTAGCAAAGTATGTTATTACAATATGGTTGTCGCTCAGGTGAATGAAGTCATGCACTTGCTACTTAAATAGCAATTCAATACTGCATTAAACCATAACACAAGTCCGATGTTGAATCGAAACATACCGTTCCTTTAATCATCAACACAAACCAAGTTCATTTAATTACAAAACTACTTCTCGTAATATAAGAACACGAAAACTGGACCTCTTCATATTGGGTTTAACAGTAAACTCTCTAATATAAATATGCAACCTCTCTGTCTAAAGGTTCTACCACGGATGGTCGTGCGGTAAAGCGCTCGACTGTCGACCTGAAGGTACCTGGTTCGATCTCCGGTGAGGACCAAGGAAAATTTTCAGGTCTTGGCTAAAGTTCCCGATATATCTCCCGTGGTGCCTCCATGGCCGTTGCTCTATCGGCTGTGGTGAGGATGAGAGAAGGGCACCATAAAAACCTCCCCATTATTGTTTTAAGAATCTCTAAGAGATTTCATCTCATTCCTACAGGGGACATAACTCACACACTACAACGTCCTCGGTATCCATTTTTACTCGTTCACTACGCACACACACACGCACTTGTAACCACATTATGTCACCAGTTAACCCCTGATTTTCTCCCCTGACAATTCTTATTATGATCTTTAAATCATACCTCCATATTAAACACATGAAATATGTACTTAAATTAAACTTTAATGCAAACAAAAAAGCTGTGTTTACTCTAAATGAAAGATTAAAGTACATAAATGCACACATATTGTTGTAACTTACCGCGCACAAGAAAAGATGTTAAAACAGAAATAAAAATACAGCCATATAAAGTAACGCTACACATTTTTCAAATAATTTCCACACAGGCTGTTAATTTGATTATAAACATTCAGCTTTGAAAACACGCTGATATTTGTATTTCAAAGTAATATCTTTCATTAATCGCTAAATATTTGCCTGCAAGCCCAGCTGAAAAAGTTTCGATGCAGCTGAACTTTTTAATTTAAAAAAAAAAAAAACATTACCCCAAAAAAAATATTTCTAGAAAATAAATAGCGAGACTAGTTTAAGTTAGTTGTTCATCTCCCCTTGTTCAGAATCTTATTTTTAACATAACTAAACCGTCAACAAAAATGTAACATTTACTTGTATTAGTAATAATACTTAAGGGAATTTTCTTTTCAAGTGGGTATGTCTTGAGTAATAAATATATTTCTTAACAAAAATGTGTACTTGAACTCGCAAACACAGGCAGGCAAAATATACTACGATTTCATTGGTTAAAAAAAATTGATACAATTTTAAACGATTTTATTTCAATAATTTCTTTTAATTTTTTTTTTGTTTTACATTTTATCGATGTTTTACGTGTTTAAAATATGCTGGTCTATATAAGTGCATATATATATATATATATATATATATATATATATACATATTTATATAAAGTAAAGTGTTTAAGTGCCACTTATGTTTTATTTGATTTACTTTGTGTGCCTAGGATTCTGTCACTTATTACAGTTGAAGCCACTCATACTAATATATAATATAATGGAACAAAATAAAGTTGATTTTTTATCGTGAGCATTTTAGTTTTCTGGTTCATTGGGATTTAAAACATGTATATACCAAACTTCACACCATTTGAGCTGCAATGAATACTGCCTCAGTGCACTTGTTATCTCGTGTTTTATGGTATTCGGCAATTGCATTAAATGAAAATCTTGTAAGGTTTAAAATGCTGTTTTTAGATACAAAGAACAATTATATTACACAGTAGGAATTAAACAGTAAAATAATACTAGTTACATGACACAATAACCTGACTGTATTGCAGATTAGTTCAAAGTACGCCATTCAACAATTTGGAGCAAGTACTGCTTTTCCTCATCTGATTTGGTGAGAGATGAGTAGAATGATGACGCCAGTGCAATTCCCCGCTCGGGACAGTCATTATTGACAACTTTCAAGGAAGAGACCACTGATGTTGCCTGCTGAAAGGATGGAGTTTATCGCCAGGTGGAAGCATCAGTCATGAGAAAATTTGTGGGAAGCAGAAGAGCATTAAAGAAGAGCAGCGATGACGAGGTAACAGAATCCTTTAATGTCACATTATGAAGTTCTGAAGGATCATTTGTGCTGCGGGTACACCTTTATTCTTTCTGATCATCAAAAGATTTCTCCTCAAGCAAGCAGCAAAGCTGTTTTTTCTCATCGACTGAGACACGTTGAGAAAAGAGAAACAGAGGAATTAGTTCTGCACTAAGGTACCAGAGATAACGCCTATCAATTTCAATGCAGTCTGAGAAAAAAAGGGAGAAACATGCTTATAATTAAAAAGAAGCTTGACGAAATCCAGATCATTAAGAGCTGCGTCTGCTGGAATGGAACACTGAACTCAAGCTTTAATGTAAACCCAGGATTCAAAGTTACTAAATTCTGCAAATGATCTGTCTTCATGCTCAGCTTTGAATTTATGACGGAAGAGATAAATCTTCATGATAAATATTATCTTAGACATCACCTTGCATTGTGATAAGCACCTGGAACACAAAAACGCATCCCAAGTGTCGGGGGGGGGATTCCTCCCAGGAAGATAAGATTCAGAAGTTCTTTGTAATCTTCACGTGGCAAATACCTTGAGTTGTCTTTCATTTGGAGGATATTTGAGCAAAATGTGATGACTTCTTCTTTTAATGGCTTGAGATTTTGCTCCGGTCGAACATCGTGGCATATACTAAATTCTGCCTGTCTTATTTTTGGTCAAAACGTCTTAAAGCGCATGAATAGCAGCACATCCGGTCCAGTAGTACTACCCCAAATGTCTTATTGAAGACGGCTGTGTTTGTAAACATACCATTGGCCAGTAGGCTCAGTTACGGGAAGTACCTAGCTCAACAAACATTGGCATGTCCACTGGACAGTATGCAGGCAAAGAAATAGGTCATGAAAAATTGTATCAACTAACTGCCAGACAGCTGTGTTTGTAAACATATCATTGGCCAGTAGGCTCAATTAGTGGAAGTACCTAGCTCAATAAACAGGAGTTGTGTCAACTTCTATGCCAGTTAAATGAACAACACTTTTCGACCTAGTAGTCATAACTAAATGAATGATATTTATATAGCTGCAACATTTGATCTTATAACACTTGATTTGTATAACTAAATTGAAATGCACTTGTGAAGCTGGCCATTGTATGAAAATCAAAATTTTTAGAGATTTCTAGAGTTTCCTGGAACTTTCTCAAGTTTTCCACTTTTTTCTAGAAGCTTCTAGAACATTCTAGAGATTTCATAGAACCTTCCTAAACCTTCTCGATTTGTATAGATTTTTCTAAAACTTTCCCGAACCTTCTAGCATTTTCTGTGTGCTTTATATATATATATACTCACATTCAAAATTCGTTCAAAATGATTTAAAATTTCATTGTCGATGAGGCAGTACTAAATAAAGTCATATATTCATGAAATTTTGTCTGTTCTGTTTTGAAGTCAAAGGGAACACAAAAAACCAAAAGCTCCAAAAAATTTGACAAAAAGTTATTTTGGGCCACCCTAATATACCTATATATATCTCTATATATAAATAAATACATATATATATATATATATATATATATATATATATATATATATATATATTGTTGTAACAATCTTCCTACTGACCCACGACTCTGCACCATTTTAGCACCTGGACAGGTGTGTACAAAGGAGATGGGTGGGGGGGTGAAACAGGTGCCGTTCCCCTTCTCAACTGGCAGTAGCATCAGGACGATTCATCGAGAGACCAGTCACGTTACCTGGTTTTGGGGGGGGGGGCGGGAATCTACTTCGGACTCTTTGATATAAGTTAGTGACCAGGGTGAAAGTGGACAGTAGTTAGGCAGTTATTTATAGAACAGCGACTTCGTTATCCGAGACCTAACACGTTCAAATCGCCTGTAGTGATTTTTTTTTCAGCTGGATTTATTAGTTTTAGCTTTGTTGGAGATTAAATGTTAAGTGGATTTTTACTAATGAATGAAAAGTATTAGTGTAGTTATTGAGCCCACGTGTCTTGAGTTTTCTATATATAAATTTACAACAATATGAATACAGCCATTCTGTCACTTATTAAAGTTGTAGCCGGTCGTACTTATCTATATTTATGAAAGCAGCCGTTTTATCACTTATTAGATTTTTAGCCGGTCGTAATCATAGATATTTATGAATGCAGTCATTTTATCACTTATTAGATTTGTAGCCGGTCGTACTAATAGATATTTATGAATGCAGTCATTCTATCACTTATTAGATTTGTAGCCACTCGTAGTTACATAGATATTTATTAATGCAGTAATTCTATCAATTATTACATTTGTAGCCGCTCGTACTAAAAGATATTTATGAATGCAGTCATTATATCACTTATTAGAGTTGTAGCCGGTCGTACTCATATATATTTATTAATGCAGTCATTTTATCACTTATTAGATTTGTAGCCGGTCGTACTTACATAGATATTTATGAATGCAGCAGCTATTCTATCTCTTATTAGAGTTGTAGCCGGTCGTACTTACATATATATATATCTGAATACAGACGCAATCACACGTCATACAACAGTATTTATAACAAAGGCATTTGTGTTGTCGTAAATATGGCAATGTTTATAACAAAAATAGAAACAAAGTACATACGATCAAATACAGTTCAGCATCAATTTTACCAAGTCCAATAATAACTTCACTATAGTCTACTCGTGACCATTCTATGCTCTATCTAAAAATCTAGTGTATCCAGTCTCACTCTACGTCGGCAGTATTGGACTTCATCATACTCCCACATCTACGTCTCAACTTACTCTCTTCTCTACGTTCTCTGAACTCACTGTTTCTTAAACTGTTCCGTAAGGCTTAGAGCTACGACTCGTTTGATTGGCTGGTTAAAATGCCCATTAGCTACTTCCTTTAAGTTCAGCGACTTACTGAGACGTATCTCTTTGTTTCAAGGAATGTCTGTTGCAGTCTTTCTTTTAGATTCATTATATAGATCCCCCAATCATTGCCACAACAATTGATGCATTTTAAATTACCACACTTCCCCTTTCTTTATTCACTAGAGATTGTAACCTTCTGATATTATTTTAATCTTTACAAGCACTCACACACACACAAACACACGCATACACAGGTATATACAGACTCACACACATAAGTCTAAGATAAACTATTTGCTTTTGTATAAAAAGTAACAATATACACATCAAATTGTACAATAAAAAATTACATTTTTAACACTAACGTTTATGGGCAAAATTAAAGCTAACAAAAGACATAAATTTTACTCGAAAAAGCTGAAGTAAAATAGAAAAAGACGACTGTTAAACAAGTCTTTTAAACCTTTGTTTTTAGTGACCGATTAACAGTAGTACAGTACAGTGCATTACAATAGTACAGTGCAGTACAATAGTTCAGTATTATATTACAGCGATAAAACGTTCGTCATGAAAATGAAGAAATAAAGTTTGAACGGTTAAATCTTAAAATTAAATACACAAATCTGATAAGAAAATGTAATTAAAATGAAACGGAATATAATTTGTAAATATATATGGTGGGCCAAAAAAAAGTGAGAACATCATACAACATATGAATTATTTTGAAAAATAATTTAATTAATTGTATTGTTTCATGTAATTTTGTTTGCAAAGTATTTAGCCAATCAGAAATCATGTTCAATGTGTCCTCCCTGCTTATCAACAATTTTTTACTAAGCGTATAGCAAAACAAACTTTGATATAATTATATTAACGTCTATGCAACATTCTCAATTTGTTTGGCCCACTCTGTATATATATACTTCAACTTACAAACTTTCTCTCATATATATATATATATATATATATATATATATATATAAATAAATATATATATATATATATATATATATATATAATGCCAAAAATGCCGCATGTTTCTGCAAAATTTACGTTAGAAAAAAAATAAAAATCCCTGTTATTAAATGCTGCTTTAATTTGTTTATAAAATACCAATAATGCCATGTTACTATGCTTTACATTGACTAAGTGTTACTGTAAAAATAAAATTAGCGAATTTTCAATATACATATAAAAACGTACACTTGTGTTGCGAATGTATCGGCAAGTGACCATGGCAGTTTGTGTTTTTAAATCTCACAAATAATTAAACTATTTAAATTAATTTATCCTATCGGTAGTGAAAAGGAAAAAAAATATTCGTTTTATAACGTCAAATAAATAGACCCATATAATAACATTGATGTTATCAGGATGACATCAAAGTTTAACTATGGTGTATCAATCTGTAAAGGTTATATAGGCTAGGGCTGCTATTGAAATGTTTAGGTACATCTTTGCTATAGTATTAGCCTTGGAGTTTCTGTAGTAAAGTTGTAAAGCTCCATGAGTCGTAAAGGGTTTTGGGGCAGATGACGTATATAATTCATCTGTTTCTATAACCTCAGCATATTTAGGGATTGTGTGGTTAGCACAACGCCCAGCCGCCTATACTTAATATTAAGTTAGGTACCATATACAAAGCTGGGTGGTGGACTTGTAGGTTGCGACACCAAATTTCAACTGGAAAATTTTAAATAGTTCTCACCGAGTATCGAACCCATGACTCTCAGGTCGACAATCGAGTATCGACATAACTCGACTCCCACTTTGAGTTCTATGTAACAATAATTTTTTTTTTCAATCATCAATTCTTTTTTCTTAATATCGTTGTCTTATATTACATTACAAAGCCAAACGAAACAAAAAATTATTGTATACCTCAGCAGTCGTTGGGAATCGATTTAGCTAGAAAAACTATTGATAAATTGTAACCTTCATTTCGACTTGGCAAACACATCTTTTAGGGTTATAACTATCAATCAGTACTTTACAATAATATCATTTCTAATCTTCTTTCCCCGAAGTTTTTGTATTATTTTTTTGTTCAAACCTATATGCTGTACCTTACACCTTTCCTTTTTATTCCTTTTTCTTATTTCTTCAACCACACTTAAAAGTTCAGCAATTTGTTCTTCCTTTACACCTTCGTCGTTTGATTTGTTATCGAAATAAACAATCCTATGTCTGCATAGTTCTGCTAGTGTCGCAAAGTATCCAGTGTGTTTTGAAACCCATTCCTCAATAGAGTTGCACCCAGTTTCATCTTTGTCAAACATATCTTTGTACGTTATGACAATTATACAGTACTTTGCAATACAATTCTTTCCGAGCTTCTGTTTCAACATCTGTATGTATTCTTGATGAATAACCACACTGCCGAAACGCATAACTAAGAGAATAGCATCAAAGCCCATGGGTTTTATTTCGAAGGCCTTGTCCATATATTCAGTAACAATTTCGAGGCAAGACAATTGATTCTCATCACTAAAGTTTGAATGAAACCCAGGTCCGTCAATCACACAATATGTACTTCCAGAATGCTTAGTATAGTCTGCTTGTATTCCTTTTGTGATTGATTCTGAATAAATTTGACTCTCAAATATTTTTTTGCCCAATATGCTATTTCCAGTTGCACTTTTTCCTTCCTTACTGTTTCCAATCATGAGGAGATTTATTGAGTCACCTGTTACAAAACAAAACAGAGATTTGTTTTTTTTAAACTAACCTTTTTCTGATATATATATATATATATATATATATATATATATATATATATATATATATATTATTAAATTGTGCAATGCACGCGTGTGTGCCGGTGCTTTGACCTACCAGAACGCGATAATCGCAAGCTAGCATAGATCTCGACTTGAAACACGGTGTCATTTATGCAAGGGAAGTAGCCCATTTATTAGTGCATTGCGTTATATTTAAACACGATTACATCCTTTATCTAGTTATAAAAAATGTTTTTGACTCATGCTTGTCAAATATAAATATAAAAAGTGATTGCAAAATTAACTCTTGAATCATGCATTGTAATGGAGGAAGAACATGTATTTACAATTTCAAGAACATCTAGCACTAGGCAAAAAAAAAAAGCAGGCTGTAAAAATATTTAAATCATCCCAACAAAAATACTCCAACCAGAGCAAGTAATAGGTCACTGAGCTTGACCCATGACCCATATGACCCATCAAGTTGTTGACACAGACCCATCATGACTAGGGGTATGCCGGAACCGTTTTTTCCAACCGGATCCGGATCCGGATTTTCTTAAGCGAAATCCGCCGGATCCGTTACCGGATCCGGATTATTATTCCGGATTTTGGTACTTTGCAGATACCGGTAAATCTGAGGGGTTGGATGCCTTCTAAACAGAAATGGCTAAATGACATTGGCTGATTGGAAGTTGGAAGTGAAGAACTTTGAAATAAATTAAAAAATAGAAATTATTCAGAAATCACTGAAATTAGAATATAACGCAGATTGATAATAAGTTATTATCGATATGTAACTAAACTCGCTGTTAAGTTCTAACTCGCTGCAAGGTCAAAGGAAAAGTCTTTACTATTAGTCTATTACTTTCATTACTTTGGAACTTGCCACTTGGCAGTGTAATTTTTAACTATTGTAGTGCACTAATTGTTTTGAATCTGAGGAGAATGTCAGACGCATCATCTGAGTTCATCTCGTCTAGTCATTGGCTCATTAGATGATGGATGCTTATTGCTTATTGTTATTGTTCAAATGTTCATAGTTTATGTATTGAAATGGATAATTAATTGGAAAAAAAATAACAAGATTGAATTGAATTGAGATTTGAGAACAATAATTCTGTATTTCTGTACTTTACAAATTTGAAAATTGAAATACACATTTTAATGAATTCAATTGGCATTTGACAAAGCCATTATTTAAGCCTAAAGAAGTAAGAATAAGCTGTTGATAACTAATGACTAATAGTTTGTTAACAGTGTTAAGTTACTCCAAGTCCACAGCCAAATAATGTACACATCCCAGTGATGCCACACAATCACAGCTGAGTGTCGCGGGCCGCGGCTACGTCATACCGTCGTTTAAACCAAAGAGCACAGATCATAGCGCAAGCGAGAATCGCCGTAGATGGCTTGGTGAGATAGAGATCACCAAAGACCTTTAAATTTATACTAGACCGCTAACGTAATGTTAATTTTTACTCAAAAATGATAAGCATTTTTAACAATTGAGTGAACGATAAATATAAATCAAAATATGAATTAAAATTACGGTAAATTTTTTCAAAGCATATTTGACTTTTAATTCCTTGTTTAAATAGAATTATAATAACCTTTATTATAAAATAAAATTGAAAAATAAAAAACATTGGGAAGGAATTGCTTTTAATGGAAGACGTTACGTTAGGGTTAGGGTTAGATTACCAACTCAGTGACTTGTTATATTAATTAGTGTTAGAGAATTAGTGTTTCTTCACGGAAATTTCAGAATGGAAAAATATTCTATTTTTCATTTTACAATATTTAATATTCATATTTGAACTATTTTTTTCAACAGGAAATCTCGTGGGTGATGTATTATAATTTAATAACAAAGATATATCTAAATAACTTAAATGTTGAATTTATCAAAAACCATTCATTTCTATTTATTTTTTTATGAAGGTGGCGGGCTGGCGGCCAGGCGCTTGGGCTGCATAGTTGCTTATTATTTCTGTTACAACGTCATTGGTGATTGCGATTAAGATGACGTCACGAATAATAATTACTCATCCCCGCACTATCATGTATGGGATTGGGCCGATTGGCCACTATTAGCGGTGCTGACTGTAGCCTTTGGTATGTTCAAAACATTAAACAAGCTCAACGCTCGAAACAATCGATTAATGTACCGTGATCGTGTGGAATTCGGGAAAGAGAATTACTCTTACTTCAGATTATGATCCGGTGAGTCACAAAATCTGGCAAATTCCAAAACAGGTATATTCCGGTTTCCGGAATCCGGTTATTCCGGATACATGTAAATCTGGCGGAACCTGATTTCACCGGATTGTGCAAAGTCCGGTGGAACCGGATTCCGGCACACCCCTAATCATGACCCACGACCCATGACCCATTGAATGTTGTTATTTTCAAGATGGAAGTCATTTTGAAATTTTAAAAATCGCGCGACGACAGGTTTTTTTTTAGGGTCGGGCGGAGACTAAGGATGGGTCGTGAGTCAGGGAACATTGACCCATGACCCATGTGACCCATCCAATTTTGCGACCCATTTGACCCATGGACCCATTACTTGCTCTAACTCCAACAGAAGTTTCGAGTTAAGAAAGCGGTTAAGAAAAAGTATCTGAAATATTTTGTGTTATTAATATCATTGTTTTATTTTCATTAGCAACATATTATCAAGAAATATTAAAATATTATGACCCATTTCATTACACATTACAAGACAAACACACACATATATATATATATATATATATATATATATATATATATATATATATATATATATATATATATATATATATATAGGCCTACTGATCTAGCTATTTAAAAAAAAACAAGCAATTAAGCCTGTTCCATTCTGGACACAGGACGTGTTAGCGCATTTTCGTGTTATGTATCAGTACGTTTGTTAGCTTTCAGTAAATATTTGTAAATTTTAGAAATGTTTATAAGTTCAATTGTGTAATGCATATATCTGTAAAAAAAAATTATAAAGACGTTTCTTTATATTTGAAAAAAAATTATTGTCTCTTAAATCTAACTACAAGTGGTTTGTGGTTACTGAAATAGGACTCATAATTGAAAACATTCTAAATTATAGTCCATTAATCGTCCGAAAACTCCGTCAATTGTTGCATAGCTCTGATACTTTCAATTAAACTCAGAACACAAGCTTACTTTTTCATTTGATGAGTTTCTTAATAAATGTTGGTGAAACTACGTGCTGCAGTATTTCGCACCAAATGAATGGGTTATTGAACGTACAAGGTGTATATATAACATATAAGCCCCTTAGGAGCCTTGAAGCCCGGCCCTCAGAGGTCCTATCGCAAAATGAACTTTTGATGTACACATGGCAGGCCAAGACCTACAAAATGATATATACATCATGGGTCTAGGACTTATAGTTGCTGAGATATAGCGCTCCTTTATTAATATAGCTTATATAGTAAAAAAACGGTACTAAGGCCCCTTTTACGGCCCTGAGAGGTCAGATCGCGAAATGAAAAAAAGGCATTTCTTGGCAGGCCAAGACCTACAAAATGATATATACATCATGGGTCTAGGACTTATGGTTGTTGAGATCTAGGGTGATGACAGACAGACAGACAGACAGACAAAATGCTCTAAAAAAACCCAAAAAACATGAACTTATTTAGCGCATGTTAAACAATAGAATAAATTGTATGAAATAATATACTAATTATATTGGCTTACAATTTATTGCAAATATATAACGTTAATTTTCATTTAGGGTTTTTATCAAATGACCATTATCTGTTACCTATTACAACTAAACAGGTATTGAATCTATACAGCCATCCTAATATAGCCCCCACCACCACAAACGCAGTAACACCCCCCCTCCCCCCACCCCCCCACTCTCTCGACTTTAAGCATAATTTGTAGTTAAGGTAATTTTATTTCTTTTAAAAGCTTCTCTTGTCTTTTGAGTCCAAAATAATTATAGGCTCTCCCAACTCCCCCCCCCACACACCCCCCCCAACGAACAATATATAAAAGTTTGATTTAAATTTATGCAGACTCCCCCCCCCCCCCAGTCAAACTGCATTTTAAACAACAAAGCAGAACGACATAGGCTTAAATGGCTATAGCAACATGAACATAAATAAGGTTCTGTTTGATTTAAAAAAAAAAAAATTAAAAAAAAATAAAATAAATAAAATTGCAAACATTCATATTTCTCCGAATTCCAAAGGATGAAATTGGCTCGCTTTGTTCGCTTGCTTAGTTATTTGGACTCATTGGAGCTAGAGGCCTTATGAATATTAATGACCATTGTGTAAATAGATACAATCAGATATGGATTAGGGTCAATAGAGAGCCCAACCCGCTCTTCCTCCCGACGTGCAGTAGTAAGCATAGGGGGCCCCCTATAATAAGAAAAAGACAGGGAAAAAAGGTTACAAATGTTAGAAGTCGTGGCCCAATTTTTATTTATTTTTGCAAGAAGTGTTATATTATACAACCGTAATAGTTTTAATATAAAGTATGCATGTATATCTCATTTATATTTCATATCTTCATGGTAAATTGATAAAAAATTGATTTTGAAAAAAAATAATTAACTATATTCAAACATTAATCATTGTTACTACTGAACTATTGAAATATACTTCAAATTTAATTAAATAATATTTTTCTCTCACCAATCAGCTCAACGGTCTGTTCTCCACAGTTATGTCGCACAGCATCTGTCAAAACAAACTCAGCTCATTAGAAAGTTTTAAATTGATTTTAATTGTGTGGGGATGATATTTATTATTATTGATTATATTTTTTTTCGTCTGTAGATATTTTAACTCTATTTTGGACTCTACACCATTGGTACAGGTTTAGATTCTACATCATTGGCACGGGTGTAGATTCTAGATCCACTACATCATTGGCTCAGGTGTAGATTCTACATCACTGGACAGGTGTAGATTCTAGATCCACTACATCATTGGCTCAGGTGTAGATTCTAAATCATTGTTACAGTTGTAGATTCTACATCATTGGTACAGTTGTAGATTCTACATCATTGGTACAGTTGTAGATTCTACATCATTGGTACAGTTGTAGATTCTACATCATTGGTACAGGTGTAGATTCTACATAATTGGTACAGGTGTAGATTCTAGATCCACTACATCATTGGCACATTGTAGATTCTACATCACTGGACAGGTGTAGATTCTAGATCCACTACATCATTGGCACAGGTGTAGATTCTACATCATTGGTACGGGTGTACATTGCAGATCCACTACATATATTTCACAGTTGTAGGTTCTAAATGTTAATTTACTATTTCAATAATTTCAAGAACACCAATTTATATGTTTTAGAATTACGAAACTAAGTACTTTTTTTTAAACCGTGTTTATAAAGGAAAAAAAAAGAGCTATGAGAATATCGTGTCAACATAATTATGAAAGTACAGCAACGATGAAACTGGGTGGTCCAAATAGCGAAAACCTGTGATTCGCAATCCACTGTGAAACTTATTAGGTCTTCACAACCGACTCATAGAGGAAAAAAAAAACTACACAATGAGAACCAATGGGAATTTACCAATTTAATCTAAAGTGTATACGAAACAATTACAGTTTACTTAGTTCAAGTTTTAAGGGTGTTAAGAGCCCAAAATAACCACTTGAGCTCTGAAGACAAAATGTCATGGGCGGAGATCTACATTCTCCAAGATAAACGGGTGGTCACCTTTAAAACACTGGTATTGTTAAAGTCAAAAAAAGAAAAAAACAAACAGTTACCGATGAAATGTTAGTTTGACCCAGTTAGACTCTATTATGGAGTATGCTACGAATAAGATATAGCGGGACGGATGGTTGTGTGGTAAAAGCTATCGACTGTTGACCTGAAGGTACCTGGTTCAATCTCCGGCAGGGTCCAAGGAAATTGTTTAGGTCGTAGCTAAAGTCCTCGCTGTATCTCCCGTGGTGACTCCATGGCCATTGGACTATCGGCTATGGTGGAGGATGAAAGAAGTCCACCATTAAAAATGTTCCATTGGTGGTTTATAGGATCTAAGAGATTTCATCTCATCCTTACAGGAACTTCACACACGAATAAGATAAGGGGATGGACGATCGTGTGGTAAAACGCTATAATGTCCATATCCGGATATTTCCCGTTTCAGTTAAGGTACCTGTGATTCGTCCGTTGGTGCCTCCAAGAAGAAGGCAGTAACGGATATAGTAAGGATAAAGAAAAGGCATTACATGAAAAGTAATTTGTATACGTACCATTCTTACGTCTTCTATTTATCTAGAGAAGAAGAAAGAATATATAGTCTTTTATAAATATATATATATGTATATATAAATATATATACATAGATACTGAAAACTAGATGCTCGTATCAAGTTCATAAAAAGTTCAATATTTTATTAATTTTTGGTATCTCAGATTTCTTTTTAATTTATAAATTACGTTATCTTTAAATTTTAAACATTTTTTTTTCTTATATTGATATTTGAATAGACATTGAAATTATAGCTCAATCAAAAATAATAGCTATGATATACTCACTTTTGCGTCTAACATACCTAAATAAAACAATAAAGAAAATATATACATGCATCCTAAAAATATACGTACTTAATAACATGTAAATTAATTACATAATAATTTGATTGTCATTGTTAAAAGTTGATGAAAATGAGTAATAAGTTCAAAAGATGCATGGATTTTTCAATAAAATGTTGATGTCAATTTACAGCTCCAATTGAAAGTTAGAGAAACAGAAAAAAAAAAACTATTTTTTTTTTATTCAAAACATACCACTATAAGTATTTTTAAATATGTAAATTTAAATTTTTACTTATTACACACTACTTACCATACTATGACGAATATTAAGACAAGTGGTATTGAAACTGATAAGACCACAATGATTATAACTTCCCATCCGGAATTTCCTATGAAAAAATCAGACCACAAAGTAAAAATATTGTACCACAAAGTTAGACTATCGGACCAAAAAGTCAGTTGAACCACAAAGCTAGACCATTGTACCAAAAATGCAGACTACTGTACAACTAAGTTTTACAGCTGTACCACAAAACTTGACTATTGTACCATAAAGGTAGTCTACCGTATCATAAAGGTAGGATATTTTACCACAAAGTTAAACCAGTGTACCACAAAGGCAGACTATTGTACCAGAAAGTTAGACTATTGTACCACAAAGTTGCTGATACGTTTGACTATTGTACATAAACAAAAATATGGATATCACTTTTTTAAAACTTGATTTTTTGTTCACCTGTCTAAGATAGTTTCCCGTTAAGTTTGCTTACTGGCACGACTTGTATATTTTATCTTCATTGAATAAGTACTACTGATTTGTAAATATTTTGAGAAATACACGTTTTTAACAAAAAACTTGCATATTTATTGCTGTAGTTTTGTTTTCTCTTTCAAAGATACACAAATATATCGATACCAATTAACATTTGACTTTTCAGCATATCATTTTTAAATTGAATGTATACAAAAAAATCTGTTTATAATTTTTTTTTTACAGTTTAACAGCAGCATTGGATATAGAAAGTGGTTAAACAATTGAAAACACATTTTTGAGCTATGAGTGCAGGCCCGTAGTGTGCGGGGGGGGACAGGGGGGCCTCCCCCCCTTCGTTTTATCTGGCCCCCTTCTGCTTGATTGCCTTACTTAGTAACATTTATTTCCTGCCCCCCCCCGCTATTGGCCTGGCCCCTGCTGTAAGATGCCTGGCCCCCTGCTGTAGGATGCCTACCCCCCTGCTATTTCCTAGCCCCAGCTGTAGAATGCCTGGCCCCTGCTGTAAAATGTTCACGCTACGGGGCTGTATTAGGGTAATGTCAAATAACAGTAAAAAACAAAATAAGATTTCCTACTTGCATGAAAGCTGCAGTTGAAAAATTTCCTCTGTCTTCCGCATATAAAGTATTTGATGGTTGCATTCCACGATGCCCGTGAGCCACTGGTGTAATAGATGCTTTCATTTCGACTTAAAACGATTTCATCTATGTGTATTTGCACAAAATGTACTGGTATCGATGCTATTATAAACCAGACATTTAAAAGGTTATCCACTATCCATGCTGAACAATTATCTGCATTAACAGATATATCATTAAGCTTTAATACATCATTCTCTTTGTTATTCTCTGTGGAATGAAAAAAAAAAGAAATGCAGAAATACATTATGTTATCACAGTATTTCTTTTTAAAGCTACCTAAATGAATACATTCATAATAAAAAGTCCCCTTTAAAAAGTTCTAGGTAGCGTAATCTATTTATATAGCTCCATCTATATAGAAAAACACAGAGGAAATTCCCCATCTAAATATAAACACAGTGGAAATTGAATTTACAAACACACACACAAAGTAGAAACTGCCTCATGGCCGCAAATTTTAACTATGGTAAGGGGCCCCGTGTCAATCTGAGATATATGAAGGCGTGGGCCACTGACAATTGTTCGGGCTGCCTAATTGCGCCCCCCCCCACCATTTTTAAATAGACCAATAAACAAATTCTTAATTCATAGTGGTCTCATAATATTTTTTTTGTTTGATTTTAAGGTTAAAAAACACACCCTTTATATATATATATATATATATATATATATATATATATATATATATATATATTCAACTGAAATAAATATGTATAATGAATTTTTAGCATTTTGCGTTTTTTTTTGAAAAACCGAGCAACTGTTGTTACCTAGGTCGGTGACATTAGGCAGAGTGATCTCGTTGCTGTAAAGTTTACCATCTCTAATTAGCATCACTGCTCTCACTCCCAGTCCACTGTCAGAGGCTACTAGTGTTATATTAAACACCAGCTCGTAAATGTTTTCATCATCAGTCGCTTGACAATAACAGCTATCATTGCTGCCATTGTCACACTTTCTGTTAAAATCTATCCAACAGACCTGTAAAGAAAATGTATTCTCTCTTTATAGATATATAAAAGTTTCACTTATCAAAAATATTATTTTGTGCATTTTATATATTACCGCACAATATGATGGTGATTAATATGAACATATCACTTGTTGCACTAAAAAAATACATATATATGCTAAATGTTGCATATAAAGAGATAACTCTACACTTACATAATTAGACTTTTGTACAGAGTTATCTTGAACTTTGTCCAAAGCCACTGTTTTTACATCATAATTAGAAATGTTCACCTGTCCTTTAATGACATAGGAATCTGAGCTATAAAAATATGCAGGGCATCTTGTACTGTTAGTTAAATCGTCAAATAATATAATGGGTCTCTCTGAAAAAAAAAAATTGCCACGATTAAGTCACTTTGTACAGTACTTTGGTAAATCAATCATTAATATTATAAAAATAAATGTATTGAAATAAGTTTAGTTGTTATTTGTAAGCGTTTAATTCTAATAGCTTAACATATAAACTATTTTATCTCCATGAAAAATCTAAATATATTTTATACTCTAATAGCCTGAGGATATGCCAAGCTATAATTATTTCAAGACAATACACTTGATAAACATGCATTGATCAGTGTTGATTGGATCCATTACCAACCTCCCCCCCCCATATGATCATTAACAAGGACAAAAAAATCTGACAATAATTGTAACTTAAGTTATTATTTGAAGAGCTTTTTAAAATTCTTATTTTACTAAACTGAGACTTGCGTCAACGCCATATTTATGAAAACATGGCAACCCCTAAAAGGACCTACTAATTCCAGTTAGGTATAAGGTCATAGACCTTATAAGGTCATAGACCTTATACATGCTACTAAATTTATAAATGACCATATCCATTTATTATGACGGTTGGTTGCGTGGTGAATATTTCAGGTCATGGTTTAATAGGTCACCACTATGTATTTCGTGATGCCAGAATTGCACTATCGGCTATTGTGGAGATGAAAGAAAGGCAACCGTGGTAAATCCAGTACCATTGTACTATCGGCTATTTTTATGTTAAGCTGACAGTTCCCCCCCCCCAACTATCTCTCCCGCGATGCCTCCATGGTCACTGCACTATTGGCTATGGTGGGGATGAAAGAAAGGCAACCGGGTTCGATCTTCAGTGATGACCGAAAGTTGAAAGTCCCCCAACTATCTCTCCCGTGATGCCTCCATGGTCACTGCACTATTGGCTATGATAGGGATGAAAGAAAGTCAACCGGGTTCGATCTACAGTGAGGACCAAAAGGTATTTTATGTCAAGCGGAAAGTACTCCACTATCTCTCCCGTGGCGCTTCCATAGTCAGTGCACTACCGGCTCTTGTGCGGAATAAAGAAGGGCACCATAAAAATGGTCCCGATAGTGGTTTATATAACACCCGAATGATTAACATCACATATTTTTAGGAACTTCACACTCTAAATATATGCGCAAATAAAATAAGGGATTGTAAAAAAATACACTTTTCAACAACTGTTTACACGGAGACTTCATTTACTCCCCCCCCACCACACACACACACACAATCACGCGCTAGGAAGTACTAAAGCACCCTAAAAAAACATAAGAAAAGTCTATAGTTGCCTTTTATGTGGCCATGAACTTTGCTAAACTTGCAGAAGTATAGACAGAGAATGAGACGTTTCAGCACCATGTCAATTGTGAGTTTCTTATACATTTTTGTTCATCTGAAAATTATAAATACATGTATATTCATTTTTTATTACACACACACACACGCACGCACGCACGCACACACGCACGCACGCACACACACACACAAAGCAACAAAAGACGAAAACAAAAACTATTTCATTTTCTATAATCATTAAGCTGATGCCAACTAAAAAATGTTCACCACATTAACTATGAATGCGGTACTGATCATTTTTTCTACAGTTATAGAATGCTTCACTTGTTGATACAGTTTGACAACAAACAAAAAAAAAAGACAGAAGCACACATATACTAACCGCAACCCCCAACTGTATTCTACCGAACGTTGATCAATTAAAATTTCTTTTGGAATACCCATCTATAACTCTTTTCATTAATCATTATAGCTATTTTTTTTTTATTTCGGATTGTCACTGTTTTTTTTTTCGGAGATTCCCATTCCATTTCCTGAAATGTGGGAATCAAGGCACGTCCTAATAATCTGTTTAAATAGGTCAATAGGCCATTAAGTGTGTCTTGACCCAGATCTGATTGCAGCACAGACATGCTTCCTCCCCCCCAATGGACCCCCCCCCCTCCCACAAACACACACTAATTGTGACAAGGAGTCCTCTTTATTACAGATATAAACAAAAAAAAATGTACGTAATGATGATCCGAAATAAGGGAAGTCGTTCTATCATTGACAGTATACTCTAAAAATTACATTAAATAAATTATAATTAAACATTCAGATATATTATATTTGTCTTCCTTTACCGTAGCAATTATATAGATGAATCAGCCTTTGCTCAATCACATTGTTTTAGGAATTTTAAGAATAGAATCCTAGAATAGACAAAAGCAAAACCACACAATCTTGATCGAACGTAATTCTGGGAATATCCCAAAAATGTGAGCTAAAAAAAAACACATGTCATTAGGTGTTTCTAGAATTAGAATAGAAGTGTTTTCCGGTTCGCTCTATTATTAAACTGGGGAATGCAACTTATCTAGAACATTTTGTGAGATACTAACAAAAAAAAAAGATTTTTTTTTGTTATGCTAATGCTGACTAATAGACCTCTCTCTCTAGACAAAACAAAAAAAGATGAGGGGGGGGGGGGAAGGGGGTAACCGTTTCAAAGTAGCAGGTAGGGAAAAAAAAGTAGGGTTTAGCTAATAGTGGTGAGGAAAACAATGGTTCGATGTAACACTATACATCCAGCTAAATGGTCAGTCAATTAAGCAAACAAAAAAAAATGTTAATATGTCAACTGATTTACGTAAAGGAGTCAGTTAGACCAGAGGCGCACGACCTTGTCACAACTGACGACTGCATAGATTGTTCTGTTCTTAACAGGACGGCCACCTTGCCAGTGGCGTCACTACGGAGGTGCGGGGGCGGGGGTGTGTGCGCACACCTGTTTATACCAGCATAGGGGTCACACCAAAATGAACAGAAAGAACTAGGTATAGTCGGGTTTTTTTTATGACCGATCACAGAAACATGAACACAGGATGCCGCCATGCAGAGCAGTAGCACAGGATGCCGCCATGCAGAGCAGTAGCACAGGGTGCCACCATTCAGAGCGTCTGGAGTTTAGGTAAGTGAATATAAATCAAAGCAGCTCGGATCTCTCTAAAGTTTCTTGTTTTTTTTGCAAACGTTCTATAAAAAGCATGCATTTAGTCACGTGGTATAATGAAATTGGAGACGTAGTTAGCAAACTCAGTTTTATGAAAGTAATATACACATTTTTCTGAAATACAGGCAGTAATAATCTCGTTTTTATCGCTTTAAGTATTTTAAAATAAATTCCCTAATGTCTGGTGCAGGAAATTTCGAAATATCTAACATCGCTCATGATGGAAGTCTTGGGGTGGGGGCGGGGGGGGGCAGTGGGGGCAATGGTGACACCCTGAATTTGCCGCACCAGGTGACAGCAACATCAGTGACGCCATGGATCCTTACTGAAGCTTTTTTTTGGGCGCCCTAGGGGACGGATGGTCGAGCAGTATGGAATGCTTGACTGTCGAATTTAGGGTCTCTGGTTCGATCCCCAGAGAGAATGAAGTGAAGTTTTCCAAATCATGATGAAAGTTGCTTGGAAGTAGTAACCCATGCTTTTAAATAATCCTTTTATATTATACCACCTTTAAATTTTTCTGTGTTTGTTTCCCGTAGTGCCTCCATGGTAATTGAACTATCAGCTGAGGTCGGGATGAATTAAGGGCACTACAAAAACAGTTCCATTAGTGATAAACAAGATCTAAGAGATAAACATTAAGGTGGAGTGAACAAAATTGTTTTTGTAATTTTTTTATTCTAATAGTTCAAAATGGTTGTCAAATGATTTAAGTAGTTACGGCCCAAAATATCTTTTATCTAGTGTAACGTTTACTGGTGCCCCAAAGGCCTTCAAATTTTAAAGAATACAAACTTTAAAACATTATAACAATTTTGAATGAAATCAACATCTCAATACTGATATTCGTAATGTTAATGTGCAAATATGAACTGCTGAACTAAATTATGTTTATGAATTAATAATTTAATAATTTACAATAAGTCAGGATCGTCGATTTTTCTTAAGGCAGGAGACAAATAACGTGACAGGAAGATGATCTTCCACAATTGCCTGTCACCATCTTTGCACGACGGTTTTGTTTTAATGTCAAACCAAACAGGACCATTAACCTACACAATATAAGTTGAAAGTTCTTGTAGCTCAAATGACTGAGACATCGTTGCAAAATATAAACGAAGTATTATGTTCGCCTTTGTCAACCAGCATGCATGATACAATTTGCCAGGATCGTGGCGAGCAAGATCATTTGAACAGTTGCATCTAATAACAGTTTGACAGATTTCCAGAATATATGCTTGATCTGCGCTTAAATCATCACACGAAATTTCCGGGAAGTCAGCATATATCCTCTTGAAAGCAACATGTTGGAGAGTTTCACAACAACACCAATAGAACCTAATAATCTGCGAGGGCCAGTTGTTGGACCATCGAGGTGTTTGATTAAATGCCGAAGTGGCAACTCATTCGCAACTGAAATACTAGCTATTAAACAGGCTTATTCAATTTTACTTCTATAAGCCGTATCACGCAACCTTTGGAACGTGTATTGCTTGCTTGCTGAACCATGCAATCAATAACGTGTCTGTTCTGATTGTGTTTTGGACAAAAAAACTCTATCATACTTTTGACAACAGCTGTAGCAGCACCATAAGAAGGTGAAATGTGTCCAACATACTCTGACCCTGGCTCGTGGATTAGTCATTATTTTATTACAAAACTGTTTTACGATAATTCTTTGATTCAACTTGCTGTGTTACAATCGTTTTGTCTTTTCGTCCATCAAAAAATAATCCCTGCAGGTTATCCAGTGTTTTGGTAAGTTCAATTTTCTTTTTCTTTCAATTATCAGCTTGTTTCAATCTATCATACGCGTATTTTGTTCTGTACAAAGTCAACATCTTCTAAACTTGTAGCTATTTCGGCACCAGCTCTGTCTGAAATTCCATATCTGTCGCAGTCTGTGCAACATTTTACAGCATTATACGCATTTGTTTCTTGTTTGTGTGAGTGATTCAAGTTGATTGCACTGGGTTAGTGCTAGAGTGGATATAATCATCTTCTTTATCTTCCATCGTAGAATTGGATGCTGTCGAAGAAACATCTGATAAAAATTGTCCCTATTGTTCACTTTATAGTGCATATGTCTGGCTCCTATTGCTTCTATCCTTGCAATGCGTTTTCGCCTCTTCCTTGATGTAAATTACATCTACTTTACCGATGTACATGTTCTTTGGTCTACTAGAAAGTCTTTTTCTTCTAATGGAACTTAATGCTGCAGTGGTATTAAGCAAGGACATATTTTAGATTTACATTTGCAAGCGTAAAGTGTTTTGCTGCGATTTACAAACTCTTTCAGTTTCTTTCTATAGCTGTTGGCATTCTGCCGTCCTTTAATTTTTTTCAACAACCTTCTGTAAGAATCATGGTAAGTACTTATCATCTTTAATACTCGCGTGTGGCTGATGGTCGGTATGGAAGCTTTTCCCCAGATGGATTCCATGGCCGCAAGAACAATAGCTGACAATTCCGCAACAGTAGGTTCTCTTTCTGTCGCACATTTCAAGTCATGTTTCTTTAGCAAGAATTTTAATAATATTTTCATATGTTGGGAGATCATTACTTGGTAAATCATTCGATGAATCAAATACAGGACATTCAGTCTTACGACGAGTAGATGTAGTTTTGGTGATGGTACTGAGAGTCATGGGTTCCTAGGCTGTGAATCGGGAATTTTGTTTAAAAAATGTTAATTGTAAGCTCCGTAGAGGCCAGTAGAATTGTGAAATAATTAATAAACATATTATTTAGGATAATCATTTAAAAATTAAAACTTAATTACTATATTCAATTCTGTTTTTGAAAAGAATCTTATAAATTGATTGATAACTACTGGATATTTACCGTAGTTACAGCCGGGTTTTCCATAATAAATTTTCTTAAAATTTCAAAAGTAGTTTTAATTATCACTCAGACTGCTTCATTGTTTACAAAGATTAAAAAATAATGAAAGTATGACACTTCTAGGGACGGGCGCAAAAGTTAGATGTTGACTGTTGTTTCGCTAGGATTATAATGAAATGTTGAATAAGCGAAAATTTCAACTGGGTTGTGGCACCGGTAAACATCAACGGATATTGTAAATATATAACAGTTGGCTTTTTTATATTCATTATGCAGCTTTTTTTCACTATTAGATTTCGAAATGAAAAAAAAAAAATTGTGCTCCACCCTAATGAACATATCTTCCCTACCAATAGGCCTATAACCAGGCCCGTAGCCAGAGGGGGGCTAGGGGGGGCTGGGCCCCCCCCCCGTTCATAACCTGAGCCCCCCCCCCCGTGAATGATTTGAGCTTTTTGTACAAAAATTTAATAATAATGGCTATAAAACATCAATCATTTTGTTCTATAAATCAATAATAATAAAAACTTCAAAGTTTATATTTTGGCAATAATTCAGGCTATTTTACTTACATACATAGCTTATCTAATTTTTGGGCATAAACGATTGAATCTTAATGAAGTTCACTTCTGGGTATTTTGGGCACCATTGGCATTTGGGGCTTCAACTGTCGTGTGTGAGAACAGTTTCTCAACCCTTACACGAATGCTCACCCCATATCGCAGATCATTACAAAAGCGTCTAAGCAATCTTTTCCTGCTTGCATTTGAAAAAGGTTTAACACACAATCTGAATGCTGAAGCATTTTTAGGTAAATTCAGTGCTAAACTACGACGTTTGCAAATTTGAAACGTATTATAATATAAGTTCGTAACCAGTGCCGACGAGTGGGGGAGGCAATGCCCAGGGGCCCGGCGAGTTTTAGGGACCCGGACTGAGCTGGCCAATCAACTTTTTAGAATATTAATATCACATCAGCATGGGGGCCCGTGTTACCCCTGCCCAGGGGCCCGAAATTTCTGTCGATGGGCCTGTTCGCAACCTTGTAATAACTTTATATATTGATATCTTCTGAGGACAACTAGCAACTTAAATAAGTTAATAAAATAACATTGACTTCTGACTTCATTTTTATACATATGTATAATAAAGTAATAAAGTACTAACTCCGTGATTTCTGAGTGATGTTATTTAATTTGCAAATTTACTTTTTAGCAGAATTAATTTTATTTTAATTTGAATAATTGCGACTGGTCAATTTTTTGTTGATAGATCTGTTCTTTGTTTACAATATTTTATAACACATATCACACAAATAGCTAAGCTATATTCGTGCATCTTTGTCGTTCTTCCCGGGTTGTACCTTAAACCAACAGTATAATAATATAAATCAGGTATCTATTATGTAACAATTGTGTAGCAGAACAAATGGTCAATACATTTATAACAGGAATCAGAAATTGCTCAGCCTCAATAAATTTTTATCATTCAAACTCTTTGCTATTTAAATTATTTTTAACAAAACTGCAACATGCCATGCATTATTGAAACGTAGTTAAAATTATATATTTCTAATTAATAGCTAAACAATCGGTACTAAAATGCACCATTCCAGATATGGAACTGCAAAAAATTTCTCCAAACCCCTCCTCTCTGTTCGCAAGCTTTCGGCGCTTCGCGCCTCCATCTTCTCCCCCCACCGAACATTTCTTCTACCCCCCAGGGGCGTATTTAGGGGGAGGGGCCATGCCCCCTCCCATTAGCGCAAGTTTTGGTAATACATCATTAAATTATCGAAATATTTTTAGTTCTAAGACAAATTTTCAATAATGAAAACAGTTTTGCCCCCCCCCCCCGCCAGCCCCGTAGCGTGAAAATTCTACAGCAGGGGCTAGGAAATAGCAGGGGGGCAGGCACTCTACAGCACGGGCCAGGCACTCTACAGCAGGGGTCATACAAAACGCAGGGGGCCCCTGGCCCCCCCCCCCAAACGCTACGGGCCTGCCCCCACCCCGGTCAAAGTTTTGCCCCCCCCCCGTCAAAGTTGTCTAGATCCGCCCCTGTGCCACATGATCATTTCTTCGGCATCCCCCCCTGAGGCAAATTTCTTCGCCCCCCCCCCCCCGAAAATTTCTTCGGCCCCCCCCAATCCAATAATCCTGGCTACGGGCCTGCCTATAACACAAACAGCTAAAACAAAAAAAAAACATTTCCTTATGACTCTCTGCTTGCCTTCGGTAGTGCGCTGTGAATAGGGAATTCCCGTAGACCAGCGCACCGTATTATTTACTTATTGAAAGTCACTGCAGTTGTTGTTTGTGAATAAATTATTAAAATGCTTTGTTTTTTAATCCACGCCAGTGCTTTGGTTAATTCGTTTAGAGCTCTTAACAATATTAATTGAAAACTAAGTAGCTGTAAATTTCACCAATTTTTGAATAGCAATACATTTAAATGGGCTCATAAAACCATGCGCTGTTTTATCGATTTGGGGCTGATTGGTTTTATTTATTTCAAATCGAATTAATCGGTACAACTAGTTTAACCGTGCCATACATTATGTAATTTTATATCGATTGGAGAACACGCACGTAATGTTTTAACATCCAGAAAATATTCGTTGCAAACATGACGGGGCGTTTTAAAAGCGCATAAGGGAAATAAATATATAAATACGTTGTAAGATCTGTGTGACATTTGCTGACAGAGTTAAACGCCCATAGCAGATATTTAGACATTGGCTAAAGGGGATATATTGATAATCAATTGAAATGTCTGACAGAAAGAACAGAAAGTGTGATTTACAATATGCGGCGGATTCGGCATTAGAACATAAGATTATTTTACAAAAGTTATGATAGCGTCGTAACAAAAATATTAAAAAAGAAATCGAGTTTCTTCTATTCCTTGTTGGAATCTTTTCCCGCCTGCAAGTAATAATCTTAATACATTTTGCATTTATTTTTAGTTTTATGTTAGAACTAATCCAAAATACGGCATACAAATTGAAATTTATAATTATATAAAAAATACATAGATACTTGGCTGTCGAACCTGAGAGTCTTGGGATCGATCCTCGGTGAGAACCATGGGGATTTTGCCATGTGAAATTAGTTTCAAAGTCTTCCCACAAGTCCACCCAGCTTAAAATGGGTACCTGACTTTAAGTTGGGGAAGTAAAGGTGGCTGGGCGTTGTGCTAACCGCACAATCCCTTCATATGCCGAGGTTATAGAAACAGATGAATTCTACACTTCGTCTGCCCCGATGGCCCGTTTGGGCTAAGGGAAATTTTTTTTGTACACATCATATGTATGTAACAATATCAAACTTTATTTTTTTGGCTATTTTTTTTTTCATAAGAATGTAACAAAATAACAAATATATATATAATCTGATAATCAATCTTTATTTTGAAAAAAAAATATATCAGCATGGTATATTCATATGTTTATAAAGCTTGTATAGATTTAATAGCATGATTATAGTATTATTGTAATGAAACATTCAAAAGAATTCAGAAAAATTACAAGAAAATAATAATTTAAAAGCTCGCTTGTCATATATATTGTAATTATTAATAAAAGTGAGTGAAAAATACATTCTTTATGAATATTTTAAAAAAATCACAAATACCTAATGTCGCTGTAAGTAATTTATAAAATGCATACAGATTTAAAAAAGAAATATATTTCTTTTAGAATAAAAAATACAAAAAAGCAGAAATTGCATGATCAGCTGGTATATATATATATATATATATATATATATATATATATATATATATATATAACAAACAAAGTGAAAGAAACTATCCATAAAAAAATGCAAGATTAAAGAATTAATATTGTAAAATATTCAGCTACTTAATTACAGTTTAACTTAGTTTATGTATTATAAAGCTAGGGTATGCCGCTCATGTATTATTCACAAACTAACTCATAAGTGAAACATGCCATCTTGAAAACAAAGACATGGTATACCAGTACCTTGTGACAAATGTCTCAAAGGTATAATTATATCAGACAATACACACAGACTTTAGGGACGCACGCTTATTTTCACCATTTTCATAAAATTCTTTTTCTAGCCTTACTTTTGCTCTGGCTATTTTATCTTTTCTTTCCTTCAGCGATGTAAGACGTTCAAATCTCGCAATATCCGAGTCAGTTTCTATTAGAGATACTTTTTCTTGTTTCTCGTTCTCCGTACTTAGTCTTCGTGCCACAATTACTTTTTCCATCTGGAGTCTCACGTCTCTGGAATAGTCTTCACAGTACGAGACTAAATCGTGCAACACTCCGCTTTCTAGATCTTCATCAAGAAGTCTGGAATGCATAGACTCTAAACTGGATTTTAAGTCATTCAACAAATCAAGTTGTTTTTTAGGGTTTAACGACTGAAACACGGTCATCTTTTGAGCTATTAAAGTCATATCATTATAATATTTTTCTCTAATTGTTGAAGAATTTAACTCAACCAGCAGTCGATTTCTTTGAGGTTTCGCTTTCATATAATTGTCGAAGTTGTACAAATCTCCCTCAGAACTCAGTCGGTCAATTTTTTTCATAAGATCTTGCACTTCTGCGCCTATTTTGTGAGGATACAGATCATTGTTGTGAAAATATACGATTTTGTTCTGAAACTCGTCCATGATGTCTCGGATTGGGCCGGTCTGATTACAAAACCAAGACTCTATCGAATCAGATTCCGTCTCCTCAGGGTCAAATTTATCAGCGTGAGTAATGATCAACAGACTGTGCTCAGCTATGGATTTCTCTCCAAAAACTAGTTTGACCTGATTCCATAGTTCTAGATCTTTACTATCATATGTAACACCGAAAGGAATGACCATTAAAAATGTGAAATTGTTTTCACGCTCATTATCAATCACATACTCAATCAATTGTGTACATATTTTTAGAGTTTCATAATCATAAAAGTAAGGGATTTCTGTTATTTTTAATGTGGGAGTAATGTAATCATTCATCGTTTTTTTAAGTTTACTTTTTCCGCTGCATTGTCTTCCTAGTAAAATCAGGTGATGGGATGAAGGCTTCGGACTGCGATCAAATCCTTGCGAATCTGTAAATAAAACACAGGTATTTGTTATAATAATAAGAAACATGCAAACAAAAGCAAAGTGATTAAACCTTAAAACTTCTAAAACTTCAATAAATGTCATTTAAAAACGTATGTATTTAGTATGATAGTAAAATGCAAACATCATCAGCCGTTGTACACTTTCGGAAATCATTCCATAATTAATATACGTTTATAATCCAAGGTAAAAAAAAATATTTAGTTTTCCACAGGCGTGCACACCACATAAACATGCCCATACATGGTGCACATATATGAAGCACAGACATTGTGCGCATACATGGTGCAATACGTGGTGTGCATTCATGGTGAAAATACATGGTGCGCATACATGGTGCACATACATGGTGCAATAAATGGTGCACATACATGGTGCGCATACATGGTGTACATACATGGGGCACATACATGGTGCGCATACACACGCACATAAGTACACACACACACTTACAAATTTGGTTATACACACGTACCAACAAGTAATAACTCCTATACTTAAAAAAAATTGGCACATACATTACACACACGCGCGCACACACATACACGCACACACACACACACACATATATATATATATTTATACGTATGTGTACAATCTTAGTAAACATAAACAAATTAAGCCGTGTTCTGAAATAAAAACGTCTTAACCAGTGCACTTAAAATTAACAAAACAAAAAAGCAAATCAACAAAACAACTGACCAAAATTATTAAATGTATAAAAAGAAATCAACTGTTTTACTTACGAATACATGGTTGACCCTTTTCAATATCTGAGAATTAATTAAACAGGGAATAAGTCCAAAATATAGGTCATCTATCTAAAAACTAGTAAGATTTAAGTCAATCCTCAATACAATTGACATCATCTAATCTTTTTATGATTTTAAAAAAAAAAAAAATTCCACTTTTCTCAATTAAAATAAAATATTCGTGCAAAAACGTTGCACATATTTGCAGCGAAATTGAAAAAAATGGGTGAGTTAAAAAAAAAACAACATAATTACGTAGAACAGGGGTCATTACTTTGACGGATATTTTATTTTTTTTTGTATTTGCCCCTGTCTTTTTTTCTGTTTCGCTTAAGGACCGACCAGAACTGTAATACATGAATGGCCTTTTGCGGGATGAGTTAAGCACTGTCCTAATGAGCCTTTGTTTTTATTATTTAATTACTTGTGCTCCATGGTATTGACTATGGCGCGACTATTTGAAGAGTCCAGTTTTTTTTTTATTATCTAAAATAAACAGGTGTGCTGTTCTCATAAACATCAGTCGCGGGCAACCATGATATAATGGCATCCTCAAATGTGAACCCGCAACAGATAAGTGCAATTTAGTATTAGCTGAGCCCAACAGTTTAATATGATACGAGATGTAAGCAGTCCGTACCACAGATTATATATTAGACAGATCGCGCATCACTATATAAATAGTCATCGGTTTTGTGTTAAAAATTATCGCGCCATTGTTGTTATTTGCTCTTGTTTCCAATGACGCTTTCCATTTATAATAAAAAAAAAACAATACCTATTTACATCACTGTGTTTTTTTTTTTATTTTTCAAGACATGAAATTTGAATGAAAAAACTTTTAAATTTGCTTTATAAATCTAATCTGTACTTAAACCAGCCCCGTAGAGCGAAAATTCTACAGCAGGGGCCAGGCATTTAACAGCAGGGGCCAGGCTTTCTACAGCTGGTGTCAGGCAATAGCAAGGGGGGGGGAGGTAATAAATGTTACTAAGTAGAGCAAACAAGCCAGAGGGGAGCCAGACAAAACGCATGGGGGTCGGCCCCTTGGCCCCCGCACCCTACGGGCCTGACTTAGACATTACGAAATCATCGAGGGGATAGTCTTAGATGTAGGGCTTCATTTAATAACAAACATGTCTATTCAATGAATGGACAGATGAGTGTACATATCATTAATGGCGGCGATGAAAACATTGTTTCAAAACGAGGCTTGCGCAATCGGTATAATCTCTAATCTGTGGTAAAGACAAACTTGAACACTGCCTTTGTAAATATTTGTTGTGTGTGTTTTTAATTACCTTTGAGCCAATCCTGATCAGACTTTTTCATACTTCGCTGTTGGTGAGACAGAAAATAAACATGTGTAATGGCAGTCGTGTAGTTATAATAAATATAATGTGTCAATCTTTAAGTCTATTTAGCTTACCTTAATTTTACTCCACAATGAAAATATGTATTGATTAAATTGTTTAATAAAACAACATATAATTTTGTTTTTAAATATCTACATTATACAAACATTTTATTTTTTTTACCTTTTTTTGCCAACTGAAATAAAAAAAAATAATAATAATGAGAAATGATTTATAAACATGACATAATCCTATCAATTTACTTCTTAATGTCCAGTAAACATTTAAAAAAAAATAATTAGAAGCTGGAAAAGAAGTTTTGTATTATTAATTGAAGCAAGGCTATTATAACTACGATAAAATTGTTAGTAGTTTTAACCAGTTCCGGCCTTTCGAATGGCGGGGCCCAATTTAACGAATGCTCGCGAGGCCCCTCTTCTAATTTTTAAAAGCCTGTGGCAAGAGCCATGACTGAAAGTGATAGGCTAAATGTAAATTTCGGGGCCCCCTGCCTGTCGCTGGGGCCCAATTAGGAGCAAGCGGTCAAATCGGCCCAAGGCCGGCCCTGGTTTTAACTCATAATTACATGAAATAGAGTCCCACTGCGAAAAGACAAACCAAGATAGGGAGTACGATAGACACTGGTATGATCAGTTCAAGTCCTACTTCGTAACTAGACAATGTTGAGCCTGAAATAACTTTAAAAAAAAAAAAACAAAAGAAGAAAACAACGATAAAAATTATCAATGAAACACTAAAGTTTTTCTTTGTTTAACTGCATTATAAACAATTAATAGCAATTTATAATTATGGTAGTTATGTTGTTTCTTTTTCTCTTTAATTCAATACTTTTATAATCATTTTAAAGAATCGTTAAGCCATAAAGAGATTATCAAACCTTTCTGTACTAGGCAAACACTGCTCTTGGCTTTGTTGCTGCACAAAACAGTTGTGAAATTCAAAACTAAGGGTGTTCCCTGGCGAACGTCGGACAATTGGAAGGTTTTCGTCATGTTCTGAAGAACAGTAACGGCCTTTGTTCCATCATGAATAGAGACCTCAACAGGCAATGATAGAGTTGACGAGTTCGAGTACAAGAGGACATCTATTGTCATACTCTCCACTGTCAATGTGCAGTTAGTCTCTTCAACTAGTTGACCATCAATTTGAAGGTGATACGTCTCAACTGTGTTACCTATATGAGAAAATAAAAAAAAAAACCTATGAAATTTCTTAAATGATGTTAAAACAACAGTTTTGCAGGTATTTAACTAAAAAAAAAAATAAAACAACGACTTTACTTCACAGCTTTACACAGTGTTACGCAAAATCTCATTGGTTCAAACACTAGACGTTTTAATTACTTTAATAAGAAGTAATTTGTCAAGCAATAACGCAGTGCCCGGGGCACAATACCTTTTTAATACATTTTTAGCGCCCTCCCCCCAATCGAAAATCATATAATATTATATGTAAAATATAAATTTGGCGCCCCATTGTGAGTAGCGCCCGGGGACATATATACCCTCCGTCCCTCCTCCCAGCTACGCCACTGCAATAACGGTATATAATCGTTAATGAAAAAAACATTACAGTTTCTGTATAAAAATGCATATTTAAAAAATTGCTTATTAGACTAAAGAAATCAATTTAAATGTACAGACATTGGTGAGTATTATGTATACTAAAACATTTTCATGAATAACTCCTGGTCACAGTTAAAAAAACAACGAAAACTGATATAGCTCTGTAATATTTAACAGCATTATGCATACAAGTCCTCTCAATTATAAAATGCTGGGAAACCCGGACACCCTAGAAGCTGCACGTTCTAGGACCGTCCTAGAAGCAAAAAAAAAAAACAATGGAAAACTAAACATTAAGAAATGGGCACGCCAAGATGTAGGGACTCTACTGGACTCGAATCGACAAAAAGAGAAATGGAAAACAGGTGTACTGCAGTGTTCCATGCATCTTTCCAACCTGAAAACTTCACAATGATTGAAATGATAAATGATTTATAAAACAATTATGGATTATATTGTTTACTTCATATGGACGAACGATTATGGGGGATCTTTACTATCAATTGATTACACGTCGCGAATATATACATACATGTATTTATATAAAAGCAATCTTACTGAAGTCAAGGACTGTTGGAAGTGTTACAGTTTCACTATAAATAGCTTTGGCATCTTTTATCAACATGTAGGCTCTGATTTTAGCATTGCTGTCTTCAGATTTGACTTTCAAATTGAGCGCAATATTGAAAATATTTCTCTCAGGTGTTGGAGTACAGTAGCAGTTGAGTGAAGTTTGATTTTTATAGGCGATAGTAAAATCAATAGTGCAGACCTGTAAAAGTAATATAAAGAAGAAAACAGAGGCATACTAAATTATAAACACGCAGGTAGAGTCACTCTAAATGGCCCAAGGTGAATATACATTTCAGGGGCCCTAGGTAGATATACATTTGAGGATCCCTAGGCAAATATACATTTCAGGGGCCCAAGGAAGATATACATTGAGGGGCCTCAGGTAGCTATACATTTGAGGGGCCCTAGGTAGATATAATTTTAGGGGCCCTAGGCAAATATACATTTGAGGGCCCTTGGTAAATATACATTTGAGGGGCCCTAGGTAGATATAATTTGAGGGGCCCTAGGCAAATATACATTTGAGGGCCCTTGGTAAATATACATTAATGGACCCTAGACAAATATACATTTGAGGGGCCATATGTAAATATACATTTGAGGGGCCCTGGGTAGATATACATTTGGGGTGCCCTAGGTAAATATACAGTTGATGGACCCTAGGTAAATATTTGATGGGCTCTTATGTATTTAAGATACTCTAGGCAAAGTTTATGTCAACGTCACCAACTGTTAATCTTTGGCCTCCAAAGGGCCGTTGACTACCCAAACTCTCAATTTAATTTATTTAGCATGGGGGATCTCCTTCAAGTACCCTTCGTCGTGGCGAGCCTGAACGATTGGCTGGTTGGGTTAGGCCCGAGGGCTGCGGCCTGCCCATTGGCTGCACGATTGAGCCAATCAGTTTGCCTATCATAAAGATCCTCTCTGTGTAAATACAATTACAGTTATTTTCCGCATCCGCGATCCCATTCGCCTGTTGAATGCATCACGCATGCGCACAACCATTGTCTCTTTGCAGACAAACAAACTCAGTATTCTCATTGATTTAATGTTAAATCACTTTAATATTACATTTATATTTAGTTTTTTTTGTTTTGTGAAACCGTATTTTATTTTGAAAGGAATGTCTAAATACAAATAAATTATAAAACAAAAATAATCAAAGACATGGTCTTACTATTGGCTTGTCTGAAAAATCGCCACGGCTTTTTTCAAAAATAACGGTTGCCAGTTCGATATCACTGTTATCGACACTGCCAGTGATAACATATCGATCTAGCCCAGACATAAATGCTAGGCCACAAGCTGCCACATTTTTTTAACCACTTTCAGCATTGAGATGAATTCTTGGCTTAGCTGTCGTGGCTGAAAGGATATATCAATATAGACAATGTCAAGTAATATAGACAATGTCAAGTAATATAGACAATGTCAAGTAATATAGACAATGTCAAGTAATATAGACAATGTCAAGTAATATAGACAATGTCAAGTAATATAGACAGGCTTGTCTATGGGAATGGTATTCCTACGGGAACCGCAAGGGACGTTTCCCATTGGATGGGACGGGATGGTACAGCACACTTTTGTATTTTCCATGTCCCTTGGGACACGGCATGGGACAGAGTAGCCACGTCATAGTGACTTGATGTGCACCTGAGCTAACCCGAAATTTGTTAAATTTTAAAACTTTTAATCCTTCTTTTTTATTTAAATATGTATTGCGTAATCTGTTCTTTATCTTGTGGTGGGACACCGGATAGCAGATAATAAATGAATAATTAAACATAACCTTTTATCATATAAGATGGTTCGCTTGCATTTCGGTGCGTCACGCCCAAAGATGTGGTATAAGAAACTAGATGGAGCGCAAGCTATTAACACCAATAGTACGGCCTGATTTTAAGAGATGGGCGGAGATTGCATATAAATTTGCCATGCGTAGCCGAAGCAATACGCATTTATGCATAATCTGTTTACCGCTTGCGTGTAGCTGAGGCACAACCGTTACCCCAGTAATCAGACATTTTATAAAACAGTATTGAATATTTTACAATAGCAAATTTATTAAATTCTGTCGTTTTACATGTTTTTGAATGTAGTCCGATCCAGTAGACACTAAATTTAAATTTTCATAAATTTCTTATTTTCATTTCAACGGCATTCCATAATATTTATATTATCATGGGAATCCCATGGGACGGGACAGCGATAAATTACCATGGGATAGGATTTAAGATGGGACAGAAAAATATGTCCCATGGACAAGCCAGTAAATAGAAATAATATATATTTATTACTCTTTCCCTTTCTCCCCTTCTCTCTTCTCTCTCTCTCTCTCTCTCTCTCTCTCTCTACCTCTCTGTCTCTCTAGATAGATAAATAGATATTTCTTAAATTCAAAGGTTAGAGATCGCTCTAGATTCTTTATCTCACCATAAATAGAACAAACCATAATCAGGTAATATATTGCAGCCATGGCCCATCACTTTGAAATTCTAGGAAAACGAAACCTCGCTTCTTTTCTGAGAATAGAGGATGGAATGCATTAACACGGTACAATACATGTCTTACTGAAAATAATAAGAACAACTTTTATTAAGTATTTCTGATTCTCTTGACGAATCTATTGATTACTGTTACATTCATACAATCAATGGAAAACATCATCTACTTAAAATGAAACATTGTTAACTAAAGAAAACTCACGTTAATCCGAGGTTGATTTAACGTCCAGCACAAAGGACAACCACTAAATTCCACTTTTACTTCCATGGGGGCCCCCGACTTAAGAAGAGCCCCAAAACCTTTTACATTTCTAAGCCCGGTACGGAAATTAAATAGGGAAATCCACCCATGACGTTAAATATTACTTTGTAATTGTGCTTTATGGTTGAAGAAAATCGAATTCTCCTCTTTCACTTTCAATTTCATTAATTTTATTGCACATTTTCCAGTAATTATGCAGTGTCTTTTAAAATAGCCTCCTTCCACGAATCCTTTTTAATTAATGGAAGTGGAAAATGTATTGATTGTTGAAATACATACTCATTAGCATTTTGTTTTTTTTACTGAGCTGTAACTATCTAGAACAGAGGTTCTTAAAATTATGTACTCCGCGAACCCCCACTTGAAAAATTTTTTTTTGACGGACCCCATTCCAACTTTAGGTACTTTATATATGTATATATTTTACGATGCTTTTTTTGTTCAAATGGCTTTTGCGGACCACAGTTTAAGAACCTCTGATCTAGAGGATAATCTTTTAAGGTTTAAAATCAGGTACCATTTAACACACAACTAATTGATCTATTGTATTACAGTTTTAAAAAAAAAAAGCAAATCAACTACGGGGAAATTTTTATAATGATAAAACGCGTGCTTGTTTTACCCTTTTTATACATGATTAAAAAAAAACCCATTAGATAAGTTGGGGTTTCCCCGATTAATAATAAAAATAATAACCTACGTGTGGTTAAAAATAGCTTAATTCAAATGCCCTACTTTTTTTTATGCACAAACGAACAGCTATAACATATAGAGCTTACACTTGAAAACAAATAGGTCTTACACACACACACACATTTGCACTATTGTTAAGCAAACTTACACACTCATTTAATCTATAAACACACAGATACAACCCAACACTGACAATCAGACGTGTGATTATCGTATACAAGTTCCCAACATACGTCAACACTAGCCCCGTAGCGTGAACATTTTACAGCAGGGGCCAGACATTCTACAGCAGGGGGCCAGACATTCTACAGAAGGGGGCCAGGCTTTCTACAGCAGGGGCCAGGCCAATAGAAAGGGTGCCCAGGAAATAAATGTTACTAAGTAGAGCAAACAAGCAGAGGGGGCCAGACAAAACGCAGGGGGTGGCCGGGCCCCTCAGGCCCCCTGCACACTACGGGTCTGGTCTACACGTTATAAATTACACTGAAATACTACAAATATATACGCGTTATGAATAGTTCCAAAAACTATAATGATTAAAATATTATCCATTATCAAATAACAATTATAAAAAAAAAAACAACAAGTGCTGCTTTTTCATATTGAATTACTTCCTTCTCGTATTCAGGTTTGGCTTTAGCTGAAAATATAAATGAAGATAATTTTTTTTTAAAATACACACACTATATATACATATATATAGATAGAGAGAGAGAGTGAGACAAAGAAACGGAGAGCAAGAGAGAGAGAAAAAAAAAAGAAACGGAGAGCAAGAGAGAGGGAGAGAGAGAAAGAGAGAGAGAGCGATAGAGAGATAAAAAACGGAGAGTAAGAGAGAGAGATGGAGAGAGAGCAAGAGTGAGAGAAACAGAGAGCAAGAGAGAGAGAGAGAGGATGAAAGAGAGAGAAACATAGAGCAAAAGAGAGAGAGAGAGAGAGAAACGGAGAGCAAGACAGAGAGAGGTAGAGAGTGAGAGAGAGAGAGAGACAGAGAGAGGGAGGGAGAGAGACAGAGAGAGAGAGAGAGAGAGAGAGAGAGAGAAAGACAGGTTGTCTTAGTAAGCGGCCCCAGGCCGAATGTCGTAAGCTTGGTCTGGAGCGAACGTAAAGTTTCATTACAGTTGGATACAAAGAAAACTAAAAGTCATGTGCGCGCACCCACACCCACCCAGACCCACCCACCCACACCCACCCACACCCACCCACCCACACCCACCCACACTCTCCCTGGGACCGCTAGTGATAACTGACATTCAAGAAGATGCTATTTGTTATACTAACATATATGTTGTAAACAGACTTACCTAAATTCAACGCGGCGTTTCCTCTGTTCTTTTGTTTACAAGTAAAGTGGATGAAATATTTGATTCGCTGTTTTATCACTTGAGTGTCCAAGTTGCTCGCATAAAGGTCAATGCATTATTTTTACTTTATACCGCTAAGTATAAAGTGCATAAAACGTGTGACAAGACTAATTCCAACGATAAATATTATATTTTAGTACACACTCTATATTACTTTAGTTTAAGGCCATCGGGGCAGATGAAGTTTCTGTTTCTCTAACCTCGGCATATGAAGGGATTGTGAGCACAACACCCAGCCGCCTTTACTTCCCCCAGACTTATAGACAGGTACACATTTAAAGCTTGGGTGGACTTGTGGTACGACTTTTGAAACAAATTTCACCGGGAAATATTTCCGAGGATCGAACCCAGGACTCTCAGGTCGACAGTCTAGTGTCTACACCACTCCTTCCTACCGCATTACTTTATTTTCTATGCAAAAAAAAAAAAAACAACTTTTTAAAAATAAATAAATGTATGGGACAGAGCAAGTAATGGGTCACTGAGCTTGACCCATGACCAATATGACCCATCAAGTTCTTGGCACAGACCCATCATGACCCATTGAATGTTATTTTCAAGATGGCGGAGTCGCCATAGAAACCATTTTGAAATAAAAAAAAAACGCAGACGACGGGTTTTTTTTTAGGGTCGGGCGGAGACTAAGCATGGGTCGTGGGTCAAGGAAACATTGACCCATAACACATGTGACCCATCCAATTTTGCGACCCATTTGACACATTGACCCATGACCCATTGACCCATTACTTGCTCTGGTATGGGATAAGTTCCAATGCTTACAAGGGTCAACTACTGTGACATTGGTCGTGTAGTTAAGTTCATCCGAGAAAAACCGACATTGATACATTCCAGCATCGTCTCGGTTTATCTTTGCTTTCCTCCACCAAAGCTCATCACCGAATGTCTTGTTCAGTAGAAGCGATCTGTTTTGGTTAATGACTTGTAATTCTATGACATAATGTGTTACAGTTGAACACAAGATGTTCAGTGTTGAAATGTCTTGAATATGAATGACTTTATCGTTGCCTTGGTTGATTTTCATGACATACAGGTGAGAACTGGCTGGAAGGAATATGGAATTTTAAACTGCCATCATTAACAATATATATATATATATATATATATATATATATATATATATATATATATCAGGAGACCGGAAAAAAACCCATTAAACTTTACAGTACATTCTACAAGCTGTGTAATTAGTTTTGTATGATTGCTTTTTAAATGCTAAACACTTAAAGCTGAAAGTATTAAGTAAAGTATGGCAATATAACTAGGGTGAAGTAATATTATAGTTGACAACATATCATTTGAAACTTCCCTTCGGATCGAGCATGCAACAAAAATAATTTTTTTAAAGACAATCTTACTAGTTAGATTTATTCTGTAATGTTTCACCCAATTGTCTTTCAATTTCAAACTATACGCTTTACAATAGAAATCTGTAAAACAAATTTGTTAGAGAGTAGTTGGAAATAAAAATAAAATGCTTCAGTTAAGAATGGTATTTCAAAAGTACATGAAACAGGCTTAAAATGTTTTAAAAGTTAAAGACTGGATATTTACAATTCAGAATATAAACATTATATATACATATACATCGCTTCACACATGGCTGGCGTGAATTAAATACGAATAAATCTAGATAAAAGCAAATAAATAGGTGTACACAATATGTAAACACGCCGGTGGTCCACCAAGATCCAGTTATCTGTACCAGAAAAGTTCATAAATCAATTCACTTGCAAACTCAATTAGCGGAGCAAACATAATGAATTTCTATCCTCGCTAGAAAATAATACTCCCATGTCCATTTTACCGGCCGAATCATGCGGATTTCTGCTTCGGAGAAAGCCGAAAAATAATCAGTTCTGCATCCTTCAACTTTTCAACCAATCAGAGACAGAGATTGTAAACAGGCTGGTTATAGTCCGTGTATCTGCCTGCATCCTTAATTATCTAGGACTGGAGTTTCTAGTGAAGTTGTTGTCTACATATATTTGAGCATCGCCGTTGTGGGCGTGAGAAAGACCCTACCCTTTATGATCCGATTACGCTTACAGGTATATGCCATGTACAGGGCCGGTTTTTAGACTCGAAAAGGCCCCTAAGCTATTTGAGATACGGGGCTCTTTTAAAGTCCAGATATTATATGTCAAATATTTTAGTATATATGATAAACGCTCGGACAATTTTTTGAAAGCCCCGAAGAAAGTGTGGGCTCTAAGCTTATACGTAAATCTTGCACTGACCTATACACTACAATATCTTGAAAGCGGCACAGAGAATAACAATAAGACAACAATAGCTCAGTTATAAATGGCTTAGTGTAAATTATTTACCTTTGGTGTATCTGTCCATTACCAACGTCAGAAGAGATGTATTAGATAATATCACATTGTTGCTAGCGTTGTACCAGGTGTACAGAACGTTTGATGAGCCTAACCCATTCATCACGCATGCGCACTTCAAAATGTTATCCACGTTCAGTTCCGTAGGACAGTTTTCTAAGATTAAATTTGGAGGTTCTGAAGAGAAAACATATCAAACTCAATCAATTAACGTCAACATGTATCTGCCTAACATGGCAATTTTATGTTAACACTTAATAGATATAAAGTAAAACATTTTATTTGCAAATAGGAAGATAAAGTAACAAATGTTTGTATGCAATTGACAGATAATATACCAAGATATGTATGCATTAGACAGATAATGTATCAAGATATATAAATGCATTAGAAGAGTAGGTAACAAAATATGTATATATTAGAGGTTTAAGAAAGAAAATATGCATGCATTAGAAAATAAAAAAGAAAATATGCATTCATTAGAAGATTAAGTAAAAAATATGTATGCATTAGAGGTTTAAGAAAGAAAATATGCATGCATTAGAAGATTAAATAAAAAAAAATATGCATGCATTAGAAGATTAAATAAAAAATATGTATGCATTAGAAGATTAAGTAAAAAATATGCATTAGAAGATTAAGTAAAACATATGTATGCATTAGAAGATTAAGTAAAAATATGTATGCATTAGAAGATTAAGTAAAAATATGTATGCATTAGAAGATTAAGTAAAAAATATGCATGCATTAGAAGATTAAGTAACAACATATGTATGCATTAGAAGATTAAGTAAAAAATATGTATGCATTAGACATATACTTCTGTTGTGTAGTATATTAAGGGATTGTGTGCAAATGGTTTCTACTTCACCAATTAAAGGTCCGACACACATTTAAGACTAAATGGGATTGGGGAGACATACAACCTACTTTCGCCAGACCTGGAGAAAATTACATTGGCACTCTCCGAGGGGCGAGAGAGAGAGAGAGAGAGAGAGAGAGAGAGAGAGAGAGAGAGAGAGAGAGAGAGAGTGAGAGTGAGAGAGAGAGAGAGAGTTAGAGAGAGAGAGAGAAAGAGGATCAAGCCTGGTACACTACGGTCACGACCCGTCCCCGTTTATACCAGGCCTTCAGTTAAAATAATAAAATGCACATTTTAATATTCAAATGATTATCATTTTCAAAATTCATTTAAAACGACAGAGATAAGTATTACCTTACCAAATATTTTATTCAATGTTAACGTCCTCCCATGCACAATGTCAGATATTTTCTCAGAAATGTTCGGATACATGGTGACCGTTAAACTGTAGTCTCCAGTGTCATTCTTTAAAACCGGTACAAATATAATGCACGTTGACGTGTAATACGTTGAGCCGTTGCTGATAGACGTGTGATGGTATATGACGCTAGGCTCTGCTATGGATGCCTTCAGAAAAAATACACACTCATATATACATGTACATAGATACAGGGTAAGCATGGGCGTCGCTAGGAATTTTTCCAGGAGGGGGCAAAAATTTTCCAGGGGGGGGCAAATAACAAGTTTATGACATTTTTTTAAATGTAAGGGGGGGGGCGGAGCAAATGCCCCCCTTGCCCACCATGAATACGCCCATGAGGGTAAGATTAAAGTTAGTAGCTTGAAATGACTAAAACTTTATGAACCGCGGGCCACAACATGTTATTTAAAAGTAGGGCTGGACAAAGTCGAAATAAATGAATTGTTTTTCATGTATAAGAGCTTAGAGCAGCAGAATGTGTGAAGTCGCTTTTGAGGATGAGATGAAACTTTTTCGATCCTATAAACCAATAATGGGACTGTTTTTTTTTTATGGAACCCTTCTTTCACCGTCACTAAACCTTGATAGTGCATCGGCCCTGGAGTTACCACGGGAGATATAGAGGGGGGGGGGCTTTAACCATGAACTAATTATACTTAAGTTCTCACCGGAGTTCGAACCCTGGACCTTCAGGTCGACAATCGAGTGCTTTACCACACGACCATTCGTCCCACGAGGAGCAGAATGCGATCCGACCCAGACATTGCTCTAATTTAACCCCTTCTGGTCTATAAATTAGAAGGCGATTCATCAATAAATGTCTAACTCGTACAAACGAAACCAATAATTTAAGTTATCGAAAATTAAAATATTTTACAAAAACTGAATATCACACACATACACATACACACATACACACACACACACATATATATATATATATATATATATATATATATATATTAAAATCGCCCCTAATTGGAAATTATATGAATGGAATGGCATGCTCACCTTACTGCTACTGTTGATGTTGAAAATGCAGCTGGCTTTAGGGTAGACAGCGCTGGTTGTACAAGAAATGTAAATATCTTCCTCCGATAACAAGTCACATTGGATGTCACGTGGTTTAACTGTAAAAGCGATTGTAAAAAAACCTGTTAGAAAATTAATTATGTGATGTTTTCCTTCTATATGTTCGTTGCTAACCTGGTTAAATAAGTCAATCTGAACCGTAACTAGTAAGTGGTTGTAATAAAGTTCCCTTAGCCCTAAGCGGCCAACGGGTAAGATGAAGTGTAAAATCATCTGTTTCACTAACCTCGGAATATAAATGGATTGTATGGATGAAACAACGCCCATCAGCCTTTACTTAACCCAACATAAGTCAGGTACCTCATTAAAGCTAGATGGACTTTATAGAATTCGAACCAACTATCACCTGGACCTAGAAAAAATCCATTGGTTATCACGGAGGATTGAACTCATTCTCACCCTGACAGTCGAAAATGTACACTACTCTGCCACCCGTCCTCGAACTGTGAAAAATATGATCTAAAATCCGAGTAAAATAAATATATCCAAACACAAGATTCTGCGAGTAAAACTGCAAACCATTCTTTTATGTCTTGTTTGGCTTGTTATCATTGAATTTTACATTGAAATTCAAACATTCAATTTAAATATTTTTTAGATTACTTATTTCGGGAACAATCTGGTAATTAACGATGACATCTTACCAAAAACAGTGAAAACGCATTTTATTTCAACAGCGGCAGAGTCATCGTTGAGATATTTTAACGTCCAAAAATTTTGTTCTCCAAGAATTATTTTCGGCTTGAAAGTTGTGTTCATTGAGACAAGAATGTAATATATACCGTCAGATATATTCTGTATAGCTGCAGTTATACGCGACGAATAATGTACACACTTAGCTGGGTTCAGTGAACATAAGGTGACCTCAGACTCGTTGTAGTAAATCATGATTTGCTCATCAATATTTCTTGGTCTCCAGGTAACATTTAGACCTGCTGTGGATCCTTCTTCAGCTGGAGGACATTGGACATCATCTTAATCAAAGAAAACAAAAATAAATTTGTAATATCATGATTTTCGTTACTGATTATAAGTGCAGCACATGTGAATATCAAACGTTGTTGCAAATGAAGATAGAAATCGTGTAAAATTTATCATCTTAATTGACCTCTCTATTTTGTGTAATGAGGTCATCATGTTATGTCGGACATTGACGAGACTCGTAATGAGGTCATCATGTTATGTTGGACATTGACGAGACTCGTAATGAGGTCACCATGTTATGTCGGACATTGACGAGACTCGTAATGAGGTCATCATGTTATGTTGGACATTGACGCGACTCGTAATGAGGTCATCATGTTATGTTGGACATTGACGAGACTCGTAATGAGGTCATCATGTTATATTTCGTCCTATTTTAATAGTCTATTAATTAAAAGAAAACGGTTCACTTTAATCATCATATCTTGGCACTGATACATAAGAAATACATCCTAGCGTCATCATGGGTACCAGAGTATACCAGTGTACTATGAGAGGTGTGTGTGTGTGAGAGTGGGGGGGGGGAATCTATATGATTACATTTCACAGATATAAAACCTATAGTGTGAGTAGAACGTATCTGAAAGCTTCATGCACTAAGACGGCCATATTTATAAACCTATTAAATGATTGCATACAATTACGCAGTTGAGACAGACAATTAAGTAGTTTAGACATCCAGTTCAGCAGTTTAGACAGACGTTTAAGCAGTTTAGACAGACTATTAAGCAGTCTTTCCCTATAATGGTTACATCCTGAATTACAACCCAAAGCTAGCTTATTGTCTACACATACACTTCCTACAGCTAAAGAAGCACTAAAAAAACTTACATATGGTGAGTGAGACTAACTGTATGACTATGTAGTCATGTACTATGATCGATAGAACTGAAAACCAACTTACCGCACTGATATCCCGGCCATAGACCTGCTTCCAAAAGCAAAACCACTCCAACGTTAAAAAATGTATCCATTATAGACATCTTCCAATGCAATATGCCGCTAAAAAATATACAATTACTAGCTAAACAATACTGCCCTCATAATCAAAAAGGTACTTATCTGCATTGTTGGTGAAAAAATGAGATAGTAGATTAAGTTATAATATCATTTACTACGCAAGAAAGACGTAAGTCGCCTTCAATTGGTCAAATTTAAAAAAAAAAAGTCATGTAAGTGCATTTTTGAAGAGGAATCGAAAAGTCATTTTTTTCTGTTTTTCTCAAAATCTACTCAGATGCAGATAAGTACTTTCTTCCTTAAGAGGGCAGAATAGTTTTACAAAGTATAAAGCAATGTTGTTATTTTTTAAACACAAATAGTTTCGCTGATAAAATGGTAAAACAAAAATTGTAATGTAAAAAAAATAAAGTTCTTACTTTTTTTATCCTGCGTATTTAAAATTCCACAAGCCACTGGTTCTATACACTTTGTGATGTTGAGCCACTAGTTTTATACACTCTATGATGTTGAGCCACTGGTTCTATACACTCTATGCTGTTGAGCCACTAGTTCTATACACTCTGTGCTGTTGAGCCACTGGTTCTATACACTCTATGCTGTTGAGCCACTGGTTCTATACATTCTATGCTGTTGAGCCACGGGTTCTATACATTCTGTGATGTTCATTCCTATTACGTTCGTTATTTAACTTTCCGCTAGATTTTCCTTAGAAAAAACTGCATGATGTCACAGTTATAGGCTGAATAATACTGAATATAATGAGCCTACTTGATGGAAATTCTATGTTTTCCCATTAAAGAAAAAACACACCACACGTTATTCATTTAATTTCATCGTTAAAAAGTCAATACTTAAGACTGCTTATAGTCAAGTTCTTTACTTCTAGCAGGACTTCTATTTATACTTCATATTCTATTACAAACGTTTTTTTATTTTTTCTTAATTTAAATACTTTGTTCACGGCTCAAATCAACATCAACATTTCTTTAAACAACGAGTTCATTAAATACATTTTAAAAAGAAAATAAAAGTTCCATCTTTTGTTTAAATGAATCTGTTTTACAAAATGAACACATCTTTTAGTTCATTTGTTCTTGAGATATTTATTTTTATTTCTTTTTCCAGTAACCAAAGTAAACTGTAATTTTTTTTATCTCTGCTTTTCAACGCACTACTATTAATGGAACAATTTTAACTCAGACACATTACAAAATCGAATGAAAAAACCCATCTCTAGCAATGTCTGCTGTAATGTGAGCTGAAATTAATAAATGAACAATTGAGTTGAGATTGACGACATCTATTATAATAAAGGAAGTAAACTCTTCATGACTAAACAGTTTACCAACTTAAATTGAAGTGATTTAAATTCAAACCAATGAATTTCGTGAGTTATTGAAATAGAGAGGACACATATTTTTACACATATTTAGTTTGTCTGGTGAAATAATTTGTTTCAATATGATTCGCCCGATTTGACGTAGGCCCACTTACGATTCTGTGTGACTGCGATAACTTTTCATTTACTGGGCCTTAGACTGTTAGTATGTCTATCATTTTCTATTAAAGCGTTTTATGTTGTTAGCTGCACGGAGTTATATATATATATATATATATATAAACAGAGAGAGAGAGAGAGAGAGAGAGACAGACAGATAAATAGAGAGATAGATAGATATATACATAGATAGATGAATAGAAAGATAGATGGCTAGATTAGATATAGATAAAAAGATAGATAGGTATATATATATATATATATATATATATATATATATATATATATATATATATAGATAGATAGATAGATATATAGAAAGAAATATATATAGGACTATAGATCTATTAAAAGTTCCGAGACTCAATTAAGTAACCAAATTTTGTATAATTAATACATACAAAATAAAGATTTTCTTTTTAGGTATTAACCCATCTGTCCACAATGGCCTATTTAATTTGACGGAAAGGCCGAATTAAGAACATATGGATGAGGTATTTTTATAAAACGAGTATTAACTCAATGTCAACGATATTGATGTGAATGAACACAAGAGACAGGGCCGAATCAAATTTACTAACGGATTGTATATATTTTACGGGTCATCATAGTTCGCCAGTGTTTTGGCCAGACGCTGTACATGTTTTGCTTGCCACGACAGTAAGGTGCATTGAGTATGTGTGTGTGTGTGTGTGCGTGTGAGTATGTGTGTGTGCGTGCGTGTGTGTGTGTGTGATGTCCCTGTTTGGATGAAATTAAATCTCTTAGATCTTATCAACCACTAACGGGTTGTTTTTTTATGGTGATCTTCTTTCATCCCCACCATAGCCGATAGTGCAATGGCCATGGAGGCACCACGGGAGATATAGAGGGGGGACTTTAGCCATTACATGAACTATCCATAGGCCCGCATCGGAAATCGAACCAGGTATCTTCAGGTCGACTGTCAAACAATTGACCACACGACCTCGTCCTATCGATTGAGTGGCTATTTCGATTACCATGCACAGTGGCTATTTCGATTACCATGCACAGTGGCTATTTCGATTACCATGCACAGTGGCTATTTCGATTACCATGCACAGTGGCTATTTCGACT